>NC_069406.1:68959868-68975539 GCF_026875155.1 Cherax quadricarinatus
AGAAAGGGGGCCTGCGACAGTCAAAGGGTTAAATAACTTCCTGTATCTTCACCATCTCTATTCAATCACTCCACAAAACTGAAGATCACTGAATCAGTTTGAAACAATAATTCATACTTTTGAAATGGTACAATTTGTTCACTAGCTACCTTTCTTATACACGTACACATAAGAACTCCTTACTAGTCTGCCTAAATCTTGGGTAACTTTTAAGAATTAAGATTAGTCTGCCAGAAATGCTTTGCATAGTGGTGGCTTTCTTTTATGCCTACCAATGTTTTCTTACGTGTAAACTACTTTGCTTGTACCACATAGAGAAATAAAAATTTGTACTTGTATGACAGGTGGAAGGTATTCACAGTCAATTTCTCACCACTAATAGTCTCATTTAACCAGTTTAGTTTTTGCCCCTCTAAGCAAAGTTAATGCATCAGAAAAGATGCAAGTTTTCCTAAAAGAAAGCTAGTTAGTGGAAATTGAATCTGAGGTCTGGAAATAGCAGCCCACATTTTGTTCATTAGACCTGGTAAAAAGAAACTAAATGCAGCTAAGTCCTCTGGTGGCCTAGTGGTAAATCTCTTGCTTTACATGGCAAGGGTCTGGGTTCAATTCTCAGCCAGGATAAAAACATTCAGCATATTTCTTTACACCTGTTGTCTATGTTCACCCATCAGTAAAATGAGTACCTGGGTGGGTGTTAGTCAGCTGGTGTGGGTCGCATCCTGTGACACTGACCTAATTTACCCGAAATGCTCAGCATAACAAGGGGATTTCTATATAGTAGTATGTCACTGATGTCAGCTAGGCCTTTATACCATGTACATGTACTTGTAGTAACTAATTATTATATATTAATATATTATATTATTGGTATGTGTAACAGCCAACCTGGCTTCATCAAGAATTGCATTTGATAAAGCCAACTTGTGGCTGAAACATTGTACCAATGTCTTTTTACCACATGCTAGTATCACACTTCTTTTTGAGCATAACTTTTACAAAGGATGATGTATACACAACCCAAAAATTCCTTGGGAGAATTTTTAATGAATTTTCATTTTACAGTACTGTCATATTTAAAATAACTTTAACATTAAGCATTCAACAGCTTGTGAGAGGCGAGAGAGGTTTTGATTATAAGGTAAAACCAACAGATTCTCGAGCTTTTACTCAGTACAGTGGAACCTCAGCTTATGAATACAGTGGACCCCCGCATAGCGAACGCCTTGCATAGCGAACAATCCGCATAGCGGACGCTTTGTTCGCTAAAATTTTGCCCCGCATAGTGGACAAAAACCCGCTCAGCGGCCTTCGTCCGAGACGCGTCCAATGTGCGCCCTCAGCCAGCCTCACATGTGCCGCCCGTGCCATTGTTTACCAGCCAGCCTCCGCGGTAACATTCAAGCATACACTCGGAATATTTCGTATTATTACAGTGTTTTCGGTGCTGTTTCTGGAAAATAAGTGACCATGGGCCCCAAGAAAGCTTCTAGTGCCAACCCTACACCTCAAAGGGTAAGAATACCCATTGAAATGAAGAAAGAGATCATTGATAAGTATGAAAGTGGAGTACGTATCACCGACCTGGTCAGGTTGTACAAGAAACCAAAATCAACCATCTCTTCTATTGTGGGCAAGAAAACGGCAATCAAGGAAGCTGTTGTTGCCAAAGGTTTAACTGTGTTTTCGAAACAAAGATCGCAAGTGATGGAAGATGTTGAGAGACTCTTATTGGTGTGGATAAATGAAAAACAGCTAGCAGGAGATAGCGTCTCTCAAGCGATCATATGTGAAAAGGCTAGGAAGTTGCATGACGATTTAATTAAAAAAATGCCTGCAACTAGTGATGATGTGAGTGAATTTAAGGCCAGCAAAGGTTGGTTTGAGAGATTTAAGAAGCGTAGTGGCATCCATAGTGTGATACGGCATGGTGAGGCTGCCAGTTCGGACCACAAAGCGGCTGAAAAATATGTGCATGAATTCAAGGAGTACATAGAAACTGAAGGACTGGAACTGAACAAGTGTTTAATTGTGATGAAACAGGCCTGTTCTGGAAGAAAATGCCAAGCAGGACCTACATTACTCAGGAGGAAAAGGCACTCCCAGGACATAAGCCTATGAAAGACAGGCTTACTTTGTTGATGTGTGCCAATGCTAGTGGTGATTGCAAAGTTAAGCCTTTATTAGTGTATCACTCTGAAACTCCCAGAGCGTTCAGGCAAAAGAATGTCCTCAAGGATAATTTGTGTGTGCTGTGGAGGGCAAACAGTAAGGCATGGGTCACTAGGGAATTTTTCTATAACTGGTTACACCATGCATTTGCCCCCAATGTGAAAGATTACCTAACTGAAAAGAAATTAGACCTTAAGTGCCTCCTGGTGTTAGACAATGCCCCTGGTCATCCTACAGACGTGGCAGAGCGACTTTATGGGGACATGAGCTTCATTAAGGTGAAGTTTTTGCTCCTAATAGCACTCCTCTCCTGCAGCCCATGGACCAGCAGGTCATTTCCAACTTCAAGAAACTGTACACAAAAGCTCTGTTTCAAAAGTGCTTTGAAGTGACCACAGACACTCGATTGACTCTAAAAGAGTTTTGGAAGGATCACTTTAATATCCTCAATTGTGTAAACCTTATAGGTAAGGCTTGGGAGGGAGTGACTAAGAGAACCTTGAACTCTGCTTGGAAGAAACTGTGGCCAGAATGTGTAGACAAAAGGGATTTTGAAGGGTTTGAGGCTAACCCTGAGAGGAGTAGTATACCAGTTGAGGAATCAATTGTGGAATTGGGGAAGTCCTTGGGGTTGGAGGTTAGTGGGGAGGATGTGGAAGAGTTGGTGGAGGAGGACAATGAAGAAACTAACCACTGATGAGCTGATAGATCAACTTCAAGAGCAAGAGGCCAGACCTGGGGAAACTGGTTCAAAGGAGGGAGAGAGAAATTGAAGGAATTGCCTACTTCAAAGATTAAGGAAATGTGTGCAAAATGGCTTGAAGTGCAAACCTTTTTTGATGAAAATCACCCTCACACAGCTATTGCAAGCCGTGCTGGTGACTGTTACAATGACACTGTTGTGAACCACTTTAGACAAATCATAAAGGAACGAGAGGTACAGGCCACTATGGACAGATATGTTGTGCGAAAGAAGTCCAGTGACTCTGAAGCTGGTCCTAGTGGCATTAAAAGAAGAAGGGAAGTAACCCCAGAAAAGGACTTGCTACCTCAAGTCCTAATGGAAGGGGATTCCCCTTCTAAACACTAACACTCTCTCTCCCCTCCTCCCATCCCATCAATCATCACCAGATCTTCAATAAAAGTAAGTGTCATGTAATTGTGCATGCCTTTTTCAGTTTGTGTGTACTAAAATTAACATTTTTTTGTGGTAAAAAAAATTTTTTTTCATACTTTTGGGTGTCTTGCACGGATTAATTTTATTTCCATTATTTCTTATGGGGAAAATTAATTCGCATAGCGAACATTTCGCATAACGGCCAGCCCTCTTGCACGGATTAAGTTCGCTATGCGGGGGTCCACTGTATAGTCCATTCCGTGACCTTGTTCGTGTCCTGATTTGTTCGTATGCCGAGTCAATTTTCCTCATTTAAATTAATTGAAATGCAATTAATCCGTTCCAGCCTCTCAGGAGGCATGGCAAAATACAGGCCTCCCTCAACATTTGCGAGGGTTAGGGGATCAAGAGCCTCGCGAATGTTGAAAAAACCGTGAATGTTTGGTGCCCCAATAGTATATTGTAGGGAAATATATTACAATACTGCTTCCTTAACTTGTTGAGCCATGAATAATCATAAAATACATGAAAACATCGGAAATTGTACTAAATATATACGTTATGCTTTAATAACGTATGTTATTTAATAACATGTATGTTATTAAATACCACAGACTCCACCAATGCCTCCACCAATGCGAGTCCCTACTACCCTCCCTCCGACCCCCGCAACTGGCAGCCAGCCCTCCCACCACTCAGTGTGGTGAGTGTTTTGTTTGTTCATTATTTGCTATTAAACTACAGAATAAATAATGTAAACCCATTCATGACTGCATATTGGAATGGCTATTAGGAAAGGTATTAGACGGTGACATCATGTGTTTACTCTTGAACACAGCAAAGAATCGAACATTTCTGCTATTGCTAATAATAACAATAGTAATAATAATAATAATAATAATAATAATAATAATAAATACGATATAATTGAAGAAGGAAATTGTACAAAAAATACGAGGGAGTGGTTGACACATCGTCAGTGTGACTTTGTTTATGCTGGAGTGAACATTAGTCTCCCTGCTCTTCCAAACATTTCACAATAATTCAGCGGTTGAGGCAGTGGTATTTAATAACATATATGTTATAAATAATAATAGTACATGTTATTATTAATAACATGTATTATTATTAACATGTATGTATTTAATAACATATATGTTATAAATAATAATAGTACATATTATTAATAACATGTATTATTATTAACATGTATGTTATTAAATACCATTGCCTCAATCACTGCCTCTACCACTCCAGTCACACTCAATCTACAAGCACCAAACACAATGAATTATTGTGATATGCTTGGAAGAGCAGGGAGACTAATGTTCACTCCAGCATTAACAAAGTCACACTGACAATGTGTCAACCACTCCCTCGTATTTTTGTACAATTTCCTTCTTCAATTATATCATTTTATATTATTATTATTATTATTATTAATTATTATTATTATTATTACTATTGTTATTAATAGCTGTAGCAGAAATGTTTAATTCTTCGCAGTGTTCAAGAGTAAACACATGATGTCACTGTCTAACACCTGTCCGAATAGCAATTCCAATATGCAGTCATGAATGGGTTTACATTATTTATACTACTGTAGTTTAATAGCAAATAATGAACAAACAAAACACTCACCACACTGAGTGGTGGGAGGGCTGGCTGCCAGTTGCGGGGGTCGGAGGGAGGGTAGTAGGGACTCGCAGGTGGCGGGAAACTTAAATATGATTTGGCGGCTGGGAATTTGGTGGCTGGGGATTTGGCGGTTGGGAATACGCCAATGTGTGAAGTCCGTGAAAGTTGAAAACGTGAATGTTGAGGGAGACCTGTAATGCTAATATCAACTCTAAGGCTTAGTTATCTATCACAATTCATCTAATATGACATAATAAACAATGTTAATAACATAGAAACATGTTATATACTCTAGAAGGAATAAAATAGGCCATAATACGGCAAGTGATGGGAAGACCGGCAGCAGCAGAAAGTATCCGCCGTTTACTCTCCCACTCTAGTATCTTCACAGTCCATAACCCCACACCTAGTTTGTGTTTATCTATGATTAGTGGTGAGGTTGTCACGTATGTAACCACAGGTGTGGTCAAGACAGATAGGTGAAGACATGATTACTGTGGCCACAGTGGTGGTGGTGGTGGCGGCGGCCAGCTACCTTCATTTCTCCAGCATTTTTCACAGTTTCTAATCCCTTCTTGCTGATTGTATGTGAATACTGTTTCTTTGGGTGAGGCATTGTGTAAGAAATTTGTACAATATATGACAAAATTATGCATCCCAAAGGTCTGCTGCAGTCACTCAGAGCGACACACCTCCTCTTCTATTAACCCTTGGTTTATACTGAGATAGCCATGGTCTAGAAGTACCTACAGCCACCCAGAGGGTTACCAATTTGTATTTTGAAGCATTTGGCACAGAAATGAAAAAAATTTACGAGAAATGTCTAAAAATTACAACATATTATTATTATTACTATTATAATTACTATTACAGTGGACCCTCGCCTAACGATGGCATCATGTAACGTTAAATCCGCCTAGCGATACATTTTAACGCAAAAAATTTGCCTCGCCTAGCGCTAAAAAGAACATAAGAACATAAGAAAGGAGGAACACTGCAGGAGGCCTGCTGCCCATACTAGGCAGGTCCTTTACAATTCATCCCACTAACAAAACATTTGCCCAACCCAATTTTCAATGCCACCCAAGAAATAAGCTCTGATGTGAAAGTCCCACTCAAATCCAACCCCTCCCACTCATGTACTTATCCAACCTAGATTTGAAACTACCCAAAGTCCCAGCCTCAATAACCCAACTAGGTAGACTGTTCCACTCATCAACTACCCTATTTCCAAACCAATACTTTCCTATGTCCTTTCTAAATCTAAACTTATCTAATTTAAATCCATTACTGCGGGTTCTCTCTTGGAGAGACATCCTCAAGACCTTATTAATATCCCCTTTATTAATCCCTATCTTCCACTTATACACTTCGATCAGGTCTCCCCTCATTCTTCGTCTAACAAGTGAATGTAACTTAAGAGTCTTCAATCTTTCTTCATAAGGAAGATTTCTAATGCTATGTATTAATTTAGTCATCCTACGCTGAATGTTTTCTAACGAGTTTTATGTCCATTTTGTAATATGGAGACCAGAACTGAGCTGCATAATCTAGGTGAGGCCTTACTAATGATGTATAAAGCTGCAGTATGACCTCTGGACTTCTGTTGCTTACACTTCTTGATATAAATCCCAGTAATCTATTTGCCTTATTACGTACGCTTAGGCATTGCTGTCTTGGTTTAAGGTTGCTGCTCACCATAACCCCAAGTCTTTTCGCAATCTGTATGGCTAAGTTCTACATCATTTAACTTATAAGTACTAGGGTTATGGGCACTCCCAAGCTTCAGAACCTTGCATTTATCTACATTGAACTGCATCTGCCACTTTTCTGACCAAGAATAGAGTTTGTTTAAATCCTCCTGAAGTTCCATAACATCTACGTTTGAATCAATTATCCTACCTATCTTTGTGTCATCGGCGAATTTGCTCATATCACTAGTAATCCCTCATCAAGATCATTGATATATATTATAAACAACAACGGGCCCAAGATTGATCCCTGTGGAACGCCACTTGTTACAGATCCCCACTCGGATTTAACCCATTTATGGACACTCTCTGCTTCCTGTCAGTGAGCCATGACTCGATCCACGAGAGCACTTTTCCCCCAATGCCATGAGCTGCCACTTTCTTTAACAGTCTATGGTGCGGAACTCTATCAAAAGCCTTACTAAAATCTAAGTAAATAATATCAAATTCTTTATTGTGGTCAACAGCCTCAAAAGCTTTACTGAAGAAAGTTAATAAATTAGTTAGACAAGACCAGCCTCTTGTGAATCCATGCTGAGTATCATTAATCAAGCTATGCTTATCGAGATGGCTTCTTATAATCTCAGCTATAATTGACTCTAGTAATTTGCCTACAATTGAGGTCAGGCTTATTGGGCGGTAATTTGACGGTAACGACTTGTCCCCTGTTTTAAAAATAGGAATCACATTAGCCATCTTCCACATATCAAACACTACACCTGTTTGAAGAGATAAATTAAAAATATTAGTTAATGGTTCACAGAGTTCCATTTTGCATTATTTAAGAACCCTTGAAAAAACCTCATCAGGACCCGGCGACTTATTTTGCTTCAGTCTGTCTATCTGCTTCACAACCATCTCACTAGTGACTGTGATGTTACATAATTTATCTTCTTCTAGCCCACTGTAGAAAAGCTCGCTCAACGCGATTCGTCCGAGACGTGTCCATGTGTGGCCTGAGCCAGCCTCACTTGTTCCGACGGTGGCATTGTTTACAAGCCAGCCTCCGCGGTCACATCCAAGCATACAATCGGAACATTTCGTATTATTACAGCGTTTTTAGTGATTGCACCTGCAAAGTAAGAGACCATGGGCCCCAAGAAAGCTTCTAATGCCAACCCTACAGGAATAAGGGTGAGAATTACTATGGATATGAAGAAAGAGATCATTGCTAAGTATGAAAGTGGAGTGTGTGTCTCCGAGCTGGCCAGGTTGTATAGTAAACCCCAATCAACCATCGCTACTATTGTGGCCAAGAAAACGGCAATCAAGGAAGCTGTTCTTGCCAAAGGTGCAACTTTGTTTTCGAAACAGAGATCGCAAGTGATAGAAGATGTTGAGAGACTGTTATTGGTGTGGATAAATGAAAAACAGATAGCAGGAGATAGCATCTCTCAAGCGATCATAAGTGAAAAGGCTAGGAAGTTGCACGAGGATTTAATTAGAAAAATGCCTGCAACTAGTGATGATGCGAGTGAATTTAAGGCCAGCAAAGGTTGGTTTGAGAGATTTAAGAAGCGTAGTGGCATACATAGTGTGATAAGGCATGGTGAGGCTGCCAGTTCGGACCAAAAAGCAGCTGAAAAATATGTGCAGGAATTCAAGGAGTACATAGACAGTGAAGGACTGAAACCTGAACAAGTGTTTGTGACAAAACAGGCCTGTTTTGGAAGAAAATGCCAAGCAGGACCTACATTACTCAGGAGGAAAAGGCACTCCCAGGACATAAGCCTATGAAAAACAGGCTTACTCTGTTAATGTGTGCCAATGCTAGTGGTGATTGTAAAGTGAAGCCTTTATTGGTGCATCACTCTCAAACTCCCAGAGCGTTCAGGCAAAAGAATATCCTCAAGGCTAATTTGTGTGTGCTGTGGAGGGCAAACAGTATGGCATGGGTCACTAGGAACTTTTTCTATGACTGGTTACACTATGCATTTGCCCCCACTGTGAAAAATTACCTAATTGAAAAGAAATTAGACCTTAAGTTCCTCCTGGTGTTAGACAATGCCCCTGGTCATCCTACAGACTTGGCAGAGACTTTGTGGGGACATGAGCTTCATTAAAGTCAAGTTTTTGCCTCCTAATACCACTCCTCTCCTGTACCCCATGGGCCAGCAAGTCATTGCAAACTTCAAAAAGCTGTACACAAAAGTTCTGTTTGAAAGGTGCTTTGTAGTGACCTCAGAAACTCAATTGACTCTAAGAGAGTTTTGGAGAGATCACTTTAATATCCTCAATTGTGTAAACCTTTTAGGTAAGGCTTGGGAGGGAGTGACTAAGAGGATTTGAGGCTAACCCTGAGAATCCTATGCCAGTTGAGGAATCAATTGTGGCATTGGGGGAAGTCCTTGGGGTTAGTGGGGAGGATGTGGAAGAGTTGGTGGAGGAGGACAATGAAGAACTAACCACTGATGAGCTGCTAGATCATCTTCAACAGCAAGAGGCCACACCTGAGGAAGCTGCTTCGGAGGAGGGGAGAGAGAAATTGAAGAAGTTGCCTACTTCAAAGATTAAGGAAATATGTGCAAAGTGGCTTGAATGCAAACCTTTATGGATGAAAATCACCCTCAGACGTATTGCAAGCCTGCTGGTGAATTACAGACAATTTTGTGAAATGCTTTAGGAAATCATAAACGACGAGAGGTACAGCCCTCTAGGACAGATATGTTGTGTGAAAGGAAGTCCAGTGATTGAAGGGGTCCTAGTGGGCATTAAAAGAAGGGAAGTAACCCGGGAAAAAGGGATTATACCCAAGTCCAAATGGAGGGGTTCCCCTTCTAAACAAAAACTTTTAAGGTAAGTGTCTTTTGTGTGTTTAAAAATTAAATATTTCTGTGGTAAAAATTTTTTTTTTTTTTTCATATTTGGGGTGCTTGCCAGTTTTAATTTGATTTCATTATTTTTTTGGGGGAAAAATTAAATTCATTTAAACGTAATTTTAGCATACATGACTTTCGGGAAACAGTTAAAATTCGTTAGGGGGGGCCCATGTTGTATGATGTGTATGTAGTTTATGTATGTATGTATGTAGTTGTAGTTTGTAGTATTTTAGTAGTATGATTTAGTGCATGCATGCATGTGGTGGGGGGTTGTGTTATATATAATTAAAATATATTATATATTTAAAATATTATTTATTTATATATATTATATATATATATAATAAATTCTCCCCAAAAAAATTTTAAAAAATTTAATTTGTCCAGTTTATTAAATTAGATCCTTTTTAAAATTTAAATAAATTTTGGGGGAAAGAATTTAATAATACACTGGACAAAAAATTTTTTAAATTTTTTGGGAGATGTTTGGGGGGTGAGTGTGCAAAGGACCTATCCAAGTGGTGCCGGGTACTGTTAAAAACTTTTGTGGGTTTTATGTGGGTGCGGGCCCGGGGCCCCCTTAATAGCTTCCTTGGTGCTTACTTTCATAGTTCCCTTTATAATGTGGTATCACGAAACGCTTGGGAAATTTTTCTTCTTTCAGAGTGGTTTTTTTGCATATTTTTTAAATTACCCGTTTTTCTGTGATTTATTGCTTACATATACATTTAAATTAATATAAAATATATATATTATATATTATAATATATTATATATATATATATATTACACTTAATTATATATATACACCATATATAATATATAAAATATATAATTTTTATTATTTATTTAAATTTATATAATATATTATAATTATATATAAAAATACACCAACAAACACACACACACCCTACCAGACTTAGACCCCTCAAAATTACGACCCCCGATTACGACCCGGTTTTTATGCCAAATTTTGGGAAAAAAAACAACTATTTGTGTTGTCAAAGTGTTTACCCAAAACCCTTCAGTTAAAAAAACAGTACTAACAGCTAAAATAACATAAAACGTTAAAACCAAAAAAAAAAACAATAAAAAAAAGTCATTACAAAAATGTTTTGTGATATTCGTATAAAAATTCGATTTCGACCATTTCGACTTTGCCGGGTTTTTCCCGGAACCAAACTTGGTCGTATCGGATGGTAGGGTGTGTGTGTGTGTATATATATATATATATTATTTAAATATATATATATATATATAATTTTTATAATTTTATAAATATTTATATATATAGTGGTCCCCCAATAATGCCGGCCCGAAAGTGTCCATTTCGGAAAAACGTATCTCGTTATTTGTCTAAACATTGGCTCGCAAATGGTCCGTTAACTCGTAATCGTCCTTCTTCCCGGGGCAATGTACTCACGCTCGAGCCCTCTGGGCCTGCCCCCCAGCCATGTGCCTTGTTTACCAGTGAGCACAGTCCCCTAGTGTTCATACGAAAAAAATTTTCTTAATTCCATTGATTTTGTGCTTGCAAGTGCTAAATAAACACCAGGGTCCAAGAAAACCTAGTGCCTTTGGTAAAGAAGGTGAGAAATATGATTGAATTTAAGAAAAACATCATTGAATAATATGAAAGTGGCGTATGTGTGGGCAAACTGGCCAGGATGTATAACAAATCCCGTACAACCATATCTTCCATCATAGCCAAGAAAAAGGAAATCAAGGACGCTGTTGTTGCAAAGGGGGTAAATATGCTGACAAAAATGAGATCACCAGTACTCGAAGATGTTGAGAAGTTATTATTGGTGTGGATAAACGAGAAACAATTAGCAGGAGACAGTCTTATGACGTCGCTTATTTGTGAAAAGGCTAGGCAGTTGCATGATGATTTGGTAAAGAAACTACCTGCAACTAGTGATGTGAGTGAATTTAAGGCCAGCAAAGGCTGGTTTGAGAGATTTAAGAAGTGTACTGGCATACACACTGTGATAAGCCATGGTGAGGCTGCCAGTTTGGACCAAAAAGCGGCTGAAAAATATGTGCAGGAATTCAAGGAGTACATAGAGGCGGAAGGACTGAAACCTGAACAAGTGTTTAATTGTGACGAAACAGGCCTCTTTTGGAAGAAAACGCCAAAGAGGACCTACATTACTCAGGAAGAAATGGCACTGCCAGGACACAAGCCTATGAAAGACAGGCTGACGCTCATGTTCTGTGCTAATGCTAGTGAGGATTTCAAAGTGAAGCCGTTACTAGTGTACCATTCTGAAAATCCCATAGTGTTCAAGAAAAACTATGTTATGAAGAGTAAATTGTGTGTGTTTTGGAGATCTAATAATAAGGCATGGGTCACAAGGGACATGTTCGTCGAGTGGTTCAATGAAGTGCTTGGCCCTAGTGTGAAGAATTACCTCCTGGAAAAGAAATTGGATCTCAAGTGCCTCCTAGTAATGGACAATGCACCTGCTCATCCTCCAAACTTTGATGACCTAATTCTGAAGGAGTTTGGGTTCATCACAGTAAAGTTCTTGCCCCGGAATACCACTCCTCTCCTCCAGCCCATGGACCAGCAAGTCATTTCAAACTTTAAAAAACTCTACACCAAAGCAATGTTTGAAAGGTGCTTTAATGTGACCTCAGACACTCACTTGACCCTAAGAGACTTTTGGAAAGAACACTTTCAGTATTCTCCATTGCATAAGCCTTATAGGTAAGGCTTATGCAATGCTTGGAGAAAATTGTGGCCAGATTGTGTCCACAAGAGGGATTTTGAAGGGTTTGAGGCAGCCCCTGATGAGCCTATGTCAGTTGTGAACTCTATTGTGGCACTGGGGAGTTCCATGGGGTTGGATGTGAGTTTGGAGGATGTGGAAGAGTTGGTGGAGGACCACACCGAAGAGCTGACCACTGAGGAGCTGCAAGAGCTTCAGCACTTCCAGAAGAGCAACAGATCGCAGCTCAGAATCTTGCTGCAGAGGAAGAGGAAGAGAGATGGAAGAAGGTGCCTTCTTCAGAAATTAAGGAGATTTTTGAAATGTGGGGTAGGATGGAAAGATTTATGGAGAAACATCACCCTGAGAAGGATGTTGCAAGCCATATTGGCAACTTGTACAGTGACAGAATCTTGGCCCATTTTAGGGAAGTTTTAAAGAAACATCAGAAACAGAGCTCTCTGGACAGTTTTTTTTGCAAGACAGGACTCCAGTGACTCTCAAGCTGGTCCTAGTGGCATTAAGAAACAGAGAAGAGAAGTAACCCCAGAAAAGCAATTGGTACCTGAGGTGTTGATTTAAGGGGATTCCCCTTCCAAACAGTAAATAATCCAATCTCTCTCCCTCCAGTTTTCCATACACTAAGAAGAATCGCCAATAAAGGTAAGTGTTATGCTGTTAATGTTTCATTCATCATGTGCCATTGTATTGTTTATGTACTGCATCTATATTTCATGTAAAAAATTTTTTTGTTTTAATACTTCTGGGCATCAGGAACGGATTACTTGTATTTACATTATTTCTTATGGGGAAAATTGATTCGAAAATCGTCTATTTCGATAATAGTCCCACTTCCAGGAACGGATTATGGACGATAATTGAGGGACCACTGTATATATATACATGTATATATACAAGAACATAAGAAAGAAGGAACACTGCAACAGGCCTACTTACCCACGTGGAGCAGGTCCATGTCCCCCCCTCCGGATTAGCCCAATGACCCACCCAGTCTGGTCACCTCCACTCAAAGAAGGAGCATGGCACCAGACCTAGCAGCATAAGCTAGTCAGGTCCAACTCACACCCACCCACACCCACTCATGTATTTATCTAACCTATTTTTAAAACTACAACATTTTACCCTCAATAACTGTACTTGGGAGTTTGTTCCACTCATCCACAACTCTATTACCAAACAAGTGCTTTCCTATATCCTTCCTGAATCTGAATTTTTCCAACTTGAAACCATTGCTGTGAGTCCTGTCTTGGCTGGAAATTTTCAGCACGCTATTTACATCCCCTTTATTTATTCCTGTTTTCCATTCATACACCTTGATCATATCTCCCCTAATTCTACGCCTTTCGAGAGAGTGCAGATTCAAGGCCCTCAGACTATCCTCATGGGGAAGATTTCCGATACATGGGATCATCTTTGTAATACGGTGACCAGAACTGAGCAGCATAGTCTAAATGAGCCCTAACCAAGGATATATAGAGTTGAAGAACAACCTGAGGACTTCTACTGTTTATACTTCTAGATGTGAAGCCAAGAATTCTGTTAGCTTTATTGCGAACACTAATGCACTGTTGTCTTGGTTTTATATATACACCTACCATCCGACTTACGACCAAGCTTGGTTCCGACCAACCGGTCATAAGTCAAAATGAACGTAAGTCGAACCTTTGAAAATTGCCAACATACTGGGTAGGGCATAATGTCAAATTTTTCCTATATAAACACCTACATAGTACTGTAATGTAATGTACAATCATTATTTCATTTTTTTACCATAATTTACTTCTATTGTTATATTTTAATTATTTATTTACTGTACATGTATGTAATGTATACATGTATTATTTTTTTATTATTAACACACTGGCCGATTCCCACCAAGGCAGGGTGGCCCGAAAAAGAAAAACTTTCACCATCATTCACTCCATCACTGTCTTGCCAGAAGGGTGCTTTACACTACAGTTTTTAAACCGCAACATTAACACCCCTCCTTCAGAGTGCAGGAACTGTACTTCCCATCTCCAGGACTCAAGTCCGGCCTGCCGGTTTCCCTGAACCCCTTCATAAATGTTACTTTGCTCACACTCCAACAGCACGTCAAGTATTAAAAACCATTTGTCTCCATTCACTCCTATCAAACACGCTCACGCATGCCTGCTGGAAGTCCAAGCCCCGCTCTAAAGTTCCTCAAAGAGCTGGGTGAAAAGCTCATCATAGAAACCAAGGACCACAGGGCGACCAGCTTCCTCTTTCAGAGACTCAGTGTTGCGATCCAGAGAGGAAATGCCTGCAGCATTCTGGGCACGCGGCCCACCGCAGGGGAGCTGAACTTTAGAACACACTTGCCCCATGCTCCAAGGGTCTCCGACCCTATTGGAATGAAGTTATAGCAAGGGGGAAGGTCTTCATATTTTCGGATCTTCTGGGTCTCCCTGTGGCTGGCAGCTCCACCCCCTTCCACTACGGAGTATGGCAAGTAGGTGTCTGCCAATGTGGCAGCACAGGTGTAGTCCCAGGCAATCTGCTTTCCATCCTTCCAGGGTAGCATAGTGGCTCCATCAGGACGCTTTTGACTTCCATCAGACCCCTGTACTTGGGGTTCCTGTTGAGCTGGGCAACGGGCTGTGGCGAGGCTTCTCTTTATGTCATTGACTTCCTCATGTCTGGCATACTTCCCTTCTACTGTGTGACACACGAGACCATGAAGTCCGAATTGATCAGCTGTCACCCTGCCGCAAATACACCTATGTTCGGTGAGGATGGGGGCAGCTAGGCAAAGAGCAACACCAATCCGAATGGCCTGTGGGTCGAGACGGGTGCCCAGGGAGGAATTGGGAACAGCTAACAGGAAATCTCCTGAGTGTGGTGCCTTCACTGCCAGGAGACGAGCTTTGTTCTTTCCTGAAGCATTGGAGAGCATTGCGTTGGCGATTTTTTCCATGATCAGTTTGTCCCAGTGTGACTGTTTGTGCTGTTTGGGAGGAGCTGGTCTACTGGAGGAGTCTGTAAGGGTGTCCCACCGAATCGCTGCTTCAGTAAACCTGGGGTCTTGAGCTCCTACCACGTCTCTCAAGCATTCGGGAACTATCTTCTTGACTAATGCACTGGAAGCCAAACACGAAGACAGAAAAGCAGGTAAATCAACATGCATTGCTTTACGCACCCCTATACCTCCCAGTCGCACTGGGAGGTATAGGAGGTATAGCGACAGATTCAGTGCCTAAAAGTTGATCTCAGATGTGCGTCATATTCATCGAGTGTTGGGTTGTCAAAAGAGGGTGCACACCTCAAGTGAGTGAGTCTTGGCATAGTAAGACACCTTGTGAGGAGATACAGAGCATCATGGGCATCAAGATCGCTTATTCTCTCCTCTATTCTCATCAGGTCATTCAATTTGTCCCTGAGGACAGTGTCGATGGCCTGGTGACCCAGCGGTGCCCCA
>NC_069406.1:68976039-69044915 GCF_026875155.1 Cherax quadricarinatus
AAGTAAAAAATTTTAAAGCAAAATAAACAATTAATTAACAAAATTTAATTAAGAAAATTAATTTTAGTAATCTTTTTATATAAGATTAAAAAGAAATCTGAAAATTTCAAGTGAATATCATATCACAATAGGATCATAGCATGAATTAGCATGCAACTTATGTCCAACTTAGTAAAGCCATTTGTGAAATATTGATTAAACCATAACAACTTTTACCCTACAAATCCATAAAAAGTGCTGCTAATAATCTTCCTGTCTTTTGATGGAGCTGAGCTCCAGCTTCTAGGCCTGCTATTAACCTGAATTTTAAAGGATTTAGCTTCTACTTTTTGACCTGATGCTCAAGCTGTGTTTAAGATTTTGGGTTTTCAAGTACAGTGGTCCCTCAATAATCGTCCGGCCTGAAAGTCATCCATTTTGGAAATCGTCGCGTTATTTTGTCTAAACATTGGCTCGCAAATGGTCCCTTAACTCGCTAATCGTCCTTCGTTCTGGACGCGTACTCACGGCTCTGAGCCATCTCGGCCTCCGTTCCCAGCCAGTGTGCCATTGTTTACCAGTGAGCGATGGTCCCCTCACGTGTTCATATGAAATATTTCATAATATTCCATTCATTTTAGTGCTTGCAAGTGCTAAATAAGCTACCATGGCTCCAAAGAAAGCTCCTAGTGCCAAGCCTTTGGTAAAAAAGGTGAGAAATACGACTGAATTTAAGAAAAACATCATTGAACAATATGAAAGTGGTGTACATGTGGGCAAACTGGCCAGGATGTATAACAAATCCCGTACAACCATATCTTCCATCATAGCCAAGAAGAAGGAAATCACGGAAGCTGTTGTTGCAAAGGGGGTAAATATGCTGACAAAAATGAGATCACCAGTACTCGAAGATGTTGAGAAGTTATTATTGGTGTGGATATAAACGAGAAACAATTAGCAGGAGACAGTCTTATGACGTCGCTTATTTGTGAAAAGGCTAGGCAGTTGCATGACGATTTGGTAAAGAAATTGCCTGCAACTAGTGGTGATGTGAGTGAATTTAAGGCCAGCAAAGGCTGGTTTGAGAGATTTAAGAGGCGTACTGGCATACACAGTGTGGTAAGGCATGGTGAGGCTGCCAGTTCGGACCACAAGGTGGCTGAAAAATATGTGCAGGAATTCAAGGAGTACATAGAGGCTGAAGGACTGAAACCTGAACAAGTGTTCAATTGTGACGAAACAGGCCTTTTGGAAGAAAATGCCAAAGAGGACCAACATTATTCAGGAAGTTAGTTAGTTTAATATGTTTATTATGCACCCCATACCTATCCTGTGGGCGGTAGTCAAAAGATTACAGAGGTACATAATTGGTCCAGGGACTGGACTCCAAAGTTTTGATAGCTGAGCAAGTTACAGAGGTAATGAACTCACAATTTACAAAGGTAATGAACTCACAATTTACAAAGGTAATGAACTCCAGGTAGGTCTGGTCACAATCATGACAAGTTACAAAGGTATTTACAGATTACAGAGGTACGTAATGGGTCCAGGGACTGGGCCCCCAAAGTTTTGATAGCTGAACTAGGTACAAAGGTAATGAGCTCACAAGTTACAAAGGTAATGAATTCTGTAGAATGGTTACTTATGTTTATACATGGCTACAATCATGAACAAATTATAGAGTAATGAGCAATTCACACTTCCACACCCGGTCACAACTGTAATGAGTTATTGGTGCAAATATTGATTGTTGAGTCACACACAAGAAAAGGCACTGCCAGGACACAAGCTTATGAAAGACAGGCTGACGCTCATGTCCTGTGCTAATGCTAGTGGGGATTTCAAAGTGAAGCCGTTACTAGTGTACCATTCTGAAAATCCCAGAGTGTTCAAGAAAAACAATGTTATGAAGAGTAAATTGTGTGTGTTTTGGAGATCTAATAATAAGGCATGGGTCACGAGGGAAATTTACGTTGAGTGGTTCAATGAAGTATTTGGCCCTAGTGTGAAGAACTACCTTCTAGAAAAGAAATTGAATCTCAAGTGCCTCCTAGTAATGGACAATGCACCTGCTCATCCTCCAAACTTGGATGACCTAATTCTGAAGGAGTTTGGGTTCATCACAGTAAAGTTCTTGCCCCCGAATACCACTCCTCTCCTCCAGCCCATGGACCAGCAGGTCATTTCAAACTTTAAAAAACTCTACACCAAAGCAATGTTTGAAAGGTGCTTTAATGTGACCTCAGACACTCACTTAACCCTACGAGATTTTTGGAAAGAACACTTCAGTATTCTCCACTGCATAAGCCTTATAGGTAAGGCTTGGGAGGGAGTGACTACCAGGACTTTGAACTCTGCTTGGAGAAACTTGTGGCCAGATTGTGACCACAAGAGGGATTTTGAAGGGTTTGAGGCAGCCCCTGATGAGCCTATGTCAGTTGTGAACTCTATTGTGGCACTGGGGAGTTCCATGGGGTTGGATGCGAGTTTGGAGGATGTGGAAGAGTTGGTGGAGGACCACAATGAAGAGCTAATCACTGAGGAGCTGCAAGAGCTTCAGCAGGAAGAGCAACAGATCGCAGCTCAGAATCTTGCTGCAGAGGAGGAGGAAGAGAGATGGAGGAAGGTGCCTTCTTCAGAAATTAAGGAAATTTTTGAAATGTGGGATAAGATGGAAAGATTTATGAAGAAACATCACCCTGAGAAGGATTTACAAGCCATATAGGTAACTTGTACAGTAACAGAGTCTTGGCCCATTTTAGGGAAGTTTTAAAGAGACGCCAGAAACAGAGCTCTCTGGACATTTTTTTTGCAAGACAGGACTCCAGTGACTCTCAAGCTGGTCCTAGTGGCATTAAGAAACAGAGAAGAGAAGTAATCCCAGAAAAGTACTTGGTACCTGAGGGGTTGATGGAAGGGGGTTCCCCCTTTCCCAAAAAGTAATTCAATCTCTCTCCTCCTCCAGTCTTCCATACACTAAGAAGAATCGCCAATAAAGGTAAGTGTTATGCTGTTAATGTTTCATTCATCATGTCCCATTGTATTATGTACTACATCTATATTTCATGTAAAATTTTTTTTTGTTTTAATACTTCTGGGTGTCAGGAACGGATTAATTGTATTTACATTATTTCTTATGGGGAAAATTGATTCGAAAATCGTCTATTTCGATAATAGTCCCACTTCCCGGAACGGATTAAGGACGATAATTGAGGGACCATTGTATATTGTTTACAACACTTGTATTTGTTTATACACTTTAATTTCATGTAAAGTCTCTACACGACTATTTATAATCCAAGAGATGTTGTAACAGGAGAGAAAGATTACTGGGAATTGGGATAAGTTGACTGGCCAAAGAAGTGATTATAATACTATAATTATTAGACAAATTTAATCAATATAGGTAAGAAAAGCTTCACAGTTTTATTCCGCATAACATATCTTATATTTTATTCCTTCTACAAGCACAGCAAGAGAATTTCCTAACTACGAAAAATCAGAATCCTTCATCTATAATGGGTAAAATGGACTTTAAAGCAGAGGGACGTAACAAGAACCATCACCGAGTCAATTACTTGCTACTCTACAAATGCACTACAGTATGAAACTCAACAAAATACTATACTATAGATTAGGTAAACTCTTACTATTTTCACACTGAGAAAGGACTTTAAACTTTTTAAAGCTATTCTAACTAAACATCAAAAGCAATAAATTATTTACGTACAAAGCAGCAAACAAACCAGCAGTAACTATATATTGGATTAAGTATAGCTTTGCTTTTTTTCAACTGTGAATGTATAGTAAAACCTTGATGTAACAGACCCCTGTGTAATGGATCGAGATACAACAGACAAAATATTTGGCCAGACAAATGTTGAATGCAATGAGCCAAGTCTGCTGCATCAACATTCTGTACATTAACATAGGTGTGTGTGTACATATGTGTGTATACATGTGTGTGTATACATGTGTGTGTGTATACATGTGTGTGTGTATACATATGTGTGTTACATAGTGTGTGTACATGTGTGTGTACATGTGTGTGTACATGTGTGTGTACATATGTTGTGTACATGTGTGTGTGTGTGTGTGTGTGTGTGGTGTGTGTGTGTGTGTTGTGTGTGTGTGTGTGTCCATGTGTGTGTGGTTCCATGTGTGTGTGTGTCCATGTGTGTGTGTCCATGAGTGTGTGTGCATGTGTGTCCATGGTGTGTGTCCATGTGTGTGTACATGTGTGTGCTTATGTAAGTATGGATATGCATGTTTTTATCATTAAAAGGTTTTTCATTTCTATAGTTAATTACAGTATGTATTGTACTAATATTGCATAATATGCATATTTTCAACCCATGACAGCTATTATAAAAAACAGAATTTAAAATTATATTATTATTATTATTATTATTATTATTATTATTATTATTATTATTATATATTATTATTATTATTATTATTGTTGTTTTTGTTGTTGTTATTATTTATGTATTTTAATTAATATTATTATAAAGTACTGAATTTCATTTCCTCTATTAGAAATGTTGCATTCGGAAACTAGTTTTTATGTAACAAAATTTAATTACTATACTGTAGTAACTCTTGTCTAGGGACTCTAGCAACAGTTTAACTTGTGTAATATATATAATCTAATACCATTTATAAGCAGGCTCCCTGCCCAAGCCTTAGCAGTATCCTGCACAACATTCAATTAACAAATTTCTCCAACAAAGTTAAAATGATCAATATTTATACAATACTGCAGTAATAACACTGTAAAAAGATAAAAAAAATAAAAAATATCCTCTTCCTTACCAAACACTGCTTGCTTGTATTTCATGAATGTTTTTAACATAGTTCCTCTTGTACTTTTTGAAGTATTCCTGTGGACAAAATATCAGCATATATTTTCTGTTGCCACCATTTTTTTAGTTTAGGTACATTAGAAAAGCAGTAGACTATCGATAACCTGGCATTGTTAGGGGTAGGTCGAGCTGGAGTTTTTATAAAAAAAAAAAAACAGATAATCCATCTTTTTTTTGTGGTCACTAATATTCGCACACTGCTTTTCAGTATTATACCAAGGTTTGCTGTACATAAAAAAGGACCACTGAATAAAGATATACAGTGGACCCTCGAGTTTCGGCAGCATCGACTTTCGTGAAATTCGACTTTCGGCAGTTTTTTTTGGCAAAATTTGGCCTCGAGTTTCGTGATTAGACTCGTGATTCGGCAACCGTCCGGTACCCGTCCGCCCGTCACTGCGCACACAAGGCCAGTCTCCCACACCATTCATGCTCAGTGTGTCATTGTTTACCAACACGTGACCATCACCCCGCGGGTTCATACGTAATAATCCATTGTTTTTTGTGATTGCAACTGCTAAAAAAAGTCGCACCAGGGACCCAAGGAAAGCTAGTGCAAGCCCTTTGGTAAAGAAAGTGAGGAACATGATCGAATTCAAGAAGGAAATCATTGAAAAATACGAGAGTGGAGTGCGTGTTACAGAGCTTGCCAGGATGTATGGCAAACCCCATTCAACCATCACTTCGATCATGACGAAAGGAAAGGAAATCAAGTGTGCTGTTTGCAAAAGGGGTGGATATGCTGACAAAAAGGAGATCACAAATCCTCAAAGAAGTGGAGAGGTTATTGTTGGTGTGGATTACCGAAAAACAGTTAGCTGGAGATAGTGTTACACAGTCGATAATATGTGAAAAGGCAAGGCAGTTGCATGACGATCTCGTAAAGAAAATGCCTGCAACAAGTGGTGATGCTTGTGATTTAAGGCCAGCAAAGGTTGGTTTGAGAGATTTAAGAAGCATAGTGGCATTCACAGTGTGATAAGGCATGGTGAGGCTGCCAGTTCTGACAAAATTGCAGCTGAGAAGTTTGTACAGGAGTTTAAGGAGTGCATAGACACTGGAGAATTCAAAACCCCAACAAGTGTTTAATTGTGATGAAACAGGCCTCTCTTGGAATAAAATGCCAAAGAGGACCTACATCACGCAGAAGGAAACAGCACTCCCAGGACACAAGCCTATGAAGGATCGGCTTACTCTCAAGTTTGTAGTAATGCTAGTGGGGATTTTAAAGTGAAGCCTTTACTGGTGTATCACTCTGAAAATCCCAGAGTGTTCAAGAAATACAGTGTCGCCAAGAGTAATTTGTGTGTGATGTGGAAAGCTAACAGTAAGGCATGGGTTCACAAGGGATATTTTCCTTAGACTGGTTTAATGAAGTGTTTGGCCCCAGTGTGAAGAAATACCTCCTGGAAAATACACTGTCACTCAAGTGCCTCCTGGTAATGGACAATGCTCCTGCTCATCTCCAGACTTGGAAGAGCAAACAGTGGAGGAGATTAGTTTTCATCACGGTGAAGTTCTTGCCCCCTAAATACAACTCCTCTCCTCCAGCCCATGGACCAGCAGGTCATTTCAAACTTCAAAAAAACTCTGCACAAAAGCAGTGTTTTCAAAAGTGCTTTGAAGTGACCTCAGACACTGATTGACCCTAAGAGAGTTCTGGAAAGATCACTTTAATATCCTCCACTGCATAAACCTTATAGGTAAGTCTTGGGAGGGAGTGACTTCCAGGACTTTGAACTCTGCTTGGAGAAATTTGTGGCCAGATTGTGTAGAAGAGAGGGATTTTGAAGGGTTTGTGGCTGACCCTAAGGAGCCCTATGCCAGTTGTGGAAACTTATGTGACATTGGGGATGTCCCTGGGTTGGAGGTGAGTGGTGAGGATGTGGAAGAGTTGGTGGAGGACCACAGGGAAGAGCTAACCACTGAAGAGCTGCAAGAGCTTCATCTGCAACAGCAACAGATCACAGCTCAGGAAACTGCTGCAGAGGAGGAGGAAGAGAGATGGAGGAAGGTGCCCTCTTCAAAGATTAAGGACATTTGTGCAAGGTGGACTGAAGTGCAAACATTTATGGATGAACTTCACCCTAACAAAGCTGTTGCAGGCCGTATTGGCAACACATACAATGACAGTGTTGTGTCCCACTTCAGAGAAATCTTAAAGAAACGCCAGAAACAGAGCTCTCTGGACAGATATTTTGTGCAACAGGGGTCCAGTGGCTCTCAAGTTGTTCCCAGTGCCAGTGTCTTTAAAAAACAAAGAAGGGAAGTAACCCCAGATAAGGACTTCATACCTGAAGTCCTAATGGAAGGAGATTCTCCTTCCAAACAATAGTGTACACCTTCCTCCTATCCCCTCCTCCCGTCTTCCATCCACCCAGAAGTCTTCAGTAAAGGTAAGTGTAATGTTATTTTTTTAAATACATGTACTTGATTTCTGATTGTTTTCAGTATGTAAATCTTTATTTAATTTAAAAAAAAAATATTTTATTTTAATATTTTTGGGTGTCTGGAACGGATTAATTTTATTTCCATTATTTCTTATGGGAAAATGGCTTCGAGTTTCGTGAAATTCGACTTTCGCAGGCTCATCTGAACGGATTAATCACGAAACTCGGGGGTCCACTGTACACTGATGAAACAATCACTAGGGAATCAATGTCTACTGTATTACAGGTACAGTATATAATGTTAAGAATTATGGCATAAAATCCAAGATTTATTAAGTTATTAGCTATTTAGCCAGAATTTACAGTAATTTGTATTTACTGATGTGCACATTACCCTTAATGTTTCCAATAGTATTTAAAAATAAATGCCAAACCAACTAAACAAAGAAATATAATGTGTACAAAAAAATACTAAATGTTATATTAAGCTTGACAAAGGTGAACAAACAGCAAAATTAAGCCCTCTAATATACAGCTACATTGTAACAGATATACTTACAACAACAAGAACTTTGGAAGCCTGAGCCAGAGAACAGCGGGAGTGTGTAGCTTTCAGCATGAGCACTGGCACCCAGTGGAACACAAGACGCAGCAATCCAAATGTTAAAATTATGAAGAACCAGCTGATACCAGTCTTTGCCCGAGACCGGTGATACCCATAGATCTCCTAAAATAAAAATTAACCATTTACATACATTTATAAATTATTAACTTACCCATACACATAACTACACACAAAAAATTTTAAGAGAAAGTAATAAGTATACAGTGCTGTATAAACTGTACTTACAGTACCTACTTGTTTCTGTTAGGATCAAACTCCACCTCCTGAGCCTATCTTTCAACCAGTTATCAACTTTTGTTATGCCTCCCAAGGCATAAAGGCTCTCATATTTGCATTTAAACTCATGTGTGGTGATTCCAGCTACTACTTCCTCCACTAACGCATTCATCTTGCTCAATAACCTTGTGTGGAAAAAGTGCCATTTTTTTATCCTGTATGCTTTAAATTTCCATTGGTGAAGAATTGTGAAAGGAGAGCATGTGAGGGAGTGGGTGAGATGCTATCAAAAAATTTTGCTGAGAACAAGAAAAAGTTTGGAAGTGAGATTAATAAGTTAAGAAAGCCTGGGGAATAATAATAATAATATATTTGTTTCTACAAGTGTACATGTACAAGGAATACAGGCCTAGCTGACATCAATGACATATTACTACACAGAAAGTCACTTGTTATGCAGAGCATTTCAGGCAAATTAGGTTGATTTTGTCCCAGGATGCGACCTGTGGAAAATTGCATTTACTTGGATGTATTATTATATACATAACAGTAAATGAACATAGATAATTATTATCAGTTAGACAAGTAGGAATTTGGGACACCTAGGTCGCAAAAAATGTCCCCCTTCGATACCTACCACTGTCATAACCACAAGTTGCTCTGGACCTATTAACTAAATGAAATATACATACACCAGGAATACTGGTAAATATATAAATTTGTGGACTATATTAAAAATAATAAATGGTTATATATATATACAATTACATAACAGAAGGAAAATATATCTTAATATCACTCACCAATTTGACTGGAGATTAATGTGTATCATACTCAGAAAACCTCACTCTAACTAAATCTATGAAAATAATGCTGGCCAGAATTACACACAAATCTAGAGAGCTTATCTGAGGTTCCTGGAGCTGTCTTGTCCAGTCGTCTGATATCTCAAGTTATGCAGGAATGCACATCCACCAATTTTGCCTCCTATTTGAGAGGTGTCAACACAATTTTAACCTCTACAGCACGAAAAATTCTTCCCATTACACCGTTTGTACAAAATTTAAAACCAAGATGGCGAGTCTCGTCTGCACAGACGCAGGCTTTCCATTTTCTATGACAAATATTATTAAATACAGTATGGCCATCTATTTACATATAAATACTGAATTTCTGGAAAATATAAACAGTATTTTCCACACTGCGGCCAGCCGGAGTTCGTTGCTAAACGACTCAAATTGCTCATTTGACAATGGTGGAGGACCTGGGTACATATAGGATCTGGCATCCACACGGTGACATATTACACAAGATTTAATCACCCTTTTTACACTTTGCCGTCCTTGTGGAATCCAGAAAGTTTCCCTAATACAATTTAAGGTATCTTGTACCCCACCATGCATTACATTTTTATGGGCATTTAGAACAATTAAATTTGTTAGATGATGAGTTTTGGGCAGTAAGATAGGGTGTTTAGCATAATCACCCAATTCAGCATTTTGTAACCTACCTCTGCACCTAATTACATTGTTCTCTAAATATAGCCCCAATTTCTCTATAATAGAACCTTTCACAATTTTTCTTTCCATCATCAATTTAATCTCATTTCCATAGATTTCCTCCTGTACCCTCTTTATCCAATATTCAAGAGGATGTGAAAACTTATATGAAATATTTATCTTGTTTAGAAATTCAAACACCAACTTAGTTACATTGATCAGTTTGGGTAAAGAAGAATACCTATTTATATCAATGGATAAAGGACAAACTATTGGAGCGGTGGTCACAGTAATTTCAACAGGAGCAATATACGCCTTTTGTACAGGCCAATTAGCTTTATTTACCAACCAGCTCGGTCCTTTAAACCATGATACAGCATTTACAAATTTAGCATAAGGTAAACCTCGAGACAAGAAATCAGCTGGATTCTCCTCACCAGGTATATGATTAAATGTTAACATATGCTGACCCAAACTATTATACTTCTCTTGCATCTGATAAATTTCAGCGACTCTGTTTTGTACGTACACAATTTTACTGTTTCCATTGCGAATCCATTATAAGGATACCTCATTATCAGACCAAATTACAGTGTCGCTAGTATTTACCTCCTGCAACTTATTTCTTATATAATTAGCTAATTTGACACCTACATAAATGGCTGTTAATTCCAACTGAGGCAAGGTACATGATTTAATTGGAGACACTTTAGCCTTAGACATAACAAGAGAAATAACACTATTACATTGAAGGTAAGCAATTGCTCCATATGCCAATTTTGAAGCATCACAAAAAATGTGGAGTACATTTTTCCCATTTGGATTGGCCACCTGGCATGGGAACTCCAACATTGGAATTTTTTCATAATCACCAATTAATTCATACCACCTGTTAATGAATTCCTCAGGTAGAATTTCATCCCAAGCACATTTAAGTTTCCATGCTTCCTGAATTAATAATTTCCCTCTTATAGTAAGGGGTGACACTAAACCTAGTGGATCAAAACATTTGGAAACTTTAGCAAGCAAAACTCTCTTAGTTAATTTATTGGGCATACTGTAATTATTAGGTTTTAACATGAACAAATCTCTCTCAGTATCCCAAGTTAAACCCAATACATTACTACATTTTGGCACTTCATCTCCAGGGTAATCTTTACTTATTTTGTCCTTTAATTTGGACGAATTACTATTCCATTCCCTCAGAGGCATATTTGCACTTTGCATTATTTTATTAGCCTCTCCATAAGTCATTAACAGTTCCTCTTCAGTTGACGTCACACCCAGGAAACTGTCCACATAAAATTGTTTGCTCATTACTTTACTCAATGGACTTCCCATACGTTTAATGTGTGCATTTATCGTCGCTTGAAGTAGGAACGGACTAGATGTAGCACCAAATAATACGCTCCTAAAGCGAAAGGTTTTCAGAGGGCTAAGTGGGTCAATAGGATTCTCAGGCCATAAGAAGCGGGTACAATCCCGGTCAGCCTCTTGTAAACCCACTCTTAGGAAAGCTTTACTTATGTCAGCCGTAAAGGCATAATTCTTTACCCTGAAATTTAATAAGATATCTCCTAATTTTTCCGTCAACGACGGACCTGTCATCAAACAGTCATTTAAACTAGGTACATTTTTGTTACTCCTGGCACTACAATTATACACAATCCTCAAAGGAGTGGTCTTAGAATCCTTCTTCACTCCGTGATGTGGCAAATAGTGACCATAAATTTTGGCTTGCTCAGGAGGTACCTCTTCTATAAATTTATTAATTAACTGCTCAGCAATTATATCATTATAGGCAGTTAACAATTCTGGTGTCTTACTCAGTTCGCAGAGCTGAGCCTTTAACTGCCCATATGCCATTCTGTAATTAGTGGGCAATTCTGGAAGGTTCAGTCTCCACGGAAGTCGCACCCAGTATTGTCCAGATTCAAATTTTACATCTCTTAGGTATTACTCCTGAGTAAAAAAATCGTCTGGACTTTCTTCATTTACATTTATTCCAATGCTGTCTAATTCCCACAATTTATGCACTGGCTCAACACCATCCTCTATGGAAGAATTATACTGGGGTACGATTTCATGAGTAAGACACACAGTTATGGTATTTGTAGTTTCCTCTAGTCATGAATTATTATTACGAAGAATCCTACCATACATTACATGTCCTCCTGCAGTCTTCGAAAGGGTGACACCACATTTCTTTACCATACCCTTTACAAAGGAGGCATAATAGTCACTACCTATCAAAATATTTATTGGCCTACAGAATCATCACTTACCCCAGAAGGTGCTAAATTTACATTATGTGAAAGTCTTTCTGTAGCTTTACTAAGCCCTACTGTAGATATTTTCTCTGGAAGTCTATCTACAATTACTGCATTAACATGTTTTTTCTCATTGCCCAACCTGACAGTTACATAAACAGTGTCATACAATTGAGCCCTTTTATCTGAGAGAAAACCAGATAATTTTAAAGTTGTGGGATCTCCCATCTGTACTTTCATACCATCAAGACATTTACGTTTTATGAAAGTACGCTGGGATCCCTGGTCCAATAATGCAGTTACATTTTTTTATTTATGCCTTTTATCATCAATTTTTACCTGTAACACAGGTAAGGCTACTTCAGCAAAACCATCATTATTAACATTAGCAGCAATTTTTACATTAGCTACTTTTGTGTCAGGATTGTCAACATTATCATTATTATCAACATTGTCATATAGACCCTTACACATGACTATATGGTGTCTTCCTTTGTGACATTGATAACAGTTGTTTAATTTAGCATGACAATCCTTTACATCGTAATTACCTAAACACCTGATACATCTGTCAAGTTCCTCCAATCTTTCAACTTTATCATTCCATGAATTGTATGCATTGCAATTCTTAGAAAAATGAGTACCCTTGCAGAAAAGACTTGGTCTGACTTGGACCATTGACAAAGTCAATGGTCCAAGTCGAACCGAAACGTCGTCGTAAGCTTCTCTCTTTTATGTGCGGGTTATTTGTGTAAAAGAGAGATTGTCTTTTCTGCAAGGGTACTCATTTTTCTAAGAATTGCAATGCATACAATTCATGGAATGATAAAGTTGAAAGATTGGAGGAACTTGACAGATGTATCAGTTCGACCGAAACGTCGTCGTAAGCTTCTCTCTTTTATGTGCAGGTTATTTGTGTATCGTTCCAGTCACGGTATTGTGCCTTTTTTGTTAATCTCTCTTTTCTTTGACTGGCTTCCTATTAACTGTGCTACTCTTAGGAGGGTACTTATTCTTCTTACCTTGTGGAGAATCATTATTTCTGATTCCTGCTACTTGATATGCACCTATGCAACTCTTTTTAGGAAATAAATTTTGATTATTAACATTGGGATAATTTTTCCCTTTGTGAAACTTGACAGATACCTCAGAGTTATTATGTGTTGCATCTTTAAAATGAGTTGGATGGCTGGTCTGCAACTGCACAATTAATTCTTGTAGACCTAGTCTTATTTCCTCCAGAACAAAATATCCCTTGTGATATTTGTTGGAGAGCCATTCAAGTGTTTTATAGTTTAATTTATTCTGTACAATGGCACTCAATAATCAGTCTGATTCTTTCAGATTATATTTATTACTTAAAGTTTTGAGAGTGCTCTCCAGTTTAACTCTAAACTGCTGTAAACCTTTGTAAGTGTGATCTGGAGATTTTAAATTAACAATAATATTCACTAGATCCAACCTTCTTTGTTCTATATTACCATAAATGACTTTCAACAAGTCAACTGCTTCCTTGTAGGAGTCATTTACATTGGGAAAGGCTTGTATGAGTATGTGAGCATCTCCTCTTACCTGTCCTTTGAGGTAAAATAATTTAGTTACACAGGCTAGGTCACTCCTGTCATGCACAGCTGCTTTAAAAATTGACCAAAATTCCTCCCAATTTTCTCTAGGATTAAACACAGGCAAACACAATTCTGGGAGTTTTGGCAAAGACATACAGTGGACCCCCGCATAGCGAACTTAATCCGTGCAAGAGGGCTGGTCGTTATGCGAAATGTTCGCTATGCGAATTAATTTTCCCCATAAGAAATAATGGAAATAAAATTAATCCGTGCAAGACACCCAAAAGTATGAAAAAAATTTTTTTTTACCACAAAAAAATGTTAATTTTAGTACACACAAACTGAAAAAGGCATGCACAATTACATGACACTTACTTTTATTGAAGATCTGGTGATGATTGATGGGATGGGAGGAGGGGAGAGAGAGTGTTAGTGTTTAGAAGGGGAATCCCCTTCCATTAGGACTTGAGGTAGCAAGTCCTTTTCCGGGTTACTTCCTTCTTCTTTAATGCCACTAGGACCACTTCAGAGTCACTGGACCTCTGGTCGCACAACAAATCTGTCCATAGAGCTCTGTACCTCCCGTTCCTTCAAGACTATTCCTAAAATGGGCCATAACATTGTCATGAAAATAGTCACCAGCACGGCTTGCAACAGCTGTGTCAGGGTGATTTTCATCCATAAAGGATTTGCAGTTCAACCCACTGTGCACACATTTCCTTAATTTTTGAAGTAGGCACAATGGATTCCACAACTGGCATAGGCTTCTCAGGGTTAGCCCCAAACCCTTCAAATCTTCTTAATTTCCATACTAATTCTCACCCTTTTTACCACAGGGTTTGGCACTAGAAGCTTTCTTGGGGCCCATGGTCACTTATTTTCCAGAAACAGCACCGAAAACACTGTAATAATACGAAATATTCCGAGTGTATGCTTGAATGTTACCGCGGAGGCTGGCTGGTAAACAATGGGACGGGCGGCACATGTGAGGCTGGCTGAGGCCGCACATTGGACGCGTCTCGGACGAAGGTCGCTGAGCGGGTTTTTGTCCACTATGCGGGGCAAAATTTTGGCGAACAAAGCGTTCGCTATGCGGATTGTTCGCTATGCAAGGCGTTCGCTATGCGGGGGTCCACTGTATTATTTGTTGGAGCAGACTGACCAACTGCCTGGTTTACACATTTTAATTTATTCAAGGCCTGACTTTTACAAGAAAGAATCTTTTCCTCTAATTCATAATACTGATTAATCATGAGATCTATTTCAGTCTCATCTACACAGTTTACTAATAAATCTCCTTCATATTTGTTGTAATATAATTTGTATGTATCATATCTATTCCCTAAAGCATCTAAATACAATTTTAAATCATCAGTATTCACAGTTTCTTGATTCATTAATTCCAAGCACTTATTATATGCCTTGGTTACATGAACTTTTCTAGCCTGTATTGATGCTTTCTTTACTCTATATTCCATATGTTTGTCTTCTATATTAATTTCCTCATTTTCAGCCATGATGCAATGTATTAAATTCAACTCAATTAATAACACTGATTACAACTTACAACACTGATACAACTTACCTTTGAATAAATCCTAGCTACTTGAGCTTAGCAATTACATGTATAATATAAATTTTAAATGTACATTAATACAAACTTGGCTCATCAAATTTAATATTATACAAATTAATAAATCCTTGCCAGAATTTGGCATAGCAAATTAATATTATACAAATTAATAAGCTACACTTGGCTTATCAATTACACATACACTTATACATATTAATATAATCTTTAGCCACACTTGACTTATCCAAATTAATATTGTAATAATTATAATCCACTACACATTAAGTAAATTTGTGAACTTAACATCCACCTCCTTCTGTAATTTCACATATAATTATTAAGTAATTAACTAATTAATGACTTCACTAATTACCTCCGGTTCAAGAAGGACCAACAGGCAATTAAATGTGGAAAATTGCATTTACTTGGATGTATCATTATATACATAACAGTAAATGAACATAGATAATTATTATCAGTTAGACAAGTAGGAATTTGGGACACCTAGGTCGCAAAAAAATGTCCCCCTTCGATACCTACCACTGTCATAACCACAAGTTGCTCTGGACCTATTAATTAAATGAAATATACATACACCAGGAATACTGGTAAATATATAAATTTGTGGACTGTATATTAAAAATAATAAAAAGTAATATATATACACAATTACATAACAGAAGGAAAATATATCTTAATATCACTCACCAATTTGACTGGAGATTAATGTGTATCATACACAAATCTAGAGAGCTTATCTGAGGTTCCTGGAGCTGTCTTGTCCAGTCGTCTGATATCTCAAGTTATGCAGGAATGCACATCCACCAATTTCGCCTCCTATTTGAGAGGTGTCAACACAATTTTAACCTCTAGAGCACGAAAAATTCTTCCCATTACACCAATGTTTGTACAAAATTCAAAACCAAGATGGCGAGTCTCGTCTGCACAGACGCAGGCTTTCCGTTTTCTATGACATAAATATCATTAAATACAGTATGGCCATCTATTTACATATAAATACTGAATTTCTGGAAAATATATACAGTATTTTCCACATGACCCACACCAGTTGACTAACACCCAGGTACCTACATATTATACTGATGGGTGAACATGAACAGTAGGTGTCTTAAGGAAACACATTCTAATGGTTTCCAGCCGTACTGGGGACTGGATCTCCGGATCTTAGTGTGTGAGCTGAGTGTGCTAGCAATCGAGCAATGGAATGAAATAATTTATTCAGAAGACCGCACTTAATGCCGTTGAAGGCCACAGGTTCCTCACTCCTGGGTTAGAATACGTAGACCTTAGACAGGGATGCGTGATGTCACCATGGTTGTTCATTATATTTTCAGACAGCTCAGGTGTTGGCAAGAGGTGTGGGATTAAGAGCTAAAGAATCTAAGACAAAGTAGGAGTTGTTTCAGATGCTTTTTGCTGTTAACACTGTGCTTTTGGGAGATTCTGAAAAGAAGGTGTAGAGGTTGGTGGGCAAATTTGGTAGGGTATGTAAAAGAAAAAAATTAAAAGTAAACATAAGAAAGAACTAGGTGATGAAGATAATAAAAAAATTAAGGTAATGAAAGATTGGATATCAAATTGGAGGGAATATGGTGGAAATGAATGTATTCAGATATTTGGGAGTGGATTTGTCAGCAGATGGGTCTATGAAAGATGAGGTGAATCATAGAATTGATGAGGGGAAAAGGGTGAGTGGAGCACTGAGGAGTCTGTGGAGACAAAGAATGTTATCTATGCAAGCAAAGAGGGAAATGTATGAGAGTATAGTGGTACCAATCCTCTTATATGGGTGTGAAGCATGGGTGGTGAATGTTGCAACAAGTAGAAGGCTGGAGGCAGTGGAGACATCATGTCTGAAGCCAATGTGCCATGTGAATATAATGCAAAGAATCCATAGCTTGGAGATTAGAAGGAGGTGCGGATTGCTAAAAGTATTATCTTGAGGGCAGAGGAAGGTTGTTTGAGGTGGTTTGGTCATTTAGAGAGGATGGAACAAAAAAAATGACTTGGAGGGCATATACAGTGCTAGTCACGGCATTATGCCCCCCTCCCCCAACAGTACCAAAACACAAACACATACCATGAATGATTATAATATACGTACATACGTATTTGCACACTTACTGAGGTTTTAATCCTTGGTGCTGCGTCCTTTATGCTTAATCACGTCCCTCAGCCATGTAGGAAGACTCTCACACAAGGATCTGGGAGGTATATCCATGCCTCATGTAGAGCAGCCTCCAGCTGCAGGATAGAACTAATACCCTTGCCAGGTAAACTTCATTTCACTATTGACCAGAGGTTCTCAATAGAGTTTAGGTCTGGGGGTATTGGCTGGCCAGTCATTAAAGAATCTCACTTCACAGTCCTTAAGCCACTGAACTACAGATTTGGTGGTACGACACAATGAGCTGTCCTGCATAAAAACCATAGCCCCACACTTGCCAAACGCCTCAGATAAATTGTCACACAATAACTTCAGTAAATATACTGGTTCATATACTGGATTTTGGAAAGAACAATGAGTTCACTAACACTTTGAGCACTGAAACACCTCCAAACCATGAGCGAGTCTGTGTTTGGTGGTCCTACAGGTGTAGCGTGGGTCTAGCAGGTCACTGCCTCTTGGGCCGGTACACATGTCCCCCACGGTTACAGGTGAAGGTTGCTTCATCACTCCAAAGTATTTCAGTCCACTGTTGAGGACTCCAGTGAAGATATTTCTTTGCATAAATCCAGCCTACATTTCTTCTGTGGATTGGAAAGGATCGGTTTCTTAACCTGGCGGCGACTACTGTAGCCCAGTTCTGACACACATCTATTAACAGTTCTTACAGACACCTCTGAGAGAGAGTGGGTTCTTTTCTTTCAATTATCTAGCAGTTATCCGAGGTGTACTCTCTAACTACTTCTTTAAACACAGTTACGGTATGAACAGATGTCTTCTTCGAGGGCCAGGCCGAGGTTTGGCAGACAGTAACATGACACTGCCACTAGACTTGAAACGCTGCACCCAGTTCCTCGCTGAATGCTCACATACACCAACATTCTCCACTGCTTCTTTCATCTGGTGCCCGCTTTGTGAAGCCCTATGATTTGAGCTCTAGTTTCAGGTGTTAAAGACTTCCTTTTACCCATAATCAAACATGTATAGCCTCGAAACCAAAGGGAACACCAGACAAAAGATGAGAGACAAAAGTGCAACACTTCCTGCCACCATAGCAGCCATGTGAGCACTGAGGAGTCACTGTGGAGTGTGGCAGCAGGCCGTGACGTCATGTCATGCTAACGACTACTACCCGGCATAATGCACTGACAAAAAAAGAACCCCCCGAACGATAGGCCTTTGATTTTCGTCACGGCATTATGCCGGGGCACTCGCCCGGCATAATGCCATGACTAGCATTGTAAATCTGTAGTAGAAAGAAGGTGGAGTAGGGGTCGTCCTAGGAAAGGTTGGAGGGGGGGGGGAAAGAAGATTTTGTATGCAAAGGCTTGGACTTCCACAAGCACGCATGAGCATGTTAGACAGGAGCAGAGACAAATGGCTTTTATGACTTGACGTGCTGTTGGAGTGTGAGCAAAGTAACATTTATAAAGGGGATTCAGGAAACTGGTTAGCCGGACTTGAGTCCTGGAGGTGGGAAATACAGTGTCTGCACTCTGAAGGAGGGGTATTGACAGTTTGCAGTTTTTACTTGCAGCATAAGCACCCCTCTGGCAAGACAGTCAGGAGTGAATGATGATGAAAGTGTTTCTTCTTTTTCGGGTCATCTTGTCTCAGGGGAAAAAACTGATGTGTTTAATAAAAAAAAAACTTTCTCCCCCCCTCTAGTATTCAATAGACTAGCTTGTAAATTTAAAATGATTTTTATATAAGTACTTGTGGAATTTTTTTAACACACCAGCCATGAAGTAGGATGACCCAAAATGAGAGGAAATACTTTTATCGTCACTCATTCATTCGGAGATGGAACTGCATATATAATACCTCACAAACAATATGAAAACACAATAAATCCATAGGGTTTAAATGCATCATTAGTCCTGTTAGTTGCTTTAAGATGTTGGGAACCGGGACTAGTGTTTAGCTTCCCTGCAAACACAGACATAACACATATCTTCCCAAAATTTTCAAAATTTTCATAATCAGTTATGCCAAGGGTATAACATTTACTAAGGGCACGATACCTATGCCGGGGGCTCAGACACACCAGGTATTCAACTCACCGCTTGCTCATCCTGGTTGGCATTGATGACTTCCATTCCTTGGGTGTACTCTGGTCGGCAGTCATCGCGGTCACCTGAAATAGACCATCACTATATCACACATTAATACAAAATCGTTTTCAAAGACTATCATTATTCAGATTAACACAGTGCAGTACTACTGTTCAGTTTTCAGTGCCACACTTTCTTGTATAGCCAGTATTGGTTTACACTGCATTGTATGGCTGCACTTATCTGTACAGTAGGACATTTAATAAGATTAAGGCAAAAGACACTTACCTTAATGCACCCATCAAACAGAATTTTTTGTCATACCCAACACACAGCATGAGCATGATTTTCCCATCATACTGCCCTCAACCTTTCCTCGTACGACATTCCCCCCCCCCAGCTCTGGGACTAGCCTTGTTGCAAACCCTTTTTACTTTCTCTAATTCTTGACGTGCTTGACCAAGTGTGGGGTTCCAGACTGGTGCTGCATACTCCACTATGGCCTAACATACACATGTAAGTGTCTTGAACGATCCTTATTAAGGTATCGCAACGCTATTCTCAGGGTTTTCCAAGGCGCCCGTATGCTGCAGCAGTTATTTGGTTGATGTGTGCCTCCGGTGACGTGCTCGGTGTTATGGTCACCCCGAGGTCTTTCTCCCGAGTGAGGTCTGTAGTCTTTGTCCCCTAGCCTATACTCCCGTCTGCGGTCTTCTTTGCCCCTTTCCCCCAAACTTCATGACTTTGCATTTGGCAGGATTGAATTCGAGAAGCCAGTTACTGGACCACATGTCAACCCTGTCCAGGTCTCTTTGCAGTCCTGCCTCATCCTCATCCTCATGTGTGTGTGTGTGTTTTGTGTGTGTGTGGGGTGTGTGGTGTGTGTTTTGTGTTTTTTGTGTGGTGTGGGGTGTGTGTGTGTGTGTATGTCTGTGTTTTGTACTCACCAAATTTGGGGTTTTGGGGGTGTGTGTGGTGTGGTGTGTGTGTGTGGGGTTTTGTGTGGGGAAATTTCCCCCTTTAATTTGTATTTCCACCCAAATTTGGGGGTTCCCAGGGTCAACCTAAGCTCCGGGCCCCGCCACTTCACTGATCGCTACTGGATCCCCCTCTTTTCTCTGTTTCCTTTGAGCTTTGCAAAAAACCTCTTTTTAAAAAATATGTAGGGTTTTTCCTCCCTCCCTACTTCACGGGCTGGGGCAATTCCCCCTTGCTGCCAACTCTATAAATGAAGAAATACTTCCTAACGTCCCTGTGACTCGCCTGAGTCTTCAGCTTCCAGTTGTGCCCCCCCTTGTCCCGGGTTTTCCCCTCCCCGGGAACATCCAATCTCTTTCCCCCTTTTTCTTTTTCCCCGCAGTATCTTTATGTGGGAAATCATGTCTCCCCTGCCCCCTTCGTCCCCCCCAGTGTCGTCTTTCCCGTTTTCCCTTTAAACCCTTTTTCCTCGAAACACTTTCCCCTTTGAGCCGGGGACTACCTTTGGTTGAAAACCCTTTTTGTATTTCCCCTCTAATTTTCTTGACGGGCTTGCCCGGGGGTGGGTTTTCCAAAACTGTGCTGCTTTACTCCGTATGGGTCTAACATACATTTTTTACAGTGTCTTTAAAAACGTTTCCTTATTAAGGTATGGGAAAACGCAAATTCTCGGGTTTCCCCAGGCGCCCGTATCGGGCCGGGCGGTTTTTTGGGTTTTATGTGTGCCCCCGGTTTATTTGTTTCGGGGTTAGGGTCCCCCCAAAGGGTTTCTTTTCCCCCCTGAGTGAGGTCTGTAGTCTTTGTCCACCTAGCCAATATCGTCTGGTCTTCTTTGCCCCCCCCAAAATCTTCAGGGATTTTGCTTTGGGGTGGATTAAAATTCGAGGACCCAGTTACTGGACCACAAGTCCAGCCTCTCCGGGCCCCCTTTTTGCTTTCCTGCCCACCCTTTTTTTCCGTTTTAAATTTCTTCTCATCAACCACGTCATCTCCCGAACAGGGACACTTCAAGTCTTTTCCCTTCCATCATGTCGTTCCATAAATCAAAAATAGCACGGCCCCTTAGAACTGCCCCTTTTGGGCCCCCCGCTCGAAACAGGCGCCAACGGGTGATACCTCTTCACGTACCATGACTCGTTGTTTCCCCCCTCCCTGTCGGGAATTCCCTTAATCCTTTGGCGGGCCCCCTTCCTTTTACGTGGGGCCTGACCTTTCCACCTTCTGCACTAACCCTTTTTGTGGGGAACTGTGTAAAAGGGCCTTTCCTGCAGTGTGTGGGGTTTGGGGGATGTGTTTTGTGTTTTGTGTGTGTTTTTGGTGTGTGGGGTGGGGGTGTTTTGTGTGTGTTGTGACCGGGTGTGGAATTTTAAATTTGCTCATTACACTAAAATTTTTATTTTTAAATGTTTGTACCATTAAAAACTAAGTAACCATTCTTACAGAATTCATTACCTCTGTACCTATTTTCAGCTATCAAAATTTTGGGGGGCCCATCCCTGGACCCATTACGTACCCTGAAAATCGTAAATACCTTTGTAACTTGTCATGATTTGTCCAGACCTACCTGGAGTTCATTACCTTTTTTAAAATTGTGAATTCATTACCCTGAAACTTTGCTCACTATAAAAAACTTGGAGTCCAGCCCGGGACCCTTTAAGGAAACCCTGTAATTTTTTGACAACCGCCCACAAGGGGAGGGGGTTTTGCATAATAAAAAAATTTTAAACTAACTACTGCATTACACAGGAGGGTCTGGCACACACTCTTAATACACAAATTAGGGGGCTTTTTTTCGTACAACATCTCACCCAACCCTTATAAAAATTCTATCCGGGTAAAAAGGGACAAGTAAAAAACTCCCCTGCAGGGTTTTTTCTTCTTTACCAACTGTCGATACTTGACACTGTCCCCACCTGTGTAATCCCAAAACAGCCAATGAACAATTGGGAAACTTTTAAAAACATGGGGTAGCACAGTGAATAAATGCAGTACAATATTTTCTCTGAAGAAAAGAAAATTTACAGTACCATAGGGGAACAAATTTACTTCAATTACCATTTTTTTCCTCCACTCACAATCGGCTGTTTTTTTACCCACTCTAGCTTTTTATTTCCCCCCCTTTTGACCCCGACCAAAGGGGCCAGGGGCCAAAGGAACTTCTCTTAAGTTAGTTTTTTTTGGTGAAAAGTTATTTCTGTGTCCCCTTTTTAAAATTTTGTCTACCCCTCAGTCTAAGCCTCCCCTTGGTTTACAAACCCGGGTAACCCATACCCCTTTCTCTGATACATCTTGATGGCCTATGACAGTCCACAGGACCCCAGAGCCATCACAAGGGCTTCGACATTGTGACAAGAGGGGGCACTTAGCAAAACCCTTAGGGACCAGCCACGTGGGTTGGACCCAGGGACACCACGGGGTGGTTTGGGAGCCACCCGAGATGGAAAGGTAAAAAAGCGAAAGTCAAGGCAGTCTATGGGGTGCAAAGAGCAGTTGACAACCAGCAGGGCGCATTTCACCCTTCATCCCGCAAACTTTTCCGGGGCAGAAAAAACCTAACCCCCCCCTTTCCCCTATCAGAGGAAACCCCTACCACAGGGGTCACAGGGCAGGGGGAAAAGGGAAAGGGAAAGGGCCCCTTCGAAGGTTTAATTTTTCCCCGGCCGGGTGGGGGGTTTTTTTTGGGTTCTCGACTCCCCTGTCCCCTGCCTGCTGATTTCAACGTGACTTTACCTGTGACCTGTGCGAGAGTAAAAGCCTACTCCCCAGCCTGGCCCTGACAGAGCATTTTTCGGGGGTATAAAATTTTAAGTTAAAAATTGGGGTTTTATAAAAATTTAAATTAAGGCCTTTTAAACCCAAAATTGGTATTATGCTTTTTTTTTTTCTTGCCCTTTTTCTCTTTTTCTCTCTCTCCTTTTTTTTTTTTTAAAACATGGTTTACAAGGGTTTAAAGGGTCCCTAGGGGTTTTTTGGGGAAAACTATTTACAGGGTTTAAGGGTTCCTAACTTTATTTGGCAAGCTAAGAGCGGGTTTCCCAAAATTTAGCTCATTTCAAAGCATTTTTTTTGTTTTGAACATACAATTAAGGGGAAAAGAGGGAAATTGGAGCCATCTTTTGGGGACCTTTTTATTTTATTCAACTGACTTTAAACTTTGTTGACATCATTATGGGTGTACGAATTTTTTTTCCCTACTCGAGTCATCCGGGGATATAGGATTCGAGAGTGATGTTCTGGAGAAGGGTACAGCCAGATGAAGTTGGGTCTTTTTCCCCTCTCTCTCTCTCTCCTCTCTCCTCTCTCCCCCTTTTCTCTCTCTCTCTCTCTCTCTCCTCTCTCTCTCTCTCCCCTTTTTCTCTCTCTGCATTAATTTTTTTTTTAACACCAAAAACCCGAGGGTGAAGATGCAAAAACCCCGAGGGTCCCCCCCGATACAACAAAATCCCCTACAGCTTCCATATATTAACATTAAATTTTAAAATCCAAACAATAAGGGCGGGGGACCGGAGGCCTAGAGGGGGGAGGGGATGAGAAAGGGGGGGAAAGGGAAAGGGGTTTTTGAGGGGAAAAGGGGATGGGTTTTTAAAAAGGAAAAAGGGGTGGTTTAAAAGGGGGGAAAAAGGGGGGGGATTGGAAGTGTAAAGGGAGGGTTGGAGACGGGAAAAACAAGGGTTTTGGGGAGAGGGGGGCGGAATCAAAGGGGGGGGTAACAAAAAAACGAAGGATAAAGGAGGAAGGAAACCCAAAGGGGTCCCGGGGAAGGTATCAAGGCGAAGGTATGAAGGGAGGGGTCAAGGGGGTAGGTGGGGAGGGGGGAGAGGGAAAAGGGCAAGGGGGATTTTGGGAAAGGGGGGGAGGGAGGAGGGAAACAAGAGGAAAAGGGGTCAGGGGAGGGGTCAAGGGGGAAAGGGGTCAAGGTTTGGGAGGCATCAAAGAGGGAAGGGGTTAAAGGGGGGGGGGTATCAAGGGGAAAAGGGGGGCAAAAGGGCGGGAAATATGAAATTTTCCCCTCACAAAAGTCCATCAAAGGGGCAAGACCAAAATCAATTTTAAAATGACCTTTAAATTTAGAACCCCGCCTAGTTTGTGTCCCCGTATTTTCACTCAAAGGTTTTTTGTCATAGTTTTTCACTCACAGTTTGTGTCCCTTAACCCCCATAAATCTGTGTCAGTATTTTCACTCACAGTTTTTGTCCCCGTATTAAATCACAGTTTGGGGGGGGCATAGTTAAACCCGTGAGTGTAACTACTGACACCCAAAATGTGAGTGCGTGTCATAGTTACACCCCATAGATTGTGTCAGTGTTTCACTCACAGTTTGTTTTTCAGAAGTTTCACCACAGTTTGTTAAGAGTTACACGCACAGTTTGTGTCCCGTAATTAAAACCATAGTTTTTTTTTCATTTTTACACCAGTTTTTGTCAGTAGTTTTCAAATCATAAATTTTGTGTCAGTATTACACCATATTTTGACAGTAGTTTTCACTCACAGTTTTTCCCCAGTAGTTTTCACTCAAAGTTTGTCTCATTTTCACCCACATTTGTGTTCCCGTAGTTACACTCACAGTTTGTGTCAGTATTTTCACCCCACAGTTTTTTTCAGTAGTTACACTCAAAGTTTTTTGTCAGTAGTTACACTCACAGTTTTTGTGTCAGTAGTTACACTCAAAATTTGTGGTTTAGTAGTTTTCACTCACAGTTTTTTGTCAGTAGTTTAAAACTCACAGGGGTTTTTTTTGTTTTGGGGCCGTTTACACTCACAGTTTGTGTCAGTAGTTACACTCACAGTTTGTGTCATATTACACTCATAGTTTTTGTCCCGTAGTTACACTCACAGTTTGTGCATTACACCCCATAGTCCGTGTCAGTATTCCCTCACATTTGTGGGCCCGTAGTTAAAACTCACAGTTTTTTGTCATAGTTAAACTGTGAGTGTTTAAAAACTGACACAAACTGGGGAGGGTGTCAGTAGTTTCACTCAAAAATTGTGTCAGTAGTTTTCACTCACAGTTTGTGGGCAGGGAAATTTTCACCACAGGTTTTTGAAGTATTACACCACAGTTTGTGTCCGTGTTAAAACTCAAATTTTTTTGGGCAGAGTTACACCATTTTTGGCAGTATTTTCACTCATGTTTGGGGCAGTATTACACTCATAGTTTTTTGACAGTAGTTTCATCACAGTTTTTTCTCAGTAGTTAACCCCTCAAAATTTTGTCCAATTTTTCACTCACATTTTTGTGTCAGTAGGGAAAACTCACAGTTTTTGTCAGTATTAAAACTCACAGTTTTTGGGCAGTAATTACACTCACATTTGTTCATATTTAAAACTCAAATTTGTGTCAAAGTTTCCCCCTCACATTTGGTCAGTATTTCACTCACAGTTTGTGTCATAGATACACTCACAGTTTGTGTCAGTAGTTACACTCCCAGTTTTTTTTCCCGTATTACACCACAGTTTGTTTCGTAAGTTTCACTCACAGTTTGTGTCAGTATTACACTCAAGTTTGTGTCAGTAGGTTTCCCCTCACAGTTTTGTTTTAAAATTTTTCCCGTTTGTTACACTCACAGTTTTGTCATTAGTTTAACCCGATTTTAAGTTTTGGGGAAAAGTTTACAATCACAAAATTTGTGTCATATTTTCACTCACAGTTTGTGTCAGAAATTCACTCACAGTTTGTGAAAAATTTCACCACAGTTTTGTGTCAATTTTCACTCCAAATTTTTTGGTCCCGTATTTCACCCAGTTTTTTCAGAAATTACACTCCCTAGTTTTTGTAGTAGTTCCCCTCAAGTTTGGGGCAGAGTTTTTCCCCACAGTTTTGTTTTCCCCGTTAAGCACCCCAGTTTGGTCAGTTTTACACTCACAGTTTTTTGTCAGAATTACACCAAGTTTTTTTGTCAAAAATTACCCCTCAAGTTTGTGTCGTATTTACCCACAGTTTGTGTCAGTTTACACTCAAGTTTTGGTCAGTATTTACACTCACAAATTTGTGTCCCTAGTTACACCACAGTTTTTTGCCCGTAGTTACACTCACAGTTTTTTTCATAGTTACACTCAAGTTTTTTTTGTCAAAGTTACACTCACAGTTTGTGCAGTAGTTACCTCAAGTTTGTGCAGTATTACCGCACAGTTTGTGCAGTATTTTTCACTCACAGTTTTTGTGAAGTTTTAAATCACAGTTTTTTACAAATTTACAATCCCCAGTTTGTGCAGTATTACACTAAAGTTTGTGTCAGTAGTTTCACCCCCAAATTTGTGTCAGTACACTCAAAAGTTTTTTGTCCAAATTTCACTCCCGTTTGGTTTTCAGTGTTACACCAAATTTTTGTCAGTAGTTACACTCAAGTTTGTGTCAGTAATTCCCCTCAAAGTTTTTTTGTCAGTATTTTCACCACAGTTTGTGTCCAAATTACCCTCACAGTTTTTGTCAGGGTTTCACTCACATTTGGTCAGTAGTTACACTCAGTTTTGTGTCAGTAGTTACACTCAAAAGTTTGTGTCAGTATTTTCACCACAGTTTTTTTGTCATTTACACTCAAGTTTGTTCAGTTTTTCACTCACAGTTTTGTCAAGTTACACTCAAGTTTTTGGCAGTAAATTTAAATTTAAGTTTGGTCCCGAAATTAAACCATAATTTTTAGTAAATTTCACTCACAGTTTGTGCAGTTAACTCAAGTTTTTTGCAGTAGTTTCATCACAGTTTTTCAGTGTTTACACTCACATTTGTGCAGTATTTCAAAACAAGTTTTGCAGTTTGTTACAACCCCAAATTTTTGCAATAGTTACACTCAAGTTTTTGTGTTTAGTAGTTTTTCACTCACAGTTTTGGACAGTTACACTTACAGTTTGGTCGATTTACACTTTACCTTTGTGCAGTTTTTCACTCAAATTTTTTTTGTCAAATTACACTCACAGTTTTTTGTCAATAGTTTACCTCACAAATTTGTTTCAGAAATTTTCACTCACAGTTTTTTGTCAAAAGTTCACCACTTTTTTTTCATAGTTTTCACTCAAAAGTTTGTTCAGTAGTTACAAATTTAGTTTGTGTCAGAGTTACATTTATAGTTTTTTCAGTAGTTTCACTCCAAATTTTTGGGGCATAGTTTACACTCCCAGTTTGGTTTTCCCGTTTAAAACCCCCAAGTTTGTGTTTAGTTTACACTCATAGTTTGTGTCAATTCCCCCCAATTTTTTGTTTCCCGTAGTTAAACTCCCTATTTGAAACATATTTTCATTTAAGTTTGTGTCAAATTACACCCCAAGTTTTTTTGTCAGTTTTTCTCCATTTTTTTTTCATTTACACTCCATTTGTGCAGTAGTTTACATTTATATTTTTTTTTTAAATTTACACTCACAGTTTTTTTTCAATAGAAAACTCCCCAAGGTGGGGGGGGGGGGGGGTTTCAGTATTACCCAAGTTTTGTGTCGAGTTTTCAATTTACAATTTGTTTTAAATATTTTCACCACAATTTTGTGTAGTTACACTCACAGTTTTGTCAAATTACACTCAAGTTTGTGTCGTAGTTTACACCCCACAGTTTGTTCAATAGTTTTAAAACAATTTTTTTTCAGTAGTTACACTCAAAGTTTGGGGGTAAATTACACTCAAGTTTGTTTCAGTTTGTTTTCATTTATAGTTTTTGTCAGTATTTTCACTCTAGTTTGGTCCCTGGGGAATCCCCGTTTTTGGGGGAGTATTTTCACCCCAAAGTTTTGTAAATATTAACTCAAGTTGTTCCCAAATTACATTTAAGTTTTGTTAGTAGTTACCCTCCCAGTTTTGTTCTTTGTTACATTCCCTAGTTTTTGAAAATAGTTACAAAACCCCAAATTTTTGTAGTTACACCCAGTTTGTTTCAGAATTTCATTCCCAAATTTTGTTTATTTTTTACACCAAGTTTGTGTCAGTTTACACTCACAGTTTGTGCAAAGTTTACACCCAAGTTTGTGTCCTTTTTCACTCAATTTGTGTCCCGTAGTTACACTCAAGTTTGGTAGTTGTTACACTCACAGTTTGTGTCAGTATTACCCTCAATTTGTGTCCATTACACTCATAGGTTTTTGTCAGTAGTTACACTCAATTTTTTTCAAAATTTCATTTTATTTTTTTTATTTCACTCATAGTTTTTTGTCAGTTACACCCCAAATTGTTCATAGTTTTCAATCTAGTTTTTTTGTCAGTATTCACTCAAGTTTTTGTCAGTTAACTCTGTTTGGGGTCAGTATTTTTCACTACAAATTTTTTTTTAATAGTTAATCAAAGTTTGTTTAGTAGTTACCCCTTTATAGTTTTTGTAGTATTTTCACTCCCCAGTTTGTGTCCCTTTGTTACAACCCTAGTTTTTGAAAATAGTTCCCCAAAAAATAGTTTGTGTTTATTTGTTTTCATTTAAGTTTGTTTAATTTTCACTCATAGTTTGTTTAGTTACATCAATTTTTGCAGTATTACACTCAAGTTTTTTTGGGGCCCTTACAAATCACAGTTTTTGTCAGGAGTTTCACTCAAAAGTTGTGTCAGTTTACCCCTCACATTTTTTGTCAATTTCACTCAAAGTTTTTGGGCAGTAGTTACACTCAAGTTTTTTTGCAGTAGTTACACTCATTTGGGGGTGCGTTTCCCATAGTTTGTGTCCAATTTGTTTTCATCACAAATTTGTGTCATTTTTAACTCCAAATTTTGTGTCAAATTACACCAAATTTTTTGTCAGTTTGTTTTCACTCATAGTTTGGGGTCAGTTACACTCATTGTTTGTTTTCAGTAATTACACTCAATTTGTTCAAATTACATTTATAGTTTTTGTCTATTACACCCCTAGTTTTTTTTCAGTATTTACCCTCAAAGTTTTTGTCAAATTACCCTCATAGTTTTTGTCTTGTTACACTCATAGTTTGGTCAGTTAAAACCCAAAAATTTTTTGTCAGTAGGTTTTCCATAGGGTTGGGGGAACCAAAATTTGTATCAGTATTTTCATTTAAGTTTGGGGGGAAATAAATTTTTCACTCACATTTTTTTGTCAGTAGTTACCTCACATTTTTTGTCCCGAAACCCTCCAAATTTGTTTTCAGTTTACACTCACAGTTTGTTCAAATTACATTTAATTTGTGTCCCGTAGTTACAAATTTAATTTGTGTCAGTAGTTACACCACAGTTTTTTTGTCATAGTTTCCCAAGTTTGTTTTCAAATTACACTAAAGTTTTTTGGGCAGTAGTTTTCACTCACGTTTGTGTCAGTTTTTTACCCCCCCAAAAAGTTTGGGGTTTTAAATTTTACCTCATAGTTTTTTGGGAGTTACACTCAAGTTTGTGTCTTTTCACTCACAGTTTTGTGTCAAATTACACTCAAGTTTTTGTCATTTACACTCCCCAGTTTTGAGGGGAGGTTTAAATCAAGTTTGTTCATAGTTACACTCAAGTTTGTGTCATTTTGTTACCTCCCCCAAGTTTGTGTTTAGTTTCACACAAGTTTTTTGTCAGTAGTTTTCCCTCAAATTTGTGTCAGTAAACTCTAGTTTTGTGTCGGGTTTCACCCCACAGTTTTGTGTCAAATTACACCTTTAAATTTTTGTCAGTTACAAATCAATTTTTTGTCATTTACACTCCCCCCCGTTTTTTTCAGTAGTTACAATCATATTTTGTCAAATTACACTCATAGTTTGTGTCATAGTTTCCCCCCACAGTTTGGGGTCAGTAATTTTTTTCCTTCCCTAGGGGGTTTTGGGCATTTCACTCGGAAGGTTTGGGTGTAGGGGGGGACCTCAAGTTTTGGGGTCAGTAGTTTAAAAACTCCATTTTTTGGGCATATTTTTACATTTATATTTTGGGGTCAGTATTACAAATCACATTTGTGTCAAATTTTCACTCACAGTTTGTGTTTAGTAATTTCCCTCATATTTGGTCCGTTAGTTTCCAAACCCCAGTTGGGGCCAAAATTACAATCACATTTTTGGGCCCATAAATTACACTCCCCCATTTGTGTCATAGTTTCACTCACAGTTTGTGGGCAAAGTTTTCACTCACAGTTTTGCCAAATTACATTTATAGTTTGGTCAGTAGTTTTCACTTCCCTTTTTGTGCAGTAGTTACACCATAGGTTTTTTTCAGATTTCACTCACCCGTTTTTTGTAATTTACACTCACATTTTGGGGGTCAGTTTTAAATCCCATTTTTTGTCAGTTTAAAACTCACAGTTTGTGCCCGTTTACACTCACATTTTGGGGTTTTATAGTTAACTCACAGTTTTTTTTCAGTGTTTCAAATCCATTTTTTGTCAGTAGTTTTCCTCACAGTTTGTGTCAGTTACACTCACATTTTGGTCCCGTAAATTTCACTCAAGTTTTTTAGTATTACACCCCAAAATTTGGTCGTTTAAAACACTCACCCGTTTTTTGTTCCCGTTACACTCACCCGTTTTGGTCAGAGTTCCCCTCACAGTTTGTGTCAGTTTTCACTCACATTTTTTGTCAATTACACTCTATTTGGGGGTCAGTTTTACACCTAGTTTGTGGTTTAGTTTCCTCACAATTTTTGGGCATAATTTTTCCCTCAATTTTTGTCAGTTTTCACTCCAGTTTGGGTCAGTAGTTACCTCACGTTTGGCCCTAGTTTAAAACCCCCAGTTTTTTTCAGTAGTTACCCCTCCCTAGTTTTTTTTCAGTAGTTAAAACTCCAGTTTGTGTCAAATTTTCAAATCACAGTTTGTGTCAGTAGTTTTCACTCAAGTTTGTTCCCGTAGTTCCCCTACAAATTTTTTGTCAGTAAGTTACACTCAAGTTTTTTGTCAGTAATTTTCACCACAGTTTTTTTGTCAGTAGTTTTCCTTACATTTTTTGTCATAGTTACCCCTCAAGTTTTGTTCGTAGTTACATTTAAGTTTGTGTCAGTAATTTCACTCAAGTTTTTTGGGCAGTAGTTACACTCAATTTGTGTCAGTAGTTTCCCCTCACATTTTTTTGGGCCCGTAGGGAAAACTCAAGTTTTTTGTCAGTTTAAACTCCAAGTTTTTTCAGTAGTTACCTTCCCGTTTTTTGCCCGTTGGGGTTTCACCAAAGTTTTTTGGGCAGAAATTTCCTCCAGTTTGTGCAGTAGTTACACTCCCGTTTGTGCAGTATTTCACTCACCCGTTTGTGCAAATTACACTTTACATTTTTTTTCAGTAAATTTTTACTCACAGGGTTTTTTGTCAGGGAAATTACCTTATTTGTTTTCAGTAGTTACACTCAAGTTTTTTGTCGAAAATTTCACTAAAAGTTTTGTCCCGTTTAAGTTACACTCATAAATTTGTGGGCAAGTTCACTCACAGTTTGTGTCAGGGAGTTTTAAATCCAAGTTTTGTTTCATAATTTTTTAAAAAACACTCACAGTTTGTGCAGTGTTACACCAACCCTTTTTTTGTCAGTAAATTTAAAACTAAAAGTTTTGTCAGTAGTTCACTTAAGTTTTTTTCATAGTTACACTCAAGTTTTTGTCATATTAACCACAGTTTGTGCAGTAGTTTTCACTCCCCAAATTTGTGTCAGTAAATTTTCACCCCCCACAGTTTTTTGTCATTATTTAAAACTTACAGTTTTTTGCAGTAGTTACACTCATAGTTTTTGTTTAGAGTAACACCAACCCGTTTTTCCCAATTAAAACCCTTTTTATAAAAAATTCCTCCCCAATTTGGTTTTTTGTGTTAATCCGTTTTGGGTTCAGTAATTTTTAAAAACCCCATTTTTATATTCCCCATTTTTCAGATTAAAAACTACTTGGGGTTTTTAAATCATATTTGGAGTTTTAAAAGTTTTTCATTTTTAATTAAAATTTTTTTGGAATTATTACCCCAAAATTTTTTATAAGGGACTAAAGGGTCCAGTGGTTTTTAATATTGGTTTTAAAAATTTTTCCCTTTCCCCCCTTTTCAAGGAAACTTAATTTTTTCCCTTTACCCCAGGTTTTTCTTTACACCCATAGGGTCCAGGTTCCCCTGGGTACAAAGTTTTGGCCCAACCCTTTTTCCCTGTTAAACAAATTTTTGTCCGAGTTTTATCCTTGTTAGGGGTTTTAAATGTTTTGTCCTTGTTCACACATTTGGCGGGCCCCTTTGGGGCCCCGGTTTCAACCCAACGTTTTTTTGAGTTAATAAGTTTGTGTAATTTTACCCCAGTTTTAAGATTACCTAATTTTTAATAAAATAGGGTTAAATTTTAAAAACCCCACAATTACAATACATTTTAAAAGACATATAGGGCACAAACAAGACCCTTCTTTCCCAACCCAAATAAAATTTTCTCCAAGAACCAAAATGGAATACTCGGGGCAAACAAACTAATTTTTAAAACCCCCAAACCAAAACCCAAAAAACCAGGAAAACCCAAGGATTTTTTAAAAGACAAAATTTCTTTTTAGAATTTCCAGGACAACACTAGGGAAATCAGGGAAAATTTTTAGAGAAACCCCCCTTTCCCCCAGGGGAAAATTTTTCTTTCCCCCCCTAAAAGACCCTTTTCTCCCGGCCCCCTGGGAAAAAAATATAAGACCCCCAAAAAGGAAATTTAAAACCCAACTTTTAGGGGGCATGCCTTTCAAAACCCCTGGGCTCCCTTTAGGCCCTTTTTAATTGAAACAAAATAAACTGGTTAACCTTTTAAAAAATGATTTACCTTTAACAAAAAAGGGGGAAAAAAAAAAAGAAAAATATACACTGGGGGACATATAAAGACACAAATGAGACATACCGAAAACCCCAAACTGAGACCTACAAGAAAAACAAAACAAAATGGACAAAATGAAAACATATCAGAGACAACAATGAAAACCCCCCAAAAAAAAACTAAGACACAATTTTTAGCATAAAAAGAAACAAACGAGAGACATAATAAAAAACTGATAAAATATAAGAGAAACAAATAAAAAACTAAAGACATAAAAAAGAGGGCAACACTGAGACATACCAAGACAAAACTGAAAACATATAAGAAAACAAAATCAAATGGACAACAATGAAGACAAAACTCAGACACCAAAGAAAAAAATACACTAGGCATAAAAATGAGAAAAAAAATAAACTGAGACATACCAAAGAGACATTTACACTGGGGACAAAAAACAATAAGAGAACTTATAAAAACTGAACATAAATGAGAAAAAATACACTGAGACATACAATGAGAAAAATAAACTCTGAGACATACAATGGGAAAAACCCTTTCAACTGGGGACAAAAATGAAAAAGAACATATACACGAGACAACAAGAGACATATCACTGAACATAAATAAAAAATTCCCGGGGCAAAAAATGGGATTTTTCCACATTCCTAGAAGTAAACTTCCCTGTGAGGAGGTAAACTTTTCGTGTGAGGAGGTAAACTTTAGTGTGAGGTATCTAAACTTCAGTATGAGGAGGTAAACTTCAGTATGGGAGGTAAACTTCAGTATGCTAAACTCACCATAAATCAAATATTCATAGAAAGCAGAAACCCGGACCGATCACACAGCGCTGCTGGAGGAAAGGGAGGCAATGAGGTTTGATCTGAGGAAATGGAAAAATGGCTCAAATTTCTAGGATGGGAAAGCCCTTCACTAATTTGCGGCAGCGCCCATGACACAGTTAATAGTAACGGGGGGAGGGATAACAAAAATATTGGTTAGGTTAGTTGATTTAGGTCAGTTTAGATTAGATTACGTTAGGATAAGTTAGGTTTGATTAAGGATAGGTTAGGTTAGGTTTTAGGATAGGACAGGTTAGGTAAGGAAAGAATTGGTTAGGTTAGGTTAGGTAAGAATAGGTTAAATTAGGATAGGTTAGGTTAGTTAGGAAAGGTTAGGTTAGGTTAGGTTAGGTTAGGATAGGATAGGACAGGTTAGGTTAGGTTAGGTTAGGTTAGGTTAGGTTAGGTTAGGTTAGGTTAGGACAGGTTAGGTTAGGAAAGAATAGAATAGGTTAGGTTAGGTTAGGATAGGTTAGGTTAGGTTAGGATAGGTGAGGACAGGTTAGGTTAGGAAAGAATGGGTTTAGGTTAGGAAAGGTTAGGTAAGGAAAGAATTGGTTAGGTTAGGTAAGAATAGGTTAGGTTTACCTGGAGATGTTGGGAGGGTTCGTGGAGATGTGATGGTTGGAGTTAAACACACTTGTTGGATGGTAACACTTACATCAGCAGTGTGTGGAGGAGGAAGTCCCGCCTGCCGTTTGCCTATTGTAGACCTAAGCGGGGAATGAGAGCGATCATGGGAGCACACCGCTCACAACAGCATCACGTGACGTCACACAAGCTAGCCCACTGAGCCTAGCAAGGGGTCATGTATGTAAAACATATGGATGGTACTATGATACTCAGATAACATATACATATACAGGAGATCAGCAACTATGACGACAGAGAGGGTTTCAGGGGTCAACGCCCCCCGCAGCCCGGTCTGAGACCAGGCCTCATGGTGGATCAGGGTCTGATCAACCAGGTTAGGTTTTGTACTGATTTTTCTCCTGTGACTTTTTTTACCTAAACTGGCAGAGGCTCCACCTAACAGTGTGCAGAAACCCCAGAGTAAGACTAAGTATCCTTCGAGTCCTTCCACAGTACCCACATTAATAAAGAGTGTGAGAGCAAAGGACGAGGGTTTGAGCTCCAGCTCTTGGGTCCAGTGTCTTATTTTCGACTAACTGGCCTGGTTGAGCTCTGATTTTCACCTGTAACTGGATGGAGGCCCAGACTTCCCGGTTGACTATCTGGTCAACTAGAGAGTGCCAGCTAGTTTGTCCACAGCCTGGTGTATCAGGTAATTGTAGAAAGAAGCTATCTAACTTATCCCATTTACATTTCAAGTACCTTTCTACTCTTATCTCCTTTTTTTCCTACCCATTGCTTTCTGGCGTCACTGACCGCTCCCACCCTGCGTTGGTGGGAGACGACAGATGTGTTAATAATATTATTATTATGTGTGATGATTTTATGCATGTGGTTCATGGTCTTGGTTCCTCATGCCCAAACACCTGTCTTGCCCAACCCTCTCAAAATCCTACATATGTACTCGCTGGAGCGGAGTTATATATGTGGAAAGTGCCTGAGGGCCTAGTCCCAAATCTTCACAGTGCCATAACATCATACTGGAGTGAGAGATACTGGAAAAGTATAGATTATAGAGAAAACTCAGTGAAAGGCAGGGGCGTCCGTGTCACAATAACAGAACACTGTATCAACACCGGGTCCCCAACTTTTACCATCTTACCACCCCTCAAGGGAGGTTCCTTGACGCTGGTGAGGGGCTCTTGATCTAGAGAATTGGATCTGTGCCCCGGTTCCCTAAATTTGAGCCGAATACTTTCCATCCCCCCCCCCCACATGCGGTGCATAATCCTGTGTTTAGCGCTTCCCTGTGATTATAATATAATAACCATTTCTACCAGAAGTCTTCAAGAGTAAACCCCAAAAATACTCAGTCGGGGACCAGATCTACCAGGTTGTGTTTGAATATTTGAGGCAGCGGGCCACCAGCATCAGTAACAGCCTGGTTTGACCAGGCAAACCTGACCAGGGCCGGTTTGCGAGATTAGGGCAACTCGCAAAACCCCAAACAAAATAATATAAAAAGGTAAAGGTATATGTCAAAATAATAATTTATTGTAATATTTTATATTCGAAAAAATAATTATACAACTGTTACAAACTTTTTAACAACGCATCAGTTGCACAGAGACTTTCATCTGATAGTCTCGTATAAACGTCTCTCATGTTCACCCTCTTCAGTGTGTGTAATTAACTACATGTAATTAAAAACAAAAAACCCAGATAGTAACAGGAAGGGAAACAAGACTGAGGGACTGATCCCCTCAAAACTACTGCTACTACTGTCGCCAGTGTTATATTTACTTGTATTCGACTGGAAAGCTTTTTACACTGGGTCACGTTTTCGTCAGTAAAGTTACTAGTGTTACACATGTATCTTATCATACACTATATTTTACGGGCACTGAAAGAGCGGACAAGCATAATACGTATTTGTTGATAGGCAACCATCGCTAATTTATACATAGTATATTCCCAAACAGAAAACATTCCACATAAACAACACATTTCTACCTGCTATGCCCCTCAAGGGAGGTTCCTTGTCGTTGGTGAGAGGCTCTTGATCTAAGGAATTGGATCTGTGTTCCAGTTCCCTGAATTCAGTCTGAATACCTTCCTCCCCCCCTACAGGCGCTGATAATTCCTACGGTTTTGCACTTCCCGTGGTTTATAATAAGTATCAGCAGTAGCAACAATGTGATGGCAGGATTTATTGTTTTGATGAAATTCCTTGAGAAATAATGAAGCTGCCCTTTGTTTTGCTTAATGTATTAGAAATAGCGATTAATGATGATTCAAGGCATTTACGTCTGCGGAAATTAGGTTCTATAATCACTAGTCGGGTGTTGTTAAATTTTCATCAGTGGTTGGCGGAATTCTGGTGTTTGTACGAAGGCACTGTTCAAGTTATCATTCTTACATGCATTTGTTCATTGAGACGTGTTTCGAAGTTCCTTGTTGTTTCACCTACGTATATTCTGTCACAGCCTCCACGGGTATAGTGTAAACCCTGCATTGACTTGTTCAAGGTGTAATTACTGGCTGCGATGGTGACTAGTGATAGTTTGCGCGAGTACTTTAGAAACGTTCAATGCAACCTGGCTTTTGGGGAAGGATTATAACTTTGTCGGGAGTGATGTTGGTGGTGGAGAATTGATGAAGGAAATGTAGATCACTGAAGGTTTGGTGTGTTTATGTACACTTCGTCGCGAAACTCGGATTACAAATTCGATATTCTCTTAGGAAAAATCCAATGATGATGCCCATCACTTCCCTAGACGTCCTCATTCACAAAGTAAATAACACCTTAAAGTTTCAATTTTTACAGGAAACCAAATTCCCTATAAAGTAGATTATTAAAAATTAACATAAGTAATGTAAAGTCTTGTGAGGACAAGAATAAAATAAAAGAAGACGATCTCACACACTTCTATTCCAATCAAGTTAATAAGACCAAAACCACAACACAACTACTACTGTACCACAAGTGTTACAACTTCTACTACTTCTAGTATTATTTACAACGATTATATCGTGTCTTACGCTCGCTCTAAAGCCTATATACACTCTCTGTGTCCATGTCTTGTTTGTAACGGCTTGACAAAACCCCTGGAGAGCGAAACGTTGCCATGGGGTCTTATTAATTTGTCGGGAATTGTATACCATAAATATAAGTTAAGTACTTCAGTGAGAGTGACGCAGTCCTAACACGAGGTATATTTTGTAAGTTGAAAACTGAGAACTGATAAGATATAAGGCAAAACTTTATCTCTCGACTGCAAAGAATCTTAGTAAGTTTTTTCTCCCAAATATTTGAGCTACGCTTTAAATAAGTCAAGTGAGTTCGATAACTTAGGAAAACTTAAACATTCTTAGCAGCCACAGAAATGCCATGTTCTCAGAATACCATAAGTGCATATAATAGTGCACCATTGCGAGAACACCGAGAGTCAGGGTTTAAAAGAAGGAAGTATAAGTTTTACAAAGCGCTCTGACCTACAAGGTCATTCAGCGTTTTTTGATCAAAAAAAAAGTAATGAAACCATCCTACTTAACACTAAGTCAAAACAAAATACAAAAACTTTAAAACAAATCGTACAAACAGGTCCCAGACCAGGCCTCCTGGTTGACTTCTTTGTTTGCAATTACCCAAATCGAGATGGATTGGGTAATTTTATAATTATTATATTCCATGGGAAGCGCTTAACCCCGTAGGAGTCATATAGCACCCAGATGTGATCTGAGGAAGGAGAGAGTTACTTCAGTGCCTTTGATCAAGAGTCCTTCACCAGCGTCAGGTACCCACTTTGAAGGTAAGTAACAATACAGGATAAACGACCGAAGATAGAAATGAATGCAATCACGTGAAACGTAATAAACCCAAAACTGCGTCAAAAAGGCACAGGATTAAATATAAATATTGCTGACTGTGTTTTGTGTGTACCATACCACCGAGGTGTAAATGTCTTCAGAACCAATTAAGATTGTATCACAGAACCAGTAGTGCTGGATAAGAGCCATGACTGTAATATAAAGTACTTTTTACCTGTGCGGAATGGTACAGTTGTTGGAATGTAAATTTATGTGTCAGTCTGTGGTAAATAAGTTGCAGTGAAAAACTGGCCACAAACAAGGTACAATAGACACTTAACCAGAAGTCATGTATAAGTAAAAGTTACCATACACTCAAGTTGATTCTGAAAAAGATGAATACCATAAATATTGTGTGTGTGTGGGGTGTGTGTGTGTGTGTGTGTGTGTGTGTGTGTGTGTGTGTTGTGTGTGTGTGTGTGTGTGTGTGTGGTGTTGTGTGTGTGTTTTAAAGTAACTAAGTTTTTTCAGGTATACACAAATACAGTTACATAGAATTATCATACATAGCAGCATAGGGGTAGAGAACTGGGAAAACCCCAAAAAAGTCAGACAGAGTGACTTATTTCCATTGGGGTCCCATTAACTTATTATTTTAATATAAAGGTTATAATATTTTTCTTATTATTCTATAATGAAGATAACATCTTATCATGCTAAAAAGACTATCTACTACACGAGGGTCATTAAGACTATAATACGAGGGTCATTATTAGGAATAAGGTAAAATTTACACGCCATGTTAGCTAAAAAATAGAAAATCATTCCCCTCCCTTTCTGTAGCTACATTCATCAGACACCTTTTGCCACTCTTCTTAAACTGGTTCATGCTATGACTGGCTTTGACATGTGCGGGTAGTCTGTTCCATTCCTTTATTGCTGTACAATAAAAGGTGTTTGAAGCCTGGCCAATGACTGTGGGTACTACAAAACTGTGCTCTCCCCCCCCCCTAGTACTATGATTGCTTTGGCTCCCAACCTTGACAAAATTGACAGCAAGATATTCTGGACACTGTTTGTGAGCAATTTTATAAACATGATATAGTTTCAGTTGTTTTACTCTGTCTTCAACATTCAGCATATCCAACTGCTGTAATTCATCCTGGCCTACATGTTCTCTTGGTCCCAGCCCCAGGATGAATCTTACGATTTTGTTCTGGGTGATTTGCAGTCTATCTTTTAGTTTTTTTTTCAAGGCAGAGTACCATGAAGAGCAAGCCCTAAAACCATATGGCATTGTATAAGGGCTAGACATAGGGTCCTGCGAGCCTCAGTAGGTAGACACTGTGCTTGTCTATACAGGAACTTCAGTCTGGCATTCGCTTTCTTTACTACACTGTTCCCTATTTAATTCTCCTGACATGCATGGGTCAAAGGGGATTCCCAGATATTTTTCTGATGAAACCAAGTGATGGGCTCCCATTTGACTGGACATTAAATTTTTTACCCTTCTCAGTTTATGTTCGTGCCAAAGAGAATGGCTTCAGTTTTCCCGAGGTGTAATGATAGTTTGTTGGCTACTAACTATTTACAGTGGAGTTTGCATACAGTAGGAGTTTGCACTTGACAATGATAGGCATGTCATTGACATAACATAATAATAAGGGACCCAGAAAACTACCCTTTGGGGGAAATCCACATGTTATCGGCAGGGGTTCTAATTCCGTTTTGTTGATTTTGACTATTTGTCTCCTGTTTTCTAAGGTAGGACTTAAACCAGTCTACAGAACCTATACCGATAGCTTGAAGTTTCTTACATAATATTATTGTGGTTGACAGTTACGAAGGCCTTTTGCAGGTCTAAGGTTACCATACCTATGAGGTTCCCCTTTGACATTTCAGTTCTCAGGTAATCCATCAGATTAATTAGGGAGGTGTCGGTTGAGTAGGATCTTTTAAAGCCGATTTATAGCTATGGAGAATGTTGTTGTCATTAAGGTATTTAACTACTTGAGTACAACCGCCCTCTCTAGAATTTTAGATATTATACTGAGTACTAATAGGCCTATAGTTGCTGACATCAGACCTACTATTTTTTTGAAGATAAGAGTAACTCTGGCCTCCTTGAAACCCCTCCGGTACGGTATTAGTGGTGATTGATAGATTTATTATGTAAGCAATAGGGATTGACAGTTCAGAAGCACCATCTTTTAGGAACTTAGACGGGATGTTATCAGGGCCCGTGATCTTAGTTGGGTTTAACCTGCTTAGTTCTTTTTGAATAAAGTCATGAGATACACTTACTAGTTGACGACTGTTTGGGGTTACCCCTTTATTGGTATAGTATGTTTGAAACTTATCAGAGTCTGTGTTAAAGGTTTTTTGATGCAGCTGGTAGTTTACTTACCAGTGTTGATGCCAACAGATGTGTAGTAGGAATTTAAAGCAATTTGCCACCTTAGTGTTTCGTGGCGTACCCTCATTATCGATAGTGAGTACATGTTAGACAAACTACTGGCTTATGGCTATACCCGAACTGTTTTAGTTGTTGCCAGAGCTTTCTGGGGTTATGCTTTTACTCTTCAATTTTGAGCAATAGTGCTTTGCCTTTGCTCCTTTTATAAGTCTCTGTTCCTCACCCTTTGGAATTCATTTAGGCTGCAATTATCCTGTCCTGTTTGCTTTTAAAACTTTTTAGCAGCTGGTCTCTGAATTTCATATTATCTTTAAAATCTCAGTAGTCATCCAGGGTTCAGTTCTTCGTTTAATCCTAACCTTTAAAATGGTGCAATATTATCAAGGATGGTAGTGAAAAATTGTTTGAATTTTTCCAGGCATCGTTTACGTCCATGCAACTTGTTATCTCTGTCCAGTCACAATTGTGTAGCCCATTTACCAGTTTTTTTTACTGTAGTTTCCAAATTGACCCATTTTTATTGTCCTGTGTAGGCCTATCCTATCCCTAGTGATTTTCCTGGGGCAGTAAATGATGAAATGATCACTAAGACTGTGGTAATGACGCCCTGACTGAGTAATGTTCTCAGCGCGGGTTTCAAAATATTTGGTCAATTTAGGGTGGCTGAGAACTGTATGATCCGGGTTGGTGTATTAATTTTTTGAGTGTAACTATTTAAACCTAGAATTTGGGTTATACCTTTTGCATAGCCGGTATTTTGCTGCTGAAAACAGATATTGAAGTCGCCCAGTATTATTGTCTAGCAATTGTTTTCAAGTCCGGACAATACTCGGAAAAGTCTTCTAAGAACTGGTCCTGGGGGGACTGCGGTAACTAGTTCCTACTAAGATGGGTTTGGGCTTGGGAAGCAGGGACTTCAAACCATAGAATCTCCAGTTTATTGTTATTTAAATCAGGTCTTGGGGTTTTAAGTAAGTCATTTTAATGTAGCCATACTCCCCCCACCCTTTCTGTTCCTATCTAAGCGTTTTATGTTGTGTGTGTATGATATATGTATTATTATATATATATATTATATATATTATAAAATATATAATATATATATAATATATATATATAAATATTATTTTATATATTTAATATTATATATATATATATATATATATATATATTATATTATTATTATATAATATATATATATTAATTATATATAATATATTTATAATATATAATATATATATATTATATATTTATATATTAAAATATAATATATATATATATTATATAAATATTAAATATATATATAAAAATTGTATGTATAAATCGAAATCGAGGCGGAGGGGGGGTCTAAAGGCGGGGGACATACATATCCAATGATGTAAATATTGAGAGGGTGGATGACCATGGGGGGTGACACATGTATCGGAAGCAACGTCATGATGAGGCAATGTGGCCGTTTAGCTCAGGACGAGGTACAAGTCACCAGTGAGTCCGTACGTAAACCTGTGATTGCTTTGCCTCGAGTCTTCACAAGCCCCACGTCATCCCCTTTATACTGACCACACAACTCACACCGTCTTGTGATGTGTCCTGCTTAATTTTAATACAGTGTATTGTTTTTCTAACAATTGAGTGTGAATTTGTCATGACGAGTCATGTAAAGTTGTATATCTGAATATAAATTTTCAACAAAATGCACTGTTTCATTATGAAGGGACATACATTTGCTAATCTGTCTTGACCAAGCCACAACTCGGGCGAGTCTCTGCTCCCCTTTCAGAGTTCTGTTACCTCCTACACGCAGGTGGAGGGGGAAAGTTTGGGGGGGGAACCTGGGTTCCCCCCGAAATGGGTCACAAGCCATTATTATTATTATTTTATTTTTTTTTATTATTTATTATTATTATTGTAAAGTAAAAGGATAAAAGTGCAATAATGTGACATTTTATTGTGTGATGAATGGTTTGAAAAACCGACAAGTTGAAGATTGAGACACTTATGCAGCATATGGGAATCTTTATTCAGGAAACGTTTCGCCACACAGTGGCTTCATCAGTCCAAAACAAAGAGGAAGGCGTAAAGGAGAGGAGGAGCATGAGGTAATCAGTACCCTCAAACCTGGAGTCGATGTGTTCAGTCCATCTACAAGATTGATGGACTGAACACAATCGACTCCAGTGAGGACTGATTACCTCATGCTCCTCCTCTCCTTACGCCTTCCTCTTTGTTTTTGGACTGATGAAACCACTGTGTGGCGAAACGTTTCCTGAATAAAGATTCCCATATGCTGCATAAGTGTGTCAATCTTCCACATTTTATTGTGGCAACGTTTCGCTCTCCAGGAGCTTTATAAAGCCATTATGTTGCGGTGTCCGGACACCGCAACATAATGGCTTGATAAAGCTCCTGGAGAGCGAAACGTTGCCACAATAAAATGTCACGTTAGTTGCACTTGTGTCCTTTTACTTTACATATTGTCGGTAATTCTACCAACTTTATTACAATCTGTCGGACACTACACTATTATTATTATTATTATTATTATTATTATTATTATTATTATTATTATTAACTATACTACTAATTCTGGTGGTATTTCATGACTAGCATTAAGAAGTTGTTTCTGTATTCTTTTTAGGATGGTTACTTCATAGTTAGAAATTATGAGAATAAGGCAGTACAAGGAGGAATATCTTAAATATATGCTTCACACACGTCACTCAACGTGGCATACTTAAAAGTACAAATTGTGTGGGGAAGGTTTGAGCAACGAGTCATTCAAGCAGAAATGGCTTAGAAGGAACTTTAAAAGGGAAAAAGCATTGTGAGCAGAGTTTGGGAGTATATTTAAAAGGGAAAAAGAACAAGAACTAAAAAATAGTAGGGCTAAATTGTGCAGCTAACACAACGGGTTTACCCCGTGAGGGGGAGAACACCTGTTTTCCATACCTCGCGTAGTTGGAGGAGGGGGGAAGGGAAGGTAAAGAACCCAAACACCCTTTTGGTTTGGGGAAATTTGGGCGATCCAAAAACCCCGGTGAGTTGGTGAGGCAGTTTGGGGAAAGGGTGAAGCTGCAAAAAAAAAATGAGCCGTCCCCCTCTTTTGAAATGACAAAATTTTGTAAACCCGAATTTTTAATTTATTGTGTATTTTAAAAAGACCAGGGGGATTGCGGCCTTTAAAAAAATGGGGTGGACGGTTTGGTCTCCACCCGGACGAGTCTACAGAAAAGGGATTTTTGGCCCCAAATTTCGGGCCCTTACGTACGGTATCAAAACCCCAAAAGATATAAAAGGGGAAAAATTTCTTTTTTCCCCGGGCCCATTTACACACCGCCACAATTGAAATAAGTTTTTGTTGGGGGCCCTTCAGTAAAAATCAGTGTTTTATTTTCTATGGTGATGGTGCCCAAAAAAATGTCAGGGGCATTAAGGATTTCACTGCTAGAGTAAAAGAGGAAAACCCGCTCGTGCTGATTTTTCAGTCCCCCTTCCCGGGGAAAATCTTGCTTTCAGAGGTTTTTCCGTGAGAAATGCAGATTTGATGCAGGTTTGAAGTCTTTTTATTTTATTTAAAGTTCGGGCTTTTTTTTTTCCAGGACCCTCATTATGTGTTTGTTTTTGGTTGGGGAAACATGTGTATTGTTTTTTCCCCTTTTAAGGGTTAGGTGGCTGTCACCAGGAAAGGGTTTGCCCCAAACCCCCTTTTGCTGGGGAAAAACTAAAACGAGCGAGATATTTTTGGTGAAAAATTTCATTACTGGCGCCAAAGTTCTCGTTTTAAAAAATGGATGATGTAAGTGGTTTTATCTTACCCGTAAATTTTGTTGAGTTAGCGCTTGAATTTTTTCAATACAAGGTGCGCTTGGCCCTTTGGGTTTGGGTTGTCGGGAAAAAATAACAGCATTAAAAGGGAAAACTAAAAACTGTGGAAGATTTAAAATTGATTGCTAAAAAAATTACATCATTTTCTTTTTTAACCCATAAACTGTCCAAGCAAAATCTATGTTCCTTTGGTAGTGCCCCAAATTTTGTTTCAAATTTTTTTTTTAAAATTTTTTAAAATTTTTAAAAAAAAATTTGTTCAAAGTTTTTTTTACATTTTTTCAAATTTTTAAAAAAAAGTTTTCTTTTTTTTTACTACTTTCTTTGTTAAAAAAATTTTTTAAAATTACGTTTGGACATTTTAAGGGGTTTTTAATTTGAAGCTTTTGAGGAAGAAAAATTTTTCATTTCACCCTCCAGGGGGGGTTTGAATCTTTCGGGGAAAAACAGATTTTAAAGTTGATAAATTTCGTTAACTCGCCCCCTTTTTGGCGTTGAACTCTAAAAACCCCCATTTGGGCTTGACCCCCCCTTTGCAGGTGTCAAAATTTCTCCTTGGGGGCCCCTTAAATATCTGGTTTTTTGCATCATATGTAAATTAGGTGAGGGGGAAAGGGGGGAAAAGAGAAAAAACCCCTTAAAAAAAAAAAAATAAAAAATTTTTTGATTTTAAAAAAAGTAATGCACTGTTAATCACCTTTTTTTAAACGTTGGGTCACAAGCTAAAACCCCTCACAACACAAAGGCCCCTTCAAAACTGCTCTGTAAAGGGAACTTTGCTCTTTGTCAGGCGTTGAATTTTGTGACCTCCCCTAATTTTTTAGTGTTGATTAAAGTGTTTTTTTGCATGGTGGTTTTTCAAAGTTAATAAATTTGTAAATTGTTTAAATTTTAATCCGGTTCTAGCCCCTTTGGCTCAACATTTAAATGATTATTTCGTGGGAATTTTATCTCTTATTTTTTGGTCAAATTTGCTATTTTCGAAACCTAATTTTGGGGTTTTTAATCACCTGAATTCACTGCGGGTTTTTGTAAATAATTACAAAATATTTTCTCTTCTGGGAAGCCCCCCTTTGGGGAACGGGTCCAAAATTTGGTCTCACTTCCCCTTACAAAAGTCAAACCACTATGCAAAAAAAGGGGAACTTATTAAATGGAATTTTTTTAAAAGGTTTTGCCCATGCAAACCCCTGGCTACTGCGACCTTGCAGCGCTTTTATGGGCCTTTTGTGGCTTAGCGCTTCTTTTTGATTATAATATAAAAATTACTGACGACCAAAAAAATAAAAACCCTTGGGGGAGTCTTCCCAAAAAACAAAAACCCCAACCCCAACCCCACACAAACACAAAACCACACACACACACACACACGCCAGGGGGGCCTGTAAATAAACCCCCCGAAACCACATATAGGTGACCGACACGCTGATAAATGGAAAATTTTGTAACTTTTGGGCTCCCCTTAAATTTCTGGAAAGTTCTCGCCCGAAATGCTGGGGCATAACACGCGCTTTCATATATAAGTATGTCATTTTTAGGTAGTTTGGGAAACTTTTAAAACCTTGCACTTGTCCCTTGTAGAAATAAAGTTTATAAAAATTTATTAAATATTAAATTTTAAAATTTAAATCCTGTGGGTTATAGGCTCAAAAACTGGGGGGGTTTATAACCCAAGTGAGGCCCATGTGTGTTTTGAGCTGTAAAATAATTTTTTGGATTGGGTTTAATACTTTTAAAAATGGTAAAAACCCTTGGTAAAAAAATCCCGGGAAAGTTAGTTTAGAAAAAACAGGGAAGGGCAAACCCTAGGACATATGTATTGAAAAAGTTGGGGTCCTGAGCCCTTCATCAGGGACTAACTTACAGGGGTTTTAAAAGAAGTTATTTTTAGGCGTATTTATAGTGAAATGTGATGCCCAATTGGTGACCGGGAAAAATTTACCACATTGGTATGAGGACGGGTGGGAACGATGGAGATCATGTTACTGTGGGGTTTGGGGTGGGTGGTTGTTTTGGCCGGGTTTTGAGTATAATGTTGCTAAATTTTTTAAAAATTTTGTGGTTTTTGTGTTCGTTTTATTGTGTCGGAGAGGGCCCCCCCCCCCGAATAGGAGGTTCTAAAAACCCCACCCGGGGTTTAAAGGCCCATTTTTTCCGGGGGAGAAGGTTTTGGGTGCCTCACCCCCGGTTCATAAAATGCCCGTGGAGTCTGTGGGGCCCACAGGTTTTCCCTTTAAAAGGTATCCCCGGGTTTACGGGCCCATTTAAATGCTCGTTAAGACGGACCGAAAGATCTTGCCTTTTTTCCCCAAATTTATTTCTTGGGGCAGAATCCAAAAGGGGGGGTTTGTGGGACCCCCTGCTATGGTTTTGAGGTGGGGGGCTGCGTTTCGTAGTGAGGTCTTTGATGATGATGTGTTTATGGTAGGAAATTTTTGTTACTTTTATCAATGCCGGTGAGATTTGGCAACATCACCACTTTGGGACCCACTATGAAGGGGGGGGGTTTTTAAGGGGGTTGTTCCATGGGCGGTTTGTTTAGGAAGTTGTGTCTTGAGTTTGTAATTCCGGATGAAGAAAGAGGGGAAGTGAAGAGGGAAAAGGCTTGTGTTAGTAAGTACATAAGGAAAACAAAGTGGAGATGCGAAAAGCTCTCAAGAAGCCAGTAGGACCGGGCCCTTTTTGTGCGAGGTCTTGGGGTGAATAAAAGTGGTATAAAAATTTTTCCTTGTTGGGTAGGTTTTCATACATTGAAGAGAAGTTTTTTTCACTGTCGGCAAAAATCTGCACAGGAGAAGTCCCAAAGGGGAGGGAAATTTGCCCCTCTTTTTCCCGGGGTTTTAAGTTTAAAATTGCAAACCGAAACCCTCAATAAAGTTTTCACTTGAACTCGAAAAAGTTGGAAAACTTTTCCTTTTCCCGGGCGTTTCCTGTGCAGATCTGCCGACAGTGACAAAAATTTTTCTTCAAAAATGTATAGAAAAACCCCCAACAAGGCGTTTATACACTTTTAACACCAAGACACCGCACTAAAAGGGAAAAGGTCCCCTTGGGGTTTTTCCTGGGGAGTTTCGCATCCAAACCCTTTTTTTTGAAAGAACATATCTACGTAAAAAAAAGCCCCTTTTTACTTCCCTTTAAATTTTTCCTCTTTCGGAACCCTTTCATTCTATTGTCAGTAAGTTTCCCAGTTTTTTTTTTTAAGGGGAAAACCCATCTTTTTTTCTAACTTTTTTTCTATTAAAAACTGGTTAAAACCTTTTAGATTAGTTTTTTAAACCCTTTTCAAATTTAAATTTAAAAGTCCCATGTTGCTTTTCTTTTCCCTTTTTTAATTTCCCCCTTGATGTGATTTTACTGTTTATAAGATGACCCTACTTTTTTGATTTGCCTATAAATTCCTTTCTTCCCGCCTTAAAAAAAATTTTTTTTTGCCCCATTTTTCACCCATTTTTTGGGGCCTTTTTTTATTGATTTTATTTCTTTTATGGGGAAAAAAACGTTTTGGGGGGAGGGATGTATAGTGTTGGGAAAGCAGTCATTTGTAGGGTTCTTTTGTTTTTCCCCGTCCAAAAGTTTTTAGATTTTTTTTGGGAAGGCCCCCTTGTAATTAGGCCGGGAAAAACCCGGGAATGTTAGTGAAATTTTTTCCCTAGTATCATACTTCCATTCAATGTGAAGGTTTTTTTGATTGGGGGTGGGCGCTTTCACCCAAATTTTCCTTCTGTTAATTTTTAAACTTTGAAAGGGTTTTTTGTTTGCCCCGAAACCCAAAAATCAAGAAGTTATTTCTCCCTGTAGGTTCTGTAAACCCAAAATGCTTTTTAAAAAAAATCCTGAATTTCCTTTAAGATGTTGTTAGAATTTAAATTTCCCAATTTAAGGAAACCCCAAACAATAATTAAAGTCCCCTAGGGAAATTTCTCTTTTTGGGCCTTGTGGCCCCAAAAAATTTCCCCCCCACGTAGTTTTTCCTTGGTTCCCTATCCAAGTTTTGGGGGATGGTTTTACCCACGCCTTTAAAATAAAAATTTTTTTTTTGGGCCCCCCTTTAAATTTTACCCCGACTCAGTGTTATTTTTAGGGCTTTATACCCTTTTTTTTTGAAAAAAATTTTTTAACCCATTCGGACCCTACGTGCCACCCCCTTTAAATACTTCTGTTACCCCGGAACAATTAAAAAACCCCAAAAAGTGACTTTTTGGAGGCATGTTCCCCATTTTATATTAAAAACCCCGTCTCTGGTTTCTACTAAAAACATCAATGTTACCACGACTTGCAACTAATTCAAATTAATTATTTTTCCTAAAACTACAACCCATTGGTTTTAATGCAAAATTTTGAAAAACCCCCCCCTTTTCTTTTTCTTCCTGGTCATTTCCCGGGTTTCCTTTAAAATTTTTTTGTTTTGTTTCCCGGGCACCCAGTGCCCCTGGGGTTTTCCCTTTTTCACCAAATTACCTCATTTTGCCTATAAAATGGTTTCCCCCCAAAAAAAACACTAAACGCTTCACTGGAATTATTTGCTTTTCCAAAAAAACCCATCCACTATGTCTAGTTTAAAAAACCCAACAGCTCCCTCCACTGCCGTTGCCGGGCCCCCCCCCCAAACCCAAAAAAGTGAAAACCCCCCCCCCTGGCATTCATGTCATTTCCCGGGCCCTATAAGAAAAGGGCCCAGTTGGGCTTGTTTTTTACTGCATTTTCTTGAGTGTTTATCCAGCCAAATTGACCCAATTGCCCTGGAGAACCCCTTCATTTTTCCAAAATCTTTTTCCTTAGCAAACTGCCACATTTTCACAGGGTTCCCCCCCTTCTTCCAAATTTTCTTTTAAAACTGTCCTATTTTTCTAATTTAGGTCCCCACAAATATGTTTGCCAAAAAATTTGTGGCCCCCAAAAACTGAAAGGCCCGATAAATAGGATTGCTCCTATAATTTTCCCCTTTTTTGTTTTCGCTAGACAGGGTAACAATTTTCCTCCCCCCAGCACCCGGAAAACATACCCTCTGCCTCCTTTTTCCCCATTTTTAAACCCAAAAAGGGCCCTTTTCTATAAACTTAAAAAAGAATTTTCCCCCCTAAAAAAAATTTTTCTTACCCTTCCCCTGGGGAGTTTGCCCCTGACATTCTCGATTTTTCTTCCCTTGGGATGACCCTTTATTTCAATGGTCTTCATTGAAAGGGTTTAAAAGGGGTGTCAAATCAACCTTGGGTGCCCCAAAGCTTTTGGGGCTTGCTGTGATGTTCCCAAATAGACAACCCATATTGTTTAGGTTTGCACAGAAAATGGGTTCCCAAAATTTCCACAGTAATTTTTGGTTCTCCTTTGGGAAAAATTTTAAAACATTTTGCAGTATAATGGATCCTTTATTTACAAAGTTTCGACCACACAGTGGGGGTTTTCAAATTTACAAACGATTTTACCACTGTGTGGGGGAAAGGTTTTTAATAAAGGATCACATTTTACTGCATATTTGTGTTTATTTTTAAAATTTTGTCGGTTTTTTTATACCCTTTTTTCCATTGGTTCTCCCTGTTTCTGCCCCTCCTTCCATCTTCTTGATCCTCAGCCCTTTGTTCCAAAGTTGCCCCGGGCCCCTGTCCAGGTTCCCCCACCGACTGGGATCAATGGGGATTATTCGGGAAACCCCCTTATTTTCCCCCATTCAAACGCCTTAAATTTGGTTTGCCACCCTTTAAACTCCCCCTTAAGTGCTAGTAAAAATTGGGTTTAATGGAGGACATCTTTGGTTTTAAATTCAACCCGGGCGTACACCTTGGGCATGAAACACAGGGGCTAAGTTTAAAATCACCGTGAAACCCAAAAAACAGAAACACCCCTGAGAAGGATGACTAAAAAGATTTTTTTTTATAAAGATTTTTCGTAAGAAGATGGGCTTAGAGCCCCTTAAAATTTTCCCCTCGATTTTTGGGTGAGGGGTAGATAAACGACATGTTAAACTGGGGTGATGGGGATAAACAAAGGTGATATTAAAAAAAATACTGAGGATATCGAAAACAGATAAAAAAAAGAAATTTAGGATTTTTAAATTTTTGATAAATTTAGATTTAGAAAGGCACGGTAAGTAAGATTTTCAGAGTTGTGGATGGGGTTTGGGGGAAAAAATCTTCTTTAGCAGAGAAAAAGAGGGGGTGGACCCCGGGTAGCTTTTTAAAAAAAGATTGGGACAAAAATATGCGTAGGAAAGGGGCTGGGTTTTTATTGGTTTTCGTTTGGGGACGGGCCAGGGGTCTTTTTTGCAGTTTCCTTTTATTTTTATGTTTAAAAGTTGCAAAAAATTTACATTTTGGGTGAGTGGCACACACACAAAACCCCCTACCTACTTGGGAAAAATTTAAAATCTTTAATTTCAGCCCCTTTTTAACACCACTACCCTCCCCAAAAACAAACATAAAAGATTTTGTCCCTTTCTCGTTGGTTTCAATATTATTTGACAATTTCAGAGTTATGTCTGAAATTAGTTACCAGTTGTCACAGTCGCCTTTAAAAAAGACTATTATTAATTGTAATAACAGCCTCGCCGTGCCTGTATTCCAGACTCACCTAGTTTAGATCGCTGAATGACCATGGTAGTTGAGAGGGATGCAGGTGAGGTGGCCAGGTTCTAGGTGGGGTGGGTGCTGGATCAGGCCACACCACCCCCACCAACTTGTCGGTTCATCAGATAAGTGCCACAGTGAAGAGAAGAAAGAACTGGGGAAGGAGGGTAGGGAATAAAGAGAGAGACTTTATATTTCCTACCACCAGTCACACTACCAAGGTTCAAGAAAACTTGCTTGGTGCAAACACTATTGTCTGTCTGTCTGTTGTTTTCTCTCTCTCTCTCTCTCTCTCTCTCTCTCTCTCTCTCTCTCTCTCTCTCTCTCTCTCTCTCTCTCCGATTTTAAAAATAATAGGTAGCAAGGAGTTTTGCGAAAGTAAACAAAGTGAAACAGCACCACAGGAGGGAAACCCCCACAACACCACAGGAAAGGAACCCACCCCAACACCACAGGAAAGAACCCACACAAAAAACCCCAGGAAAGAACCCAACAAAACCACAGGAAGGAACCCATACAACACCACAGGAGGGGGGTCCACACAACATCACAGGAGGACCCCATACACAACAGGTGGGAACCCACACAACACCACAGGAGGGAACCCACACAACACCACAGGAGGGAACCCACACCACAGGAGGGAACCCACACAAACACAGGAGGGAAACCCACACAACACAGGAGGGAACTCACACAACACAGGAAGGAATCCTACAGCACCACAGGAAGAATCACACAACACCACAGGAAGAAGTCCACACAACACCACAGGAGGAAGTCCACACAACACCACAGGAGGGAGCCCACACAACCCATAGGAGGGAGCCCACACAACAACACAGGGGGGGAGTCCACACGCACCACAGGAGGGAGTCCACACACCACAGGAGGAAGTCAACACAACACCATAGGAGGTAGTCCACACACCACAGGAGGAAGTGCACCAACACCACAGGAGGGAAACCACACACACCACAAAGGAGGGAACCCACACAACACCACAGGAAGGAACCCACACAACACCACAGGAAAGAACCCACACAACACCACAGGAAGGAACCCATACAACACCACAGGAGGGAGTCCACACAACATCACAGGAGGGAACCCATACAACACCACAGGTGGGAACCCACACAACACCACAGGAGTCCACACAGCACCACAGGAGGGAGTCCAAACAACACCACAGGAGGGAGTCCACACAACACCACAGGAGGAAATATAAACACAAATGCAGTATAATGTGATCCTTTATTGACACAACGTTTCACCCACACAGTGGGCTTTTTCAAGTCACACACGGATCTGTGTACGAATGGTATATAATACCGACAAGATGAGATTAAGACACATGTGCAACATCTGGGTATCTTTATTGTAGACGTTTCGCCATCCAGTGGCTTTATCAATACAAATTCTAGGACATAACTTGAAGACAGTAGAACTATGTACAGAAGATGAGGTAATCAGTCCCTCAACCTAGGAGTAGGTGCGAAGAGCACCATAGCCGTGGAGATTCTGAAGCAGAAGAAAGGAACTGATTACCTCATCTTCTGTACATAGTTCTACTGTCTTCAAGTTATGTCCTAGAATTTGTATTGATAAAGCCACTGGATGGCGAAACGTCTACAATAAAGATACCAGATGTTGCACATGTGTCTTAATCTCACACACGGATCTACCTGGGGTTGGAAGGTACGAGATTATTTATAGTCATGTTCAGAATGTTGAGGTCAGGTGGAGAATGTGGAAAAAAGGTACTTATGTACAGTTCAGGACATTTTATTAAAGGAAACGTTTCGCCACGAGTGGCTTCTTCAGTCCTAATACAGAGAAAACTAAGAAAACACATATATAGTGGTGGGAGTCAGGTGAGGTGAAGCGTGGGTAGAGGTGGAAGTAGTAGTAGTAGTAGTAATGGAACTAAGGAGGTGAGGTTAGAGAGGGACTGTTGGCATCAAGTAACACCAGTTCCCAGGATGGGTAATATCCTCTTGCTTAGTAATTTTGAAATACTGTAACTACCGGATTTCTGCTTTATAGTGTTACTGACAGAAATTAGTGCAGCTTCAATGCATTTTCTCCGTCTTAAGTCGTCTTAAGTCGTCGTTGTTTCAGACAACGGAACAATGCTCTTCTCCAGACTGAGGGACTGACCACCTCAAAAACTTTAGGGTGATGGACTGATTACATCGTCTTCCAAGTATCTTCTGCTTCTATCAACCTTTCTGTACTCGACTGAAGAAGCCTACTGTGTAGGCGAAACGTTTCGAAATAAAGATACCTAACTGTTGCATATGTGTCTTACCTAACAAGAAGTTTCTTGGCGAGTGGTTCAGCTATGTTATAGAAGCCATTGTTCTGGTTGAAATTGTTGGTTGTAGAGATGAGCGATGATTCCAGGATTCTTCTGTATTGAGTGTTGTCTTCTGTGGCTATAAGTCTTGAGTTTCTGTAGTTAATTAAATGATTGTGTGAATTGCGATGTTGTACACAGGCATTCCTTGTATCGTCAGTCCTGCTTGCATATTGGTGTTCTGAAATACGTGTTTGGAGGTCTCTTGATGTTTCGCCCACATATAATTTGTTGCAGTCATTACAAGGGATTATGTATACCCCTGCAGAGGATGCAGGCTTGTCCTGACGATACAAGGAATGCCTGTGTACAACATCGCAATTCACACAACCATTTAATTAACTACAGAAACTCAAGACTTATAGCCACAGAAGACAACACTCAATACAGAAGAATCCTGGAATCATCGCTCATCTCTACAACCAACAATTTCAACCAGAACAATGGCTTCTATAACATAGCTGAACCACTCGCCAAGAAACTTCTTCATCGCTATCCCACATAAGAACATAGAACACTGCAGAAGGTCTACTCACAACTTGTCCAATACCCCTGCCAAGCTACCCAAGACTCTATAACCCCACCCGGTAGATCATCAGATGCAGCATTCTCCACCTGACCTCAACATTCTGAACATGACTATAAATAATCTCGTACCTTCCAACCCCAGGTAGATCCGTGTGTGACTTGAAAAAGCCCACTGTGTGGGTGAAACGTTGTCAATAAAGGATCACATTATACTGCATTTGTGTTTATATTTCCATTGTGTGGGTATTTTATACCATTTATTTCCACCACAGGAGGAAGTCCACACAACACCACAGGAGGAAGTCCACACAACACCACAGGAGGAAGTCCACACAACACCACATGAGGGAGCCCACAAAACAACACAGGAGGGAGTCCACACAGCACCACAGGAGGGAGTCCACACACCACAGGAGGAAGTCCACACAACACCATAGGAGGAAGTCCACACACCACAGGAGGAAGTCCACACAACACCACAGGATGGAACCCACACAACACCACAGGAAGGAACCCACACAACACCACAGGAAAGAATCCACACAATACCACAGGAAAGAACCCACACAACACCACAGGAAGGAACCTATACAACACCACAGGAGGGAGTCCACACATCACAGGAGGGAACCCATACAACACCACAGGTGGGAACCCACACAACACCAAAGGAGGGAACCCACACAACACCACAGGAGGGAACCCACACAACACCACAGGAGGGAACCCACACAACACCACAGGAGGGAACCCACACAACACCACAGGAGGGAACCCAAACAACACCATAGGAGGGAGCCCACACAACAACACAGGAGGGAGTCCACACAACACCACAGGAGGAAGTCCACACAACACCACAGGAGGGAGTCCACACAGCACCACAGGAGGGAGTCCACACACCACAGGAGAAAGTCCACACAACACCATAGGAGGAAGTCCACACACCACAGGAGGAAGTCCACACAACATCACAGGAGAGAGTCCACACAGCACCACAGGAGGAAGTCCACACAACACCATAAGAGGAAGTCCACACAACACCACAGGAGAAAGTCCACACAACACCACAGGAGGAAGCCCACACAATAACACAGGAGGGAGTCCACACAACACCACAGGAGGAAGTCCACACAACACCACAGGAGGACGTCCACACAACACCACAGGAGGAAGTCCACACAACACCACAGGAGGAAGTCCACACAACACCACAGGAGGGAGTCCACACAGCACCACAGGAGGAAGTCCACACAACACCATAGGAGGAAGTCCACACAACACCACAGGAGGAAGTCCACACAACACCACAGGAGGAAGCCCACACAACACAGGAGGGAGTCCACACAACACCACAGGAGGAAGTCCACACAACACCACAGGAGGAAGTCCACACAACACCACAGGAGGAAGTCCACACAACACCACAGGAGGGAGTCCACAGAGCACCACAGGAGGGAGTCCACACAACACCACAGGAGGAAGCCCACACAACAACACAGGAGGAAGTCCACACAACACCACAGGAGGAAGTCCACACATCACCACAGGAGGGAGTCCACACAGCACCACAGGAGGGAGCCCACACAACAACACAGGAGGGAGTCCACACAGCACCACAGGAGGGAGTCCACACACCAAAGGAGGAAGTCCACACAACACCATAGGAGGAAGTCCACACAACACCACAGGAGGGAGTCCACACACCACAGGAGGAAGTCCACACACCATAGGAGGAAGTCCACACAACACCACAGGAGGGAGCCCACACAACACCATAGGATGGAGCCCACACAACAACACAGGAGGGAGTCCACACAGCACCACAGGAGGGAGTCCACACACCACAGGAGAAAGTCCACACAACACCATAGGAGGAAGTCCACACACCACAGGGGAATTTCCACACAACACCACAGGAGAGAGTCCACACGCACCACGGGAAAGGAAGTCCACACAACACCATAGGAGGAAGTCCCCACAAAAACCACAGGAGAAAAGTCCACACAACACCACAGGGGAAGCCCACACAATAACACAGGGAGGGAGTCCCACAAACACCACAGGAGGAAGTCCACACACCCCCCACAGGGGAAGTCCACACAACACCACAAGAGGAAGTCCACACAACACCACAGGAGGAGTCCACACAGCACCACAAGGAGGGGGGCCCCCCAAAACAACACAGGAGGAGTCCATACAGCACCACAGGAGGGAGCCCAAACACACCACAGGAGGAAGTCCACACAACACCATAGGAGGAAGTCCCACACCACAGGAGGTTCCACACCAAAAACCACAGGAGGGAGTCCCACACACCACAGGAGGAAGTCCACACAACACCACAAGGAGGGAGCCCACACAAAACACCATAGGAGGGAAAGCCCACACAAAAAACACGGGAGGGAGGTCCACAACAGCACCACAGGAGGGAGTCCACACACCACAAGAGGGAAGTCAACACAACACCATAGGGGGTAGTCCACACCCACGGGAGGAAGTGCACACAACACCACAGGAGGGAACCCAACACAACACCACAAGGAAAGGAACCCACACAATACCACAGGAAAAAAACCCACCAAAAAAACACCACAGGAAGGAACCCATACAACCCCCACGGAGGGGGTCCACACAACATCACAGGGGGGAACCCATACAACACCACAGGTGGGAACCCACACACCACAGGAGGGAACCCACACAACACACAGGAGGGAACCCACACAACACCACAGGAGGGAACCCACACAACACCACAGGAGGGAACCCACAAAACACCACAGGAGGGAACCCACACAACACAGGAGGGAACCCACACAACACAGGAAGGAATCCACACAGCACCACAGGAAAAAAGTCACACAACACCACAAAAAAAAGCCCCACACAACACCACAGGAGGAAGTCCACACAACACCACAGGAGGGAGCCCACACAGCACCATAGGAGGGAGTCCGCATAACATCACAGGAGGGAGTCCACGCAACACCACAGGAGGGAGCCCACACAGCACCACAGGAGAGAGTCCACACAGCACCACAGGACGAAGTCCACGCAACACCACAGGAGGAAGTCCAAACAACACCACAGGAGGGACCCCACAAAGCACCACAGGAGGGAGTCCACAAAACACCACAGGAGGGAGCCCACACAACACCCCCCCCCAACCAAGGGAGGAGCCCCCACACAACACCACAGGAGGGAAGCCTCACACAACACCACGGAAAAGGGAGCCTCACACAACACCACAGGAGGAAATTCCACAACAACACCAAGGAGGAAGCCCACAACACACAGGAGGAAGTCCACACAGCACCACAGGAGGGAGTCCACACAACTCCACAGGAGGAAGTCCACGCAGCACCACAGGAGGAAGTCACACAGCACCAGAGGGGAACCACAAACACCACAGGAGGGAGTCACACAAGCAAAACAGGAGGAATCCACACAACACCACAGGAGGGAGCCCCAAAACACAGCCCCACAGGAGGAAGTCCACAAAAACACCACAGGAGGAAGTCCAACACAACAACCACAGGAGGAAGTCCGCACACCACAGGAGGAAGTCCACACAACACCACAGAAGGAAGTCCACACAACACCACAGGAGGGAGCCCCACACGGGCACCACAGGAGGGAGTCCACACAACAACCACAGGAGAGAGTCCACACAACACCACAGGAGAAGTCCACACACAAACCCAAAAACAGGAGGAAGTCCACACAACACCAAAAGGAGGAAGTCCACACAACACCACAGGAGGAAGTCCAAAACAACACCACAGGAGGGAGTCCACACAACACACAGGAGGAGTCCACACAGCACCACAGAAGGGAGCCCACAAAACAAAGGAGGGAGTCCCACACAGCAAACCACAGGAGGAGTCCACACACCCAGGAGGAAGTCCTCACAACACCATAGGAGGAAGTCCACACACCACAGGAGGAAGTCCCACAAACACCACAGGAGGGAGTCCACACACCACAGGAGGAACCACACACACCACAGGAGAAGTCCACACAACACCACAGGAGGGGGCCCACACAACACCAAGGAGGGAGCCCACACAACAACCACAGGAGGGAGCCCCACAACAACACAGGAGGGAGTCCCACACAACACCACAGGAGGGAGTCCACACAGCACCACAGGAGGAAGTCCACACAACACCATAGGAGGAAGTCCACACAGCACCACAGGAGGGAGCCCACACAACAACACAGGAGGGAGTCCACACAACACCACAGGAGGGAGTCCACACAGCACCACAGGATGGAGTCCACACAAGACCACAGGAGGGAGTCCACACAGCACCACAGGAGGGAGTCCACACAGCACCACAGGAGGAAGTCCACACAACCCCACAGGAGGGAGCCCACACAGCACCACAGGAGGGAGTCCACACAGCACCACAGGAGGGAGTCCACACAACACCACAGGAGGGAGTCCACACAATACCACAGGAGGGAGCCCACACAACACCACAGGAGGGAGTCCACACAGCACCACAGGAGGGAGTCCACACAGCACCACAGGAGGGAGTCCACACAGCACCACAGGAGGAAGTCCACACAACACCACAGGAGGGAGCCCACACAGCACCACAGGAGGGAGCCCACACAGCACCACAGGAGGGAGTCCACACAGCACCACAGGAGGAAAGCCACACAACACCACAGGGGGGGAGCCCCACAACCCCACAGGAGGGAGCCCACACAACAACCAAAAGGGGGGAAGTCCACACAGCACCACAGGAGGGAGACCAAAAAACACCACAGGAGGGAGCCCACACAAAACCACAGGAGGGAGTCCACACAGCACCCCCAGGAGGAAGTCCACACAACACCACAGGGGGAAGTCCACAAAACCACCACAGGAGAATTCCACACAACACCAACAGGAGGAAGCCAACACATAAAACAGGAGGGAGTCCACACAAAAACCACAGGAGGAAGTCCACACAACAAACCAAGGAGGAAGTCCACACCAACACCACAGGAGGAAGTTCCACACAACACCACAGGGGGAAAGTCCCCAAACAAACCACCACAGGAGGGAGTCCCACACAGCACCACAGAGGGACCCCAAACACAACAACACGGGAGGGAGTCCATACAGCACCACAGGAGGGAGTCCCACACACCACAGGAGGAAGTCCACACAACAACCACAGGAGGGGACCACACACCACAGGAGGAATCCCACACAACACCACAGGAGGGAGCCCACACAACACCAAGGAGGGAGCCCACACAACAACACAGGAGGGAAACCCCACACAAGCACCACAGGAGGGAGTCCAACACCACGGGAGGAATCAAACAACACCCATGGGAGGTAGTCCACACACCACAGGGGGGAAAGGCCCACAAACACCACAGGAGGGAACCCACACAACACCACAGGAAGGAACCCACACAACCACCACAGGAAAAGGGAACCCACACAACACCACAGGAAGGAACCCATACAACCCACAGGAGGGAGTCCACACAACATCACAAGAGGAACCCATACAACCACCACAGGTGGGAACCCACACAACACCACAGGGGGGAACCCACACAACACCACAGGAGGAACCCACACAACACCACAGGAGGGAACCACACAACACCAAAAGGGGGGAAACCCACACAACACCACAGGAGGAACCCACACAACACAGGAGGAACCCACACAAACACAGGAAGGAATCCACACAGCACACCCACAGAAGAAGTCCACACAGCACCACAGGAGGAAGTCCACACAACCCCATAGGAGGAAGTCCACACAACAACCACAGGAGGAAGTCCCCACAACACCACAGGAGGAAGTCCACAGGAACAACCCCCAGGAGGGAGTCCACACAAGCACCACAGGAGGAAGTCCACACAACACCATAGGAGGAAGTCCACACAACCCACGGGAGGAAGTCCACACTACACCACAGGTGGAAGCCCACACAACACAGGAGGGAGTCCCACACAACCACCACAGGAGGAAGTCCCACACAACTCCACAGGAGGAAGTCCACACAACACCACAGGGGAAGTCCACACAAACCCCACGGGAGGGAAGTCCACAGAGCACCACAGGGGGAGTCCACACAACACCACAGGAGAAGTCCACACAACAACACAGGAGGAAGTCACCAACACCACAGGAGGAAGTCCACACATCCACCACAGGAGGGAGTCCCCCCCACCACCACCACGAGGGAGCCCACACAACAACACGGAGGGAGTCCACACACACCAAGGAGGAGTCCCACACCAAAGGAAGGAAGCCCCCCCACCAACACCATAGGAAGGAATCCCCAACACCACAGAGGACTCCCACACACCACAGGAGAAGTCCACACACCACAGGAGGAAGTCCACACAACACCACGGGAGGGAGCCCACACAACCCCCATAGGATGGAGCCCACACAACAACACAGGAGGGAGTCCACACAGCACCACAGGAGGGAGTCCACACACCACAGGAGAAAGTCCACACAACACCATAGGAGGAAGTCCCACACACCACAGGAGGAAGTCCACACAACACCACAGGAGAGAGTCCCACAGCACCACAGGAGGAAGTCCACACAACACCATAGGAGGAAGTCCACACAACACCACAGGAGAAAGTCCACACAACACCACAGGAGGAAGCCCACACAATAACACAGGAGGGAGTCCACACAACACCACAGGAGGAAGTCCACACACCACCACAGGAGGAAAGTCCACACAACACCACAAGAGGAAGTCCACACAACACCACAGGAGGGAGTCCACACAGCACCACAGGAGGGAGCCCACACAACAACACAGGAGGGAGTCCATACAGCACCACAGGAGGGAGTCCACACACCACAGGAGGAAGTCCACACAACACCATAGGAGGAAGTCCACACACCACAGGAGGAAGTCCACACAACACCAACAGGAGGGGAGTCCACACACCACAGGAAAGGAAGTCCACACAACACCACAGGAGGGAGCCACACAACACCATAGGAGGGAGCCCACACAACAACACAGGAGGGAGTCCACACAGCACCACAGGAGGGAGTCCACACACAACAGGAGGAAGTCAACACAACACCATAGGAGGTAGTCCACACACCACAGGAGGAAGTGGCACACAACACCACAGGGGGGAAACCCACACAACACCACAGGAAGGAACCCACACAATCCCAAACAGGAAAGAACCCACACAACCCCCACAGGAAGGAACCCATACAACACCACAGGAGGGGGTCCCACAAACATCACAGGAGGGAACCCATACAAACCACAGGTGGGAACCCACACAACACCACAGGAGGGAAACCCACACAACACCACAGGAGGGAACCCCAACAACCCACAGGAGGGAACCCACACAACACCACAGGAGGGAACCCACAAAAACACCACAGGAGGGAACCCACACAACACAGGAGGGAACCCACACAACACAGGAAGGAATCCACACAGCACCACAGGAAGAAGTCCACACAACACCACAGGAAGAAGTCCACACAACACCACAGGAGGAAGTCCGCACAACACCACAGGAGGGAGCCCACACAGCACCATAGGAGGGAGTCCGCACAACATCACAGGAGGGAGTCCACGCAACACCACAGGAGGGAGCCCACACAGCACCACAGGAGAGAGTCCACACAGCACCACAGGAGGAAGTCCACGCAACACCACAGGAGGAAGTCCAAACAACACCACAGGAGGGACCCCACAAAGCACCACAGGAGGGAGTCCACAAAACACCACAGGAGGGAGCCCACACAACACCACAGGAGGGAGCCCACACAACACCACAGGAGGGAGCTCACACAACACCACAGGAGGGAGCTCACACAACACCACAGGAGGAAATCCACACAACACCACAGGAGGAAGCCCACACAACACCACAGGAGGAAGTCCACACAGCACCACAGGAGGGAGTCCACACAACTCCACAGGAGGAAGTCCACGCAGCACCACAGGAGGAAGTCCACACAGCACCAGAGGAGGAAGTCCACACAACACCACAGGAGGGAGTCCACACAGCACCACAGGAGGGAATCCACACAACACCACAGGAGGGAGTCCACACAGCACCACAGGAGGAAGTCCACACAACACCACAGGAGGAAGTCCACACAACACCACAGGAGGAAGTCCGCACACCACAGGAGGAAGTCCACACAACACCACAGAAGGAAGTCCACACAACACCACAGGAGGGAGTCCACACAGCACCACAGGAGGGAGTCCACACAACACCACAGGAGAGAGTCCACACAACACCACAGGAGGAAGTCCACACGACACCACAGGAGGAAGTCCACACAACACCACAGGAGGAAGTCCACACAACACCACAGGAGGAAGTCCACACAACACCACAGGAGGGAGTCCACACAACACCACAGGAGGGAGTCCACACAGCACCACAGAAGGGAGCCCACACAACAAAGGAGGGAGTCCACACAGCACCACAGGAGGGAGTCCACACACCACAGGAGGAAGTCCTCACAACACCATAGGAGGAAGTCCACACACCACAGGAGGAAGTCCACACAACACCACAGGAGGGAGTCCACACACCACAGGAGGAAGTCCACACACCACAGGAGGAAGTCCACACAACACCACAGGAGGGAGCCCACACAACACCATAGGAGGGAGCCCACACAACACCACAGGAGGGAGCCCACACAACAACACAGGAGGGAGTCCACACAACACCACAGGAGGGAGTCCACACAGCACCACAGGAGGAAGTCCACACAACACCATAGGAGGAAGTCCACACAGCACCACAGGAGGGAGCCCACACAACAACACAGGAGGGAGTCCACACAACACCACAGGAGGGAGTCCACACAGCACCACAGGAGGGAGTCCACACAGCACCACAGGATGGAGTCCACACAAGACCACAGGAGGGAGTCCACACAGCACCACAGGAGGGAGTCCACACAGCACCACAGGAGGAAGTCCACAAAACCCCCCACAGGAGGAGCCCACACAGAAACCACAGGAGGGAGTCCACACAGCACCACAGGGAGTCCACACAACACCACAGGAGGGAGTCCACACAATACCACAGGAGGGAGTCCACACAGCACCACGGGAGGGAGTCCACACAGCACACGGGAGGAGTCCACACAGCACCACAGGAGGGAGTCCACACAGCACCACAGGAGGAAGTCCACACAACACCACAGGAGGGAGCCACACAGCACCACAGGAGGGAGCCCACACAGCACCACAGGAGGGAGCCCCACACAGAACCACAGGAGAGAGGTCCACACAACACCACAGGAGGGAGTCCACACAACACCACAGGAGGGAGCCCACACAACACCACAGGAGGGAGTCCACACAGCACCACAGGAGGGAGACCACACAACACCACAGGAGGAGCCCACACAACACCACAGGAGGGAGCCCCACACAGCACCACAGGAGGAAGTCCACACAACACCACAGGAGGAAGTCCACACAGCACCACAGGAGGAAGTCCACACAACACCACAGGAGGAAGTCCACAAAAGCACCACAGGAGGAATCCACACAACCCCCATAGAGGAAGTCCACACAAAAACCATAGGAGGAAGTCCACACAACCACCACAGGAGGAAGTCCACACAACACCAACAGGAGGAAGTCCACACAACACCACAGGAGGAAGCCCACATAACAACACAGGAGGGAGTCCACAACAAACCCACCACGGGAGGAAGTCCGCACACCACAGGAGGAAGTCCAACACAACACCACTAGAGGAAGTCCCACACAACACCACAGGAGGGAGTCCCACCAGCACCACAGGAGGGAGTCCACACAACACCACAGGAGAGAGTCCACACAACACCACAGGAGAAAGTCCACACAACACCACAGGAGGAAGTCCACACAACACCACAGGAGGAAGTCCACACAACACCACAGGAGGGAGTCCACACAACACCACAGGAGGGAGTCCACACAGCACCACAGAAGGGAGCCCACACAACAAAGGAGGGAGTCCACACAGCACCACAGGAGGGAGTCCACACACCACAGGAGGAAGTCCACACAACACCACAGGAGGAAGTCCACACAACACCACAGGAGGGAGTCCACACACCACAGGAGGAAGTCCACGCACCACAGGAGGAAGTCCACACAACACCACAGGAGGGAAGCCCACACAACACCATAGGAGGGGGGCCCCCCAAAAAACACCACAGGAGGAGCCCACAAAAACAACACAGGAGGGAGTCCACACAACACCACAGGAGGGAGTCCACACAGCCCCAAACAGGAGGAAGTCCACACAAAAACCATAGGAGGAAGCCCCACAGCACCACAGGAGGGAGCCCACACAACAACACAGGAGGGAGTCCACACAGCACCACAGGAGGGAGTCCACACAGCACCACAGGAGGGAGTCCACACAGCAGCACAGGATGGAGTCCACACAAGACCACAGGAGGGAGTCCACACAGCACCACAGGAGGGAGTCCACACAGCACCACAGGAGGAAGTCCACACAACACCACAGGAGGGAGCCCACACAGCACCACAGGAGGGAGCCCACACAGCACCACAGGAGGGAGTCCACAAAGCACCACAGGAGGGAGTCCACACAACACCACAGGAGGGAGTCCACACAATACCACAGGAGGGCCCACACAACACCACAGGAGGGAGTTCCACACAGCACCACAGGAGGGAGTCCACACAGCACCACAGGAGAAGTCCACACAACACCACAGGAGGAGCCCACACAGCACCACAGGAGGGAGCCCACACAGCACCACAGGAGGGAGGTCCACACAGCACCACAGGAAGAGTCCACACAACACCACAGGGGGGAAAGTCCACACAACACCACAGGAGGGAGTCACACAGCACCACAGGAAGGGAGACCACACAACACCACAGGAGGGAGCCCACACAACACCACAGGAGGGAGTCCACACAGCACCACAGGAGGAAGTCCACACAACACCACAGGAGGGAGTCCACACAACACCACAGGAGGAAGTCCACAAAAACACCACAGGGAAACCCACACAGCACCACAGGAGAGGGGTTAATAAGCAAATTTCGCTCAGATACCTATTGTCAGTGAAAAGTCCATCTCCCTTAAGCAGGGGTTCAGTACTGAACTGGGTTTTTTTGCGCTCAAATTTCGCATATGAGAACAAAGCATTTTCTGTTTCTTTCAATTTAAATTACTATCCTTTGCTTCCTCTGCCTCTCCTGGACTCAGGTTTATCTCCATGTTTTCCATCTCTCTAACTAGTACTTCTTTTTTTTTTTTTTTTTTTTTGATCTTGAAAAAGTATGAGACCTGTGATAAGGTCAGTGAGCCCTTCGTCTTCACCTGCTAAGGCACCTCTCTCTTTTTTCTAACTTACAGCTTCTCTTCTTTTTTAACGATACAGTCTTTTAGCACACATAAAAGTGCTCTTGAGATCGTCCTCTCGAGACACGGTCATAATTTTATTTAATCCCTTTAATGTATTTATTTGTGAAGTTGAATGCAGTTTGTATTCAGGACTAGTGTAGATGTAGTTTCTGAACTTCAGTAAGGTGTAGTCTAAGTTATTGTATTTGCGCAGCTATGTTCCGTACCTGACCCTAAATTATTTGTGAACAACGGTCAAAGGTTTTTTCTAGCTGGTCGATTCCAGTATGTGGCTTAAAAGGAATTTATCAGTCTTAATAGTTCTTGAATTTTTCCCTTCTGCTAGAGTAGTTATATTCTTTAGCTTTAAATGTATTAAACTGCATTACCAAGCAACTGGATGTCTGGAGCCTGTTTGAAATATTTTAAAGACAGTATTAATTTAAATTAGCTGGTCATCTTTCGCCTTCAACCTGTGTCTCCAGGTCTCATGTGGCTGTCACGGAGCCCCAACCCACCCCGTCAGGCATTGAAAAGAAACGACTGAGTTTAGAGAGAACCAACAAAATCAAGTGCACCGGACTGAAGGACGCGTGACTGACTACCTTACTGCGTACCACACGAACAAGAAGACCTGTTTGAATTAGACACATTTTGTAACCCCTTGGGTATCTTTATTGAGGCAACGTTTCGCTACGCAGTAGCTTTCATCGGTCCTATACAAAAAAAGAATGGTGAAGATCAGAACGAGTTTGAGGTAATCAGTCCCTCAGCCTGGAGTCGATGTAATCAGTCCATCAATCTTTGGAAAGACTGATGAACGAGGCTTTAAGTCTAGCCAATCCTGTAGCAAAACTCATCTTGCAAAAACGGTCAAGACATGGACTGAACTGTAGGCATCCTGCAGTCTCGACTTTTTCATTTCCCCCTCACAAAAGTGACCTCGCTGACCTGACCACCCACCAGTTTAAACGCTTGTATTAATTTGTTGCACATAATTGTGTACTGATTGAAAAAGCATGTCCACAGGCGAAACGTCTCAACAGAGTTCCTCTCTGTCATCACGTCTGTGTCACCATTTATTGGCTTTGCATCATCTGTCTCCATCAGAATACAAGGAAATGGGGAAGATGAGAAGAAAGCACAAGGATGCTCACACCAACTCAGAAACTCCCAAACAAAACAGTCGAGCAAATACTAAGAACAGCTGAACGACAGACAAAATATTGAGACTATGTCTCATGACATTTATATAAAATATAAATATCAACTATCATGTATAAGGCTGGCAAGATGAAGCTTTGCTGTAAGCCTGGGATATGGAAAATACAGATATATACATAGTATATAAAAAAAGCAGGGAATGAAGGGGCGTTGGAGTTGACTTAACATAAACATTTTTCCTTCCAGATTGTGCTAATTTTTCTTGATATTCCGTAAATTACGAGGGTTATTAAAACATAAACACTCCAACTGATCAAGGTCAAAGCCAACGTTAAGTTTCCAAAACAAATGTCAGTGTCACTCTACTTTTCTTTCTTTTCTTCAATGCGCACTAAGAAAGTGATGTTTCTGACATACCTTGTCTTTAAATCAAACTACTACACCTTCATAATTCAGCAAAAAATACCACTTGCAAACATTCATTTCGTAATATTGAGCGGACGTAGAACACTAATACTCACCAGTCTTTACCGCGACACTACTAGGTACAGCTTCCTACAGGTGATTCTATACCAAACACATCACACCAGTTCTGATTTGTCAGTTGATTTTATCTACTCCTGCTTTTCCAATTCATCATGTGCTTGAAAACGATCAACTAAAACATATTGTTGTGTATCAGGTGGTGCATACACTGTTAAAAATGAGTTATGTTAGATAAGGAATTAAAGGGAGATGGATAGATAAGTGGCGGTGTGAGGGTGTGTGAGGCGGACGGAGTGAGGTGGCCACGGGTTCCCTTCAGTGTCTCAACACTTACAAGCAGCGGATGACGCGACCTCCATTTCCTCTGGAGCTCTATACAAACGGAAGGATCCTCGAGATTTATACACATAAGAGCCTATATACATCATGTATCTTTGATGTTGGTGTCTAGGTTGATTGTGGCCTTACCGAACCTCCAGCAGCAGTGTATAGACGCAAGGGTAACAAACCATTACACATTCTTCTCTATAAATGAATGTATAGAGCCTACTCGCTTGTATACATGTGCGTAGTAAAACTGGGACGTACGTAACGGAATATGAGTTTGGTATGTCCCCGATATAACACTCGTTACCGTTTAAAAAAATTCTTAAAAATCCACAAAAACGTGGTCAGACCACTTAACCTTTCTTACTCCCTCTCCCTCTCTCTCTCCTCACTCCCCCCTGCCCCTCTCTCTCTCTGTCTACCCACAGCCTTTCTCACTGGGTTCTATCTCACTCCGGTCATTCCTCTCCCCTTGCTTGTCATCAGTCGTAATGACCTAATCAAAAAAAAAAAAAGGTTCGGTTTCGCCCTACAGTCTTCCAGATACCTGTGACCATTCGAGGTCTATTTACCCTTGTAGCTCGACCCGGAAACAGGTTTGTTTCTGCTGCGTGTCTGTTTTCAACCAAGCTGTTGCTGCTGGTGGCCCCTGGCTCACATAACCATCACAGTCTCATCGATCTGGCACCTCACACTGGTAAATCCAGTTTTCCCTCTTGACGATTTCTACATTTTTTTCCCCCAAAAATTCATAATTATATCTGCTGGTATCAGGCTGAATAGGGCCTGGACTACGGATGTGGAAAGGTGTTCTATTATTGTGGCCATGGACTTCCTCCCGCACCCTCTCCCCACACAATCACACTACAATACACCATACACCACATCATACACTGCACACTACACCATGCACACTACAATACACCACTCCCCTGCACTCGACATCATACACTATTGCACCCCACTGTTTTTAATACTGATCGTTTCCTACGAAAGCAAGGTGATTCTAAAGATTATAACACTGACCATCGCTCTCTAGCGTAGAGAAATTAACGGGCATGCCGTACAAGGGGTGAGGTGAGCGACATTCCTATCTTTGGGGAGAACATTCTGCCAGGCGTCACAAACCCGCCCACTCCCATGAGGTCAAGCTAACCCCCTCTGATGATGTTTTGCAGAATAAAACTAGTTAGGAGTTTTTTACATGTGATGACAGTGTGTTATGTTTTTCACGATAATTACTAGTTGCTAGTCATGGGTGCCATCGCAATGGTTGGCATCCTTGCTTCGAAACTACTGCAGGGTCAGCAAAATCCTCCCCCACCAAGGGCCCCCGAAGCGACCTGGGGCGGTAGTTGACGGGGAAACACTCAATAGTACATTCATAACGGTGGGACTCTTGTGACGGGATTTTTCCAGTTAAATAATTGTTCACAGGGGGTACATAACCACGAAAATTTTCAACAGGACCAAATAAATGTCCCAAGGTTGAAATCAGCAACTGTATTATACGTTTTGGTCATGGTAGTTTATTTTTTCCCCCCCAAAAGGTTTTTGAAAAGACGTGACGGAGCTAATTTAAATATTTTAAAAAAATGTTACAGTTGTGGAACTTTTACACTTTCAAACTTTATAGGAGTCTAACATATACTGTCCTTCTTGATCTTTGTTTGTTAGAAGTGATCAGGGCTCCAGAATTGAAATGTTTTCTAACAACATATCCTAGTGTTTGCTGATGTGTTTAATTAAATAACCACGTGGATAATTGTTAACAAAGA
>NC_069406.1:69045415-69089822 GCF_026875155.1 Cherax quadricarinatus
GGTGCATACACTGTTAAAAATGAGTTATGTTAGATAAGGAATTAAAGGGAGATGGATAGATAAGTGGCGGTGTGAGGGTGTGTGAGGCGGACGGAGTGAGGTGGCCACGGGTTCCCTTCAGTGTCTCAACACTTACAAGCAGCGGATGACGCGACCTCCATTTCCTCTGGAGCTCTATACAAACGGAAGGATCCTCGAGATTTATACACATAAGAGCCTATATACATCATGTATCTTTGATGTTGGTGTCTAGGTTGATTGTGGCCTTACCGAACCTCCAGCAGCAGTGTATAGACGCCAATGGTAACAAACCATTACACATTCTTCTCTATAAATGAATGTATAGAGCCTACTCGCTTGTATACATGTGCGTAGTAAACTGTACGTACGTAACGGATATGTAGTATGTATGTCCAGGATATAACACTCGTTACCGTTGAAAAAAATTCTTATAAAATCCACAAAACGTGGTCAGACCACTTAACCTTTCTTACTCCCTCTCCCTCTCTCTCTCTCTCACTCCCCCTTGCCCCCTCTCTCTCTCTGTCTACCCACAGCCTTTCTCACTGCTCTATCTCACTCCGGTCATTCCTCTCCCCTTGCTTGTCATCAGTCGTATGACCTAATCAAAAACAAAAAAGGTTCGGTTTCGCCCTACAGTCTTCCAGATACCTGTGACCATTCGAGGTCTATTTACCCTTGTAGCTCGACCTGGGAAACAGGTTGTTCTGCTGCGTGTCTGTTCAACCAAGCTGTTGCTGCTGGTGGCCCGCTGGCTCACATAACCATCACAGTCTCATCGATCTGGCACCTCACACTGGTAAATCCAGTTCCCTCTTGACGATTTCTACATTTTTTCCCAATAATTCATAATTATATCTGCTGGTATCAGGCTGAATAGTCCTGGACTACGGATGTGGACGGTGTTCTATTATTGTGGCCATGGACTTCCTCCCGCACCTCTCACACCATGCACACTACAATACACCATACACCACATCATACACTGCACACTACACCATGCACACTACAATACACCACTCACTGCACTCGACATCATACACTATTGCACCCCACTGTTTTAATACTGATCGTTTCCTACGAAAGCAAGGTGATCTAAAGATTATAACACTGACCATCGCTCTCTAGCTGTAGAGAAATTAACGGGCATGCCGTACAAGGGGTGAGGTGAGCGACATTCCTATCTTGGTGAGAACATTCTGCCAGGCGTCACACCAGCCCACTCCCATGAGGTCAAGCTAACCCGTCTGATGATGTTTTGCAGAATAAAACTAGTTAGGAGTTATTACATGTGATGACAGTGTGTTATGTTATCACGATAATTACTAGTTGCTAGTCATGGGTGCCATCGCAATGGTTGGCATCCTTGCTTCGAAACTACTGCAGGGTCAGCAAAATCCTCGCCCACCAAGGGCCCAGAAGCGACCTGGGGCGGTAGTTGACGGGAAGCACTCAGATAGTACATTCATACGGTGGGACTCTTGTGACGGGATTTAGCCAGTTAAATAATTGTTCACTGGTGGTACATAACCACGAATTTTCAACAGGACCAAATAAATGTCCCAAGGTTGAAATCAGCAGACTGATTACTACGTTGGTCATGGTAGTTAATTTCCACAATAGGTTTGAAAAGACGTGAGCGAGAGCTATTTAATATTTATTAAAAAAATGTTACAGTTGTGGGACCTTGACGACTTCAAACTTATAGGAGTCTACATATACTGTCCTTCTTGATCTTTGTTTGTTAGAAGTGATCAGGGCTCCAGAATTGAAATGTTTTCTAACAACTATATCCTAGTGTTTGCTGATGTGTTTTAATTAAATAACCACGTGGATAATTGTTTAACAAAGACAGCCAGAGTGAGTTGAGAGTCTACCAGATGACACATCCCCCCCCCCCCCAACTTTTAAAAGAGTGCAGTGATCTGAGTCGACCATTACACACAATAAACACCAGTTTGGAGACATTTGTATAGGCCCCCATGTGTGTATAATTACCAACAGCAAGTCGTGTGATTCGAGTATTCACGCTTCAAAAGAGTTTCAACATTCTGCTAAGTGGGATAAGAGTTATTTTATATATATATACCTTTGACGGGTTTGGAGAGTTTTCCAACGTGATTAAGCTCTCGTTTAACCAGCAGAGCTTGGGATAACTTGAATTATGAGACCTATCACTTAAAGAGACCGTTTAACATCACAGCCTCCAGTAATCTGCTCAGAGCTAGCGAATCACGAAGTCAATCAAAGAAGGAGCCAGGGAGAGGCTGCTACATTCATATTACAACTAAAGTGCTCTTATTTCCAGTGTACCAATAAGTGTCAGAGAAAAATAACTAAAATCGCCACACTAGCTGTCTTCGCAGAAGACATACAATGACTGCTCACCACACTGCATCATTACCTGTGCTAAAAAATGCAGCCACTCACTGTGACTGTGAGGGACATCCTACCTCTGAACCTCCAGCCTAGCTACCATGTTTTCCTGGTTATATATCTATATATATATATATATATATATATATATATATATATATATATATAATAATATATATATATATATATATATATATAATATTTATTATTAACACATTGGCTGTCTCCCACCAAGGCAGGGTGGCGTGTACTTAGCTCTGTGAAGACCTGTTTGTGTGCTCTCTGTGAATCTGAACCAGGATGCCCTCTCTTGAGCAACTTTACCAGCAGCTGAGAGAAGAGCTCAGAGTTGCTAAGATGGAGATACGGCGATTAACGGAGGAGAACAAGAGGATTCGTAGTAATCCTCCTGTTGTGAGTCCCCAGGTTAAGAGGGGAGCTTGGTCAGTGGCTGGGCAACATGGAACCAAGCTGAAGATCAAGAAAACGGTTGGAGAGGCAGAAACAACGAGAAACCAGAAGACTACCATGGAAACTTCCAACCCATTCTCGGTGCTACATGACGAATGTGAGTGTTCTACTGGGAATGCAACAACAAGCACCAAAGAAGCATTGGCAGACGTGAGTGAGACATCCCTAGAAACCCCAGTGAAGACCATCGAGAACGTCTTGACGAATTCTACAAGTGTGTAATGCTACCAAACGTAGTTCATTAATTTTATTTTCTTGCACTTCGACTGTTAGTCATAAAATACCACATATTTTTTTCTTCTGCACATTTTTCCATATTCATCTTGTTTTACACAATTTTCTGAAATTATCATTACTCAAGAGTTACTCCCATGACAGTTACTATTAAGAATCTTAATATCAGAGCATAAGTCAATATATCCAATACTCATTATTAATTATTTCTAACCCCATACATCTAACTAATCCAAGTTTTAAAGTCCTAAACAATCCCCCTCAACTGGGGAGGGTTGACAAGAAAACCCACACCTGCCCTGGATAAGTGAACCCCATCCTCTGGCATACATGTCATTTCGGCCATAGAATTTTGTCCCAGTTGTATCCAATGAATGGTACTGCACTATCCTTACAGTGATTATCCAGCCAAACAATTAATTACCAATAGCCTCTGACAACCATTCATTACCAACACCTCTTCTTAGGCAAAATGCCACATATAAAGGGCCCCCCCCCCTTCTTCTAATCATGTCAATGAAGCTGTCCTTAACTTCTAACTAAATCTCACTCCTACGCTGCTCTACATCATTGCCCTCCAGCACTGAGGCAAATAATAGATTTGATTCCATTACCGTTCTGATGTTGTCAGCCGCCTAACAATGTCCTCCATCCCAGCCCAGCCCCAGGAAACCAATAACCCCTTTGTCTCCTACTCCCTGTCCTTCAAGCAGAATGCCCTCTCCATGTATCTAAGCCTGACTATCCCCAACAACAACAATATTCTTACCTTCCTTGTTGTCCGGTCGGACGTGACGATCCCAGTAGTAGATCGCTAATGCGTCTTTTCCACACCCCCCAAAAGGAAATGGGGTGTCCAAAACCCCCCACACATGGGGTCAGCGTACACCGAGAATGAGTGGGAGTTTAATATAGGTTCAACAGTTGTTCCTCTTTCTTATTCATCGTTTCTGGATTTCCATTCGTCTCTTGATCGTCAAACTTCGTCGTCCCCCCCTGCTGTCCAGCCACTGACCACGATCCCTTCTTGACCTGAGACCGAAACAGGAGGACTACTACGAATCCTCTTTGTTTTCCTCGTTCAATCGCCGTATCTCATCTCTTCGCTGGCCCTCAATTCTCCTTATGGTTGCTGGTAAAGTTGTCCGATGGAGGCATCTTGGTTCAGTCCACTGGAAGCAAACAAGAAACCACTTCTTCACAGAGTTTATGTATAGTTCGCTCCAAGTACAGGTCACCACTCAAGAGTCATCACAACAGTCTTCACAAGCTAAGTACTCGTCACCACTGAGCTAAGTACACGTCACCACTGAGCTAAGTACACGTCACCACTGAGCTAAGTAACACGTCACCACTGAGCTAATACACGTCACCACTGACTAAGTACCGTCACCACTTTAGATTTTAGATTTAGAAAGGACATAGGAAAGTATGGTTTGGAAATAGGGTGTTATGAGTGCAACAGTCTACCTAGTTGGGTTAAAGAGGCAGGACTTTGGGTGGTTTCAAATTTAGGTTGGATAAGTACATGATGGGAGGGGTTTCGATTTGAGTGGGACTTGCACATCAAGCTTATTTTCTTGGGTAGCATTGAAAATTGGGTTGGTCAAATCTATGTTAGTGGGAGAATAGTAAGGACCTGCCTAGTATGGGCAACAGGCCTGCTGCAGTGTTCTCTCCTTTCTGTATGTCTAGTGTTCTTAAAAAAACAAAAACTTTCATCATTCACCCATCACTGTCTTGCCAGAGGTGCGCTACACTACAGTTTATAAAACTGAAACATAAACACCACAAGTCAGTGCCGGATCAGTCCGGCTGGGCTCGTACGTTGGACTGCCGTGCGGCCACAGTAACAGCCTAGTTGAACAGGCCCTGATCCATTCGGAGGCCTGGTCATGGACCAGGCCCGCGGGGCGTTGACCCCGAATAACCACCAGGTAACCCCTCCTCAGATGTAGACACTGTACTTCCCCATCTCCAGGACCAAGTCCGGTCAGCCGTATCCCTGAAATCCCTTTCATAAATGTTCCGTTGCTCACACTCCAAACAGCACATCAGTCCTAAAGCCCATTTGTCTCCATTCACTCCTATCTATGAGGCTCATGCATGCTTGCTGGAAGTCAACACCCCTCGCACACAAAATCTTTACCCCTCCCTCCAACCTTTCCTAGGTTGGGGGTTCCTACCCCGCTGTCCTCCATACAGATTTATACAACTCGCGAAGTCCATTCTATTTTGATCCACTCTCTCTTACATGTCCAAACCAGCATCAGCAACCCCTCCCCACCCTCTGATAATGTTTTTGGTAATCCTGCACCTCCTCCTAATTTCCAACTAAACTAACGAATTCTCTGCATTAATATTCAGCACCACCATTGCCTCAGACATGTACTCCTTGCTTCCAGCCTTCTTCTGTGTGCAACATCACCACCTTTGTTTTCAACCCATATAAGAGCGTTGCATAACTATACTCTCATACATTCCTCTCTTTGCTTCCATGGACAAATTCTTTTGTCCCACAAACTCCCTAATGCAACACCACTCACCCTTTTTCCCTCATCAGTTCTATGATCACCTCATCTTCATAGATTCCATCTGCTTACACATCCACTCCTAAATATCTGAATATATTTACCTCCTTCCATACTCTCTCACTCCAATCAGATATCCAATCTTTCATCCCCTACTTTTTTATCCACATCACCTTACTCTTTCTATATTCAATTTTAATTTTCTTCTTTTACAAACCCTACCAAACTCATCCACCAACTCTGGCAAACTTCTCTTCGAATCTGCCAAGGCACAGTATATCAGCAAAGAGCAAACTGTGACAAACCTCCCACTTGTGTTAATTCTTTCTCTTTTAACCCCACACACCTCTGCCAACGCCCCAAGCATTCGCTTCTCTTACAACTCCCAACTATAAAAATATTGAACAACCACGTGACATCGCACACATCCTATCTAGCGGCCAACTTATACTGGGAACTCTCCCTCTCCTACATACTCTAAACCTGAGCCGTCACTATCTCGGTAAATAAGACCTTCACTGCTCGCAGTAACCTACCTCCTTTTCCATACAATGCAACATATGCCACATTGCCCCCCTTATCCGCCCTGTCATTACGCCTTTTCCAATCCTAAATGCCACAAAAACCTCTTTAACCCTTATCTAAAAACTGTTCACCTATATGTTTCACTGTAAACACTTGGTCTACACACCCCACTACCTTTCTTAATGCCTCCTTGTTCATTCCACTATCCTACTCCCATCTTACTCTTAATTCTTTTCAATAATAACTCTACGATATCACTTTACCAGGTTATCCTCAACAGACTTATTCCTCTATAACTTTTTGCACTCTCTTTTGTCCCCATTGGCCATTATACAAAGGGCACATGCATGCTCTCTGCATATGCCTAGTACCTACCACCACTTCCACATTTATTAAATAAAAAGCACCAAACCACTTCCAAACTTACCCCACCTGCTGTTAACATTTCTATCCTTTATCCCATCAATTCCAGCTGCCTTACCCCCTTTTCATTCTAACCCACTGCTTCACGAACTTTCTCACACATCTTACAAGTTTCTAGGTGACCTTAAACACCCAACCGGATTCGTTGAAAATAAGGCAACCTCTGACCGGGATTCATAAGCTGAACGGGGTTTTCAGTTTCACAGGCACCCTTATCAAACACTCAAACAAGTTACATGCTTCAGTGGTAAAATTGTTTTCATACACATACATGTACAAATACAAAATAGGTACACATACAAATTAGATTTACACTTTAAGAGGTTATTAGTAGATTCAAAAGTATAACAAAAAAAATACAACATGAAACTCTGAGTAGCTTGCAACTGCAGCAACAAACGGGCTTTTGCATGTATTATGTTGCAACTTTATGTGTAAATGGCCCACATAACTTGTGCAGATATTCAGGAATCATCTACAAGAGATATTAAACCTGGGAAGTGTTTAGGATAATGATCCAAATACTAACCAACTGTCGATAAAATCCAATGGTAAATTAAAAGATGGAAGCATCAAACGGCTTCATAGAAAACAGATGGGAAAATAAAAGGACTGGCCAGAATGGTGCTATCGCCCCTGGTGCAGATGCTGTCCGGTAGACATTAACCAAGAATACAGAAAAAAAGTTGGTGCCCGAAGGGAGACAGGAGTTCAGTGGTAAACAGGTGTAGACAAGGGCATGCAAAACCCAAAATTACAAACTAGCATGTAAACACTGGAGATACTAAACAAGGGGATGCCCCAAAAATAGTGAGAAAAAATACCGGAACATAACTGGAGAAGGCACCAATGTATATACAAGTGCCTGAAGAATAGTAAAGTGACAAAAAAGCTCACACCAGTAGGGAATGCAGTCACGAAAAATCCCAAGGCCAACAAAATTATGACCTATGCAAATTCTTGCATTAGGTACGCCGGTGCGTGAATATCTGGAGATCAGATGGGAATGTTCAACTTTGACACCCCAGAAAATGCTGTGCCCATATGACAACAGGAAAATGCAGCCTTCCTTCTTGTAAGCTTTTTCCAACCTGAAATGTAAGAACATAAGAAAAGGAGGAACAATGCAGCAGGCCGTGGCCCATACTATGCAGTCCTTCCCACAATCTAATCCATCCCACTAACAAATAATATTGCCAAGAATATCTGTGTCACTCTTGTAGTTCAGGAAAGACAATGTTATAACATATATTATCAGGCACACCACCTAAAGGGACAAGAAATAACAGAATATCCAGACATGGGAAACCTGGTAGCCATAACCCACTCCAGAGAGGAGGAAAAAAAGCTGGCAGAAAATGACAGTTATCGTAACAAAAACTCTGATCATTTCTGGATGGAATCACAGTCAATGGCCTCCCCTCAAAACACCAGATATTAGTGCCAGAAAAAAAAGACCCCCCCCCCATACCACCAATACGTACACAATCATCTTTGCAAATAACAGGGGCTAAAGCAGCAACGAACAACAAAATACAGCTTACAAGTCAAACACAATGTTCGCAGGTTTCAACGAGACCCACATAAAGGAACACTTTTGACAATGAAAATGGATCCTGGGTACAAGTTATACAGATGTTGACAGAGTGAAACAGGCAATAGGGGGGGATGGGTGGCCTGTATGTCCACAAGAGTCACTGACTAATGCTCGAACTACTAAATGCCTCAAATGTATTGAAGTTTTTGGCAGTAAAGATCGAGAAACCAAAACCGGCCACTGTAACTTCATAAGAACATAAGAAAGAGAACAATCTGCAGGAGGCCTGTTGGCCCCTACTAGACAGGTCCTTAGCAATTCCATCCCACTAACAAAACATTTGCCCAACCCAATTTTCAATGCACCAAGAATAAGCTCTGATGTGAAAGTCCCACTCCAATCCAACCCCTCCCACTCATGTACTTATCCAACCTAAATTTGAAACTACCCAAAGTCCCAGCCTCGATAAACCCAACTAGGTAGACTGTTTTCCACTCATCAACTACCCAATTTCCAAACCAAACTTTCCGTAGTCCTTTCTAAATCTAAACTTTCTAATTTAAATCCATTACTTGCGGGTTTCTTCTCTGGAGAGACATCCTCCAGACCTAAAATAATATCCCCTTTAAAAATACCTATCTTCCACTTATTCACTACGTATCAGTCGGCTCCCCTCATTCTAAACTGTCAACACAAGTGAATGTAACTTAAGAGTCTTCAATCTTCTTCATAAGGAAGATTTCTAATGTTATGTATTAATTAAGTCATCCTAACGCTTGAATTTTTCTAACAATTTATGTCCAAACTGTACTATGGAGACAAACAAGAGTCTGCATAATCCTAGGTGAAGGCCTTACTATTGATGTATAAAGCGCAGTATGACCTCTGCGGACTTCTGTGCTTACACTTCTTGTATAAATCCCAGTAATCTATTTGCCTTATTACGTACGCTTAGGCATGCTGTCATTGGTTTCAGTTGAGCTGCACACCATAAACCCCCAATTCCTTTTCGCAATCTGTATGGCCCTAAGTTCTACAATCATTTATCTTAATAAGTACTATGGTTATGGGCACTCCCAAGCTTCAGAAACCTTGGCAATTTATCTACATTGAACTGCATCTGCCACTTTTCTGACCAAGAATAGATTTGTTTAAATCCTCCTGAAGTTTCCATAACACTACTTTGAAATCAATTATCCTACCTATCTTTAGTGTCATCGGCGAATTTGCTCAAATCAACTAGTAAACCGTTCATCAGATCATTGATAATATTTATAAACAACAACGGCCCAAGACTGATCCCTGTGGAACGCCACTTTTGTTATGCAGATCCCCACTCGAATTTAACCCCATTTATGGACACTCTCTGCTTCCTGTCAGTGAGGAGTGGCCATGACTCGATCCAACGAGAGCACTTTTTCCCTCCATGCCCAAGAGCAGCCACTTTCTTTATAACAGTCTATGTTGCGGAACTCTATCAAAAGCCTACTAAAATCTAAGTAAATATATCAAATTCTTATCAGTGTTCAACAGCCCACAAAACTTTACTGAAGAAAGAAAAAAAATTAGTTAGACAAGTACCGGCACTTGTGAACCATGCTGCGAATCATTATCAAGCATGCTTAACGGATGTCTTTCTTATAATCTCAGCTAATAATTGACACTAGTAATTTGCCTACAATTGCGGTCAGGCTATTGATGGTAATTTGAACGGTAACGACTTGTCCCCCCGTTATAAAAAATAGTAATTACATTAGCCATTTTCCACATATCAGACACTACAACCTGTTTGAAGAGAAAATTAAAATATTAGTTAATGGTTCACAGAGTTCCATTTTGCATTCCTAAGAACCCCTTGAAAAAACTCATCGGACCCGTCGACTTATTTTGCTTCAGTCGTCTATCTGCTTCACACCACTTCAACAGTGACTGTGTGTTACATAATATATCTTCTCTAGCCCTCTATAAAAATTTAATTACTGGAATATTGTTAGTGTCTTCCTGTGTCAAAACTGAGGAAAATAATTATTTAAAATCGCACATTTTCATTCTCTTTGTCAGTAAGGTGCCCATGTTATTTTTAAGGGACCTATCATATCTCTAACTTTGTTCTATAGACCTGGTAAAAACTTTTTGGGTTAGTTTTAGAAAGTCCCTAGTAACTTTAATTTCATAGTCCCTTTTAGCTTTCTTATCCCCTTTTTAATGTCCCCTCTTATGTCAATATACTGATTCATAAGATGACCCTCACCCTTTTGATACGCCTATAAATTCCTTTCTTATGCCCTAGTAATATTTGACCTATTATCATCCATTTTGGTCATTTCTATTGATCTATTTCTTTATATGGGATAAACGTTCTTGAGCGGCTTGTATAAGTGTCAAAACTGTCATATTGATAGCTCTCTTCGTTACCCCAGTCAACTAGATGGTAAGTGTTCTCTAAGCCCATCGTAATCTGCTAAGTGAAAATCTGGGACTGTTACTGAGTTTATCGCTACTATCTACTTCCATTCAATGCTAAATGTAATTGATTGTGGTCCGAACTAGCACCCAGTTCCTCTGAAATTTCTAAATTATAACAAGAATTCATTGTTTGCCTAACTAGTCAAGCAGGTTATTCCCCTTGTAGGTTTCTGTCACAAACGCTCAAAAAACAATCTGAACTACTTCTAAGAATCGTAAGATTCTAAATTCCCAGTCAAGAAATTCCAATTCAATAGAACTAAAGTTAAAGTCTCCTAGACTTACTACATTAACGTGCCTTGTGGCCTTAACAATTTCCTCCATAGTAGTCCTCCCTTGGTCCCTATCTAAGTTTGGACGGTATATCACTCCTAAAATCAGTTTTTTCATGCCCCCTCTGAAATTCTATCCAGACAGACTCTGTGTGTTTAACTTCAACTTATAACCCGTTTTTATGCAACGTTCAATCGATCTCGGGCATACAAAGCCACCCCACCCCCCTTCCCTATACTTTCTATCTACTTGGAACAATTTAAAAAACCCCTGATTATACATTCCGCAGGCATGTCCTCGACTTTTTGAATTAAAATACCACGTCTCAGCTAAGGCAAATAACATCAATGTTACCTGCAACTAGCAACTAATCTCAACTCTCCCATCTTATTCCTAGCACTACGTGCAAATATGCATAATAAACATTGAAAGACTCACCTTTGTCTTTACCCTACATGCTTCATTCTGTTTTTTCTACTAAAACCTATTACTGTCCTTATCACCCAAAGTCCCTGGCTCTTCAATATCTACTACCTCGTTCTGGCTTATTACTAGTTCCCTAAACTCGAAATATTACTACACTGGGACTTCACTGTTTCTCCAAAACCCATACCCACTAACTATTTCCTAGTTTAAAGTCCTAACTGCACCCTCCACTGGCAGTTGCCAGTTGCCACCACCCCAGACCTAGATAAGTAACCCCATCCCTGGCATACATGTCATTTTTGCCAAAGAAGAGTCCCAGTTGTCAATGAATGTTACCACATATTTCATTACAGTATTTGTCCAGCCAGCAATTGACACCAATTGCCCCTGGACAACCATTCATTTCCAGCTCCTCTCCTTGGCAAAACACCACATATGACAGGTTCCCACTTACTCTAATATTTCTATTCCTGGAACAAGCTTTCGAAATATACCACAGCTGTCTGGAAAAGCTTCCAGCTACTGCCCAAACATCTTGCTACCTGGGGGATTTCAACTTAAGCACCTAAAATGAAGAAAGGTAGGCAAATAATGCCATATCAAGATAACCCTCAGGAGGCAAGTTCAAGATGAAAAACTCGCACACTAACACGAGTTTTTAAATCATGCACCAAATTCACCTAAACCATCAAATAATATAGCCAACAAGATTTGAGAATTCAAAGGACCCTCCTCTTCACTAACAATGATGATCTGCCAAGGTTACCATCATGACACTCTTCCGGTCGCTTGTTCTATCTAGCTTGGAATATTACTGCACACTAACAGCACCTTTCAAGGCAGGTGAAATTGCTGACCTACACAATGTACAGAGAAACTTCACGGCACACATAACTGTGATAAAACACCTCAGTTTAGCTGGAACACATTGAAGTGCCTCAACCCTGTAATCTAAGAACACAGCAGGAAGATACATTATAACACATGGAAAATTCTAGAGGGATTAGTACCAAACTACACACCGAAAATTATTCCCTATAAGCCAAAAGACATGGCAGATGATGCCCAACATCTTCCCAATGAAAAAGCAAGGGTGCCACTAGCACGAATAAGAGACAACACAATAATCATGGGCCCAATACTGGGCTACGGGATACGCGGTATACATAAAGGGGATTACCATTAGACCCCGGGCTGTCTTCAAGAGGCGCTGACCAGGCACCTAAAGTCAGGTTCCTCACTCATCCTAGCTGTGGTTCGTAGACTGGTTGCGAGCGGCAACCGTAACAGCCCTGGTTAACAGGCCCTGATCCACCATGAAGCCTGGTCACAGACCGGACCGCGGGGGCACTGACCCCCGAAACCCTCTCCAGGTTTACTCCAGGTATACACTCACAACTGGCTCTTCCTCACTCCTACAAGATGTTTATTCCTCATTGCCCTGATATATGAAACACTGCTTCCCTATCTCATCAACATTTAACAATTCCTCAAAATATTCCCTCCATCTTCCTGATACCTCTAACTCATCATTTAGTAACTCTCCTCTCCTATTTTTAACTATCAAATCTATTCATTCCCTAGGCTTCCTCAACTTATTAAACACACTCCAAAACATTTTCTTTTTCAATAAGAATTGATGAAACATCTTCACCCACTCTTTCATTAGCCTCTCTTTTTACATTGCTTCACTCACACTCTCTTTAACTCCTATTTTACCTCCATATTCTCCTCCCTCCTTACATCACTTCTACTTTGTAAAAACCACTCATATGCTAACTTTTCTCCATTACTACTCTCATTTACATCATCATTCCACCATCGCTCTTCTTCCCTCCCGCACCCACTTTCCTGTAACCACAAACTTCTGCTGAACACTCTAACACTATATTCTTAAGCCTACCCCATACATCTTCAACCCCATTACCTATACTTATTATTATTATTATTATAATCAAGAGGGAGCGCTTAACACGTAGAATTATGCAGTGCCTGTGGGGGGATGTGGAAGGTATTCAGGCTGAATTCAGGGAACCGGAGCACAGATCCAATTCCCTAGATCAAGAGCCCCTCACCAACATCAAGGGACCTTCCCTAAGGGGTACAATGTTTACAACTGCCAGGAACAATATACAGTGTTTGGCATCATGCATGTTGATGATGCAACTGTCACCAAGCAAGTGCATCGTTACTTGCAAACAATAACGATGGCACTGCATCTTGGTGTTTAGCCTGTCATCATTATATATACCAGCGACTAACTCCCATGGTACAATGTAACTCTAACACCCATGGTACAATGTAAACGTCTAACACCCGTGGTACAATATTAGTCTAACTCCCCGTGGTAACAAGTTACTCCTAACTCCCGTGTACAATGTATACGTCTAACTCCCGTGGTACAATGTTAAAACGTCTAAATCCCGTGGTACAATGTTAGCGTCTAACTCCCGTGAACCATGTTACGTCTAACCCCATGGTAACAATGTACGTCCTAACTCCCCTGGTACAATGTTCTCTAACTCCATGGTACAATGTTACGTCTAACCTCCCGTGGAACAATGTTACTCTAACTCCCCATGTGCAAAGTTACGTCACTCCCATGGTACAGATGTTAATTCTAACTTCCATGGTACAATGTTACGTCTAACTCCAAGTACAATGTACGTCTAACTCCCGTGGTACAATGTACGTCTAACACTCCCGGGTACAATGTTAACGTCTAACTCCTGTTTATGGTCATGGAACTATGTTTACGTCTAACTCCCCATGGTACAATGTTACGTCTAACTCCGCGTGTACAATGTTACGGTCTAACTCCCATGGTACAATGTTCCGTCTAACTCCCATGGTAAAAAAGTTACGCTAACTCCTGGTACAAGTTACTCTAACTCCCGATGGTACAAGGTTACGTCTCACTCCCGTGGTACAATGTACAGTCAAACTCCCGTGGTACAATGTTACTTCTAAACTCCCATGTTACAATGATACGTCTAACTCCGTGGTACACAATGTTTCGTCAACTCCCGTGGTACAATGTTACTCTAACTTCCGTGGTACAATTTAACGTCTAACTCCCATGGTAACAATGATCGTCTAACACCCATGGACAATTGTACGTCTAACTCCGTGTAGCAATGTTACGTCTAACTCGCCATGGTACAGATGTTACGTCTAACACCCATGGTACAATGTTACTTCCTAACACCATGTACAATTTATCGTCTACTCCCGTGGTACAAGGTTACGTCTAACTCCCGTGGTACAATGCTACGCAACTCCCATGGTACAATGTTTTACGTCTAACTCCCGCATGGTAGCAAAGTTTACGTCTAACTCCCATTGTACAAAGTACTTCTAACTCTCCCATGGTACAATGTTACGTCTAACTCTCATGGTACAATGTTTAAGTCTAACCTCCGCATGAGTAACATGTTACGTCTAACTCCTATCTCCCATGGTACAAGTTACGTCTAACTCCTGGTACAATGTTACGTCCAACCCCATGGTACAATGTTCTCGTCTAACTCCCATGGTACAATGTTACGTCTAACCCCGTGGGTACAAGGTTACGTCTAACTTCCGCGTGGTACAAGGTAACGTCCTAACTCCGTGGTACAATGTACGGTCTAACGTCCCGTGGTACACTGTTACGTCTAACTCCCATGGTACAATGATACGTCTAAACTCCCTGGTACAATGTTTAAGTCAAACTCCCGGTGGTACAATGTTAACGTCTAACTTCCGTGGTACAATGTTACTTCTAACCCCCAGGGTACAATGTTCTCTAACTCCCATGGTACAATGTTAACGTCTAACTCCCGTGGTACAATGGTATTTCTTCTCATGAACTCGTTGCTGCAGATTCTGAGTGCACGCAGGAAGAAAGCCTATAATTACACCACTTTGTTTTGGTGTCGTGGTGAGAGTAGAAGTGGAGAATATCGTTTGGTGGTGGTTTACGATAGACTTTAAAACGAAGTTCGTGTCGAGCTTAGCAGAGCCAGGACATCAAGGAAAGGAAGAGTGGTCGACTTCTTCTTCAAGTGGAACTGGATTGAAGGCTCACCTGGATTGAGCCTTGTCTTGGAGAGCTTGAACGTGAACGTTTAGGAGTTATGAGGAGAAGTTCGTCACATAACGGAGCAGGTGACAGACGAAGGAATTTAATGGTGTAGAAACGTCGGCTTCTCGAATTTCCATGTATAGGGTTCGCCAGGACGCACTGAGTGGCGAACCCCTGGGTAGTCCAAAATCTGCTGAAAGAGGTTAATTTCCGAAGAGAAACACGTAAAGCCAACACATAGTTCAACACGGTCAATGAAATCGCTGGCTGGAATGGGAAGATCAAGTGCATCGTCAATTTTCCTGCGCAAGAAGATCGATGGCTTGTGTAGTAGGTACTTTGAGAATAGGAAAGTCACGTCAAGGCTGAAAGTTTCTTGATCCTGAGTTGATTTTGCGAATGCGATTGAGAAGATTACCTGAGTGTTTGAGATGTGCTGGACTGATAGTGCCCAAGAGTTTAGAGAGGGTTTGGCGAGAATTCCGAGAGCTGGTGGGGAGCACCGGCCAATTCCCCGAGGATATGGGCTCAGTGGGATACCAGACTTGTGAGTCTTTGGCAGGCCGTACCAATCTGTCATGTTCTGGGGTTGCTGGGCATGGTGTCAGAAGTTTCTTCCCTTGTTCTGAGCCCCTCAGAATGCTCGAGATCCTTTGAAAAAAAGTTTAAGTAAGGTTGTCCACTGCCCCCTTAGTTGTGAGCGGTTTGTAGTATCTGGTCATTAAGTGAATGACAGTTTGTTCCTGTAATCTGTCAGTGTTCATGATAACGCACTTCGTTTTAAAAGTCTACGAAAACCCACCAACCAAAACGATCGCTTCTATCTCCACTTCTACTGCTCAACCAAGGGAAACTACGCCAAACCAAACGTGGTGTAATTATAGCTTATCTTCTTCCTGCGTGCACTCAGAATCTGCAGCAACGATTCCCAAGAGAAGAATGCACCTAATAATTGAACAAATATTTTCTAAACTCCAAATCCTCGTCACTTCATCAGAAGACTGCAGACGGCGAGCATTAAACATCTTCAACCCACCCAGAGAAGACACTGCCGAGAAGGATACATAGTCCTTCCCCACCAACTCCATCGCCAAACATGTTTCCAACATCTTTGGCTACAAAACATCATTCAAGTAACTGCCTCCACAACCACGACCATCAAGGACATCACATAGTAGGCAGGACAAGCTCCCATCCCTCTGCAGGGGTATACATAATCCCTTGTAATGACTGCAACAAGCTATACGTGGGCGAAACATCAAGGGACCTCCAAACACGTATTTCAGAAACACCATACACAATCAGGTCCCTTGAACGACACAAGGAATGCCTGCACAACAACCGTAATTCATCCACAACCACTTGATAAACTACAGAAACTCAAGACTTATCGCCACATAAGACAACACTCAATACGAAGTATCCTGGAATCATCCATATTTCTATATCCGACAACTTCAACCAGAATAGATGGCTTCTATAACATAGCTTAACCAACTTGCCAAGAAACTTCTTCATCGCTATCCACATAGTACACTGTAGAAGGTCTGCTCACAAACTTATCCAATCTCCTTTTCCAAGCTCCTACCCAGTCTTTTAGACTCTATATACCCCACTCGGTACAGTGCATAAGAAGCAGCATTCTTCACCTGACCTCAGCCGGACTATAATACGCGTCGCGGTTCCTATCACCCCATGTAGTTCTGTCTGTGACTTGAAAAGTCCCCCTGTGTGGCCGAAACGTAGTCAATAAAGGATCACATTTATACTACTGCATTTGTGTTTATATTGTCATTGTGTTCGTGTATTTTATACCCCATATAATTCCCAGCCTCACAAGTGATGAATAAGCTGTAAAATAACTTTTGGACTTCTGTTACTTATCCTTCTTGAGATAAACCAAGTAATCTGTTGCCTTGTTGCGCACACTGAGGCACTGCTGTCTTTGGCTTTTAGATTTCTGCTTACCAAGGACTCCCAAGTCTTTTTCACATTCTGTATGACCAAGCTCTACTCACCTAAATATAGCTTCGAGGGTATTTTCTACCAAGGGCAAGTACCCTACACTTATCCACATTAAACTTCATCTGCACATTTCTCAGCACCAAGACATTAATTTGTTCAATTCGTCCTGGAGTTCATTGATATCCTCCTCAGAGTTAATTATACGGCCTATCTTTGTATCATCAGCAAAACTTATCCTTCATGTCACTAGTAATCCCTTCATCAAGGTCATCATGTAAATTATGAACAAGAGAGGCCTAAACTGATCCTGTGGAACGCCACTAGTGACTAACCCCATTCAGATTTCACTCAATAATGTGTAACTCTCTGCCTTCTATTGTAAGCCATTCCTCAATCGGATGCTAGAACTTTAACCTCCTAATACCATGAGCTTGCCACTTTTCTTAAGAGTCTCTGGGGTACTCTGTCGAAGGCTTTATAAAATCCAAATAAACAATAACATATTCCTTATCACTGTCAACTGCCTCAAATGTTCTATTTAAGAACGTCATAAGTTTGTCAGGCAGGAACGACCTCTCGAGAATCCATATGCTGAGATTCATTTATCAAGTTATGCCTTCAAGGTGACTTCTCATAATGTCAGCTATAAGATTCTAATAACTTGCCCACTATAGAAGTCAGGCTTATTGGAGAGACGGTAATTTGAAGGAAGTGGACTTATCCCCTGATATTAATATAGGAACCGTCATTAGCCATCTTCCACATCTCTGGCACGCAACAATGGTAAGGAATGGACGCATTGAAAACATCTTGGGGTTTACTGGCTGACTAAGCTCCATCTTGCCATTCCTTAAGTAACCCTTGAAAACAACTCATCGGGTCCCCGGGGACTTATTTTGTTCAGTTTTGGCCAATCTGTTTTAATAACCATGTCCCTCGTGACAGTAATATTAGTTAACTTAAATTCATCAGAACTAAATAATTGTTAATACTGGAATCTCATTACATCTTCCTGTGTAAAAACTGACAAAAAATAGTCATAAATAAGGAACACATTTCCAGTTCATTAATCCGTCAGCTGTCCATTCCCAGATTTCAGAGGTCCTACTTTTCCTTCACCTTTCGCCTATACACTTGAAAGAACCCCTTTGGATTAGTCTTTGATTCATAGCGACTCTAATTTTCATATTCAGTTTAGCTTTCTAATCGCCTTTTTACTTCTCTTTTAAGCTGAACAAATAGGTCATACGGTTAACCTCTCCTCTTCTGAGCGCCATAAATTCCCCTTTTCCGCCCTAATAGATGCTTTAGCCTCCTGTTAACCCATTTGGGATCGATTATTATTAGACCTAATTTCTCCTCTGGGGAATGTAAATACTCTGGGCACTAGTGTTCTTTATTACGAAAACAATCATAAAAGCAGATCCCTTCATATTCCATAAGTATGAATATCGTCAAAAAAATCATTAGCAAGATAACCCGCAATCAAATTAGCCAGATGTGTCCCTAGTCCATTATAATCGGCAGAACGAAAATCGGATTTTTACTGTATTCATTATTCTTGCATTCCCAATAATGCTAAAGGTGATGATTTGTGATCACTTGCGCAAGCTCTTCAGTGTTCTCCCAGATTTATTCACGAGTGTTTCCTTATTAGAGAAAAGACTAGGTCTACAAATTATTACCCCATTAGGTCAGTTACACTCCTGTTTCAGAAAACAGTCCTGGAACGTTTTCCATGAATCACTGGACTCTAGATTACCTGTCAAAGAATTCCAGTCAATTTGGCAAAAGTAAAAGTCCCCTACGATGACTTACGTTACTGTGACCAGAAGCCCTAACAATTTCGTCCCCAAAGAAGTCTCCCTCTATCGGACCCAACCTGAGGTCGTTATATAACACCTAGAAAAAGAGGGGGGAGGGGGTAACTCCACGAACCCTACCCAAACAGATCTGTTAACGCTCCATCTATTTTTATAACCTGTTTTTTATGCAACAATTTAATATTTTTCGTCGAACAACAACTGCAACTCCTCCCCCCTCTCCCATTAATCTATCCACATTGAATAACTTAAATCCCTGAATATTACACTCACATCATATCCCGACTCTAAAACATACCACGTTTCAGTTAATGCAATAAATCAAAGTTCACAGCACATGCTACCAAACGTAGTTCATTAATTTTATTTTCTTGCACTTCGACTGTTAGTCATAAAATACCACATATTTTTTTCTTCTGCACATTTTTCCATATTCATCTTGTTTTACACAATTTTCTGAAATTATCATTACTCAAGAGTTACTCCCATGACAGTTACTATTAAGAATCTTAATATCAGAGCATAAGTCAATATATCCAATACTCATTATTAATTATTTCTAACCCCATACATCTAACTAATCCAAGTTTTAAAGTCCTAAACAATCCCCCTCAACTGGGGAGGGTTGACAAGAAAACCCACACCTGCCCTGGATAAGTGAACCCCATCCTCTGGCATACATGTCATTTCGGCCATAGAATTTTGTCCCAGTTGTATCCAATGAATGGTACTGCACTATCCTTACAGTGATTATCCAGCCAAACAATTAATTACCAATAGCCTCTGACAACCATTCATTACCAACACCTCTTCTTAGGCAAAATGCCACATATAAAGGGCCCCCCCCCCTTCTTCTAATCATGTCAATGAAGCTGTCCTTAACTTCTAACTAAATCTCACTCCTACGCTGCTCTACATCATTGCCCTCCAGCACTGAGGCAAATAATAGATTTGATTCCATTACCGTTCTGATGTTGTCAGCCGCCTAACAATGTCCTCCATCCCAGCCCAGCCCCAGGAAACCAATAACCCCTTTGTCTCCTACTCCCTGTCCTTCAAGCAGAATGCCCTCTCCATGTATCTAAGCCTGACTATCCCCAACAACAACAATATTCTTACCTTCCTTGTTGTCCGGTCGGACGTGACGATCCCAGTAGTAGATCGCTAATGCGTCTTTTCCACACCCCCCAAAAGGAAATGGGGTGTCCAAAACCCCCCACACATGGGGTCAGCGTACACCGAGAATGAGTGGGAGTTTAATATAGGTTCAACAGTTGTTCCTCTTTCTTATTCATCGTTTCTGGATTTCCATTCGTCTCTTGATCGTCAAACTTCGTCGTCCCCCCCTGCTGTCCAGCCACTGACCACGATCCCTTCTTGACCTGAGACCGAAACAGGAGGACTACTACGAATCCTCTTTGTTTTCCTCGTTCAATCGCCGTATCTCATCTCTTCGCTGGCCCTCAATTCTCCTTATGGTTGCTGGTAAAGTTGTCCGATGGAGGCATCTTGGTTCAGTCCACTGGAAGCAAACAAGAAACCACTTCTTCACAGAGTTTATGTATAGTTCGCTCCAAGTACAGGTCACCACTCAAGAGTCATCACAACAGTCTTCACAAGCTAAGTACTCGTCACCACTGAGCTAAGTACACGTCACCACTGAGCTAAGTACACGTCACCACTGAGCTAAGTAACACGTCACCACTGAGCTAATACACGTCACCACTGACTAAGTACCGTCACCACTTTAGATTTTAGATTTAGAAAGGACATAGGAAAGTATGGTTTGGAAATAGGGTGTTATGAGTGCAACAGTCTACCTAGTTGGGTTAAAGAGGCAGGACTTTGGGTGGTTTCAAATTTAGGTTGGATAAGTACATGATGGGAGGGGTTTCGATTTGAGTGGGACTTGCACATCAAGCTTATTTTCTTGGGTAGCATTGAAAATTGGGTTGGTCAAATCTATGTTAGTGGGAGAATAGTAAGGACCTGCCTAGTATGGGCAACAGGCCTGCTGCAGTGTTCTCTCCTTTCTGTATGTCTAGTGTTCTTAAAAAAACAAAAACTTTCATCATTCACCCATCACTGTCTTGCCAGAGGTGCGCTACACTACAGTTTATAAAACTGAAACATAAACACCACAAGTCAGTGCCGGATCAGTCCGGCTGGGCTCGTACGTTGGACTGCCGTGCGGCCACAGTAACAGCCTAGTTGAACAGGCCCTGATCCATTCGGAGGCCTGGTCATGGACCAGGCCCGCGGGGCGTTGACCCCGAATAACCACCAGGTAACCCCTCCTCAGATGTAGACACTGTACTTCCCCATCTCCAGGACCAAGTCCGGTCAGCCGTATCCCTGAAATCCCTTTCATAAATGTTCCGTTGCTCACACTCCAAACAGCACATCAGTCCTAAAGCCCATTTGTCTCCATTCACTCCTATCTATGAGGCTCATGCATGCTTGCTGGAAGTCAACACCCCTCGCACACAAAATCTTTACCCCTCCCTCCAACCTTTCCTAGGTTGGGGGTTCCTACCCCGCTGTCCTCCATACAGATTTATACAACTCGCGAAGTCCATTCTATTTTGATCCACTCTCTCTTACATGTCCAAACCAGCATCAGCAACCCCTCCCCACCCTCTGATAATGTTTTTGGTAATCCTGCACCTCCTCCTAATTTCCAACTAAACTAACGAATTCTCTGCATTAATATTCAGCACCACCATTGCCTCAGACATGTACTCCTTGCTTCCAGCCTTCTTCTGTGTGCAACATCACCACCTTTGTTTTCAACCCATATAAGAGCGTTGCATAACTATACTCTCATACATTCCTCTCTTTGCTTCCATGGACAAATTCTTTTGTCCCACAAACTCCCTAATGCAACACCACTCACCCTTTTTCCCTCATCAGTTCTATGATCACCTCATCTTCATAGATTCCATCTGCTTACACATCCACTCCTAAATATCTGAATATATTTACCTCCTTCCATACTCTCTCACTCCAATCAGATATCCAATCTTTCATCCCCTACTTTTTTATCCACATCACCTTACTCTTTCTATATTCAATTTTAATTTTCTTCTTTTACAAACCCTACCAAACTCATCCACCAACTCTGGCAAACTTCTCTTCGAATCTGCCAAGGCACAGTATATCAGCAAAGAGCAAACTGTGACAAACCTCCCACTTGTGTTAATTCTTTCTCTTTTAACCCCACACACCTCTGCCAACGCCCCAAGCATTCGCTTCTCTTACAACTCCCAACTATAAAAATATTGAACAACCACGTGACATCGCACACATCCTATCTAGCGGCCAACTTATACTGGGAACTCTCCCTCTCCTACATACTCTAAACCTGAGCCGTCACTATCTCGGTAAATAAGACCTTCACTGCTCGCAGTAACCTACCTCCTTTTCCATACAATGCAACATATGCCACATTGCCCCCCTTATCCGCCCTGTCATTACGCCTTTTCCAATCCTAAATGCCACAAAAACCTCTTTAACCCTTATCTAAAAACTGTTCACCTATATGTTTCACTGTAAACACTTGGTCTACACACCCCACTACCTTTCTTAATGCCTCCTTGTTCATTCCACTATCCTACTCCCATCTTACTCTTAATTCTTTTCAATAATAACTCTACGATATCACTTTACCAGGTTATCCTCAACAGACTTATTCCTCTATAACTTTTTGCACTCTCTTTTGTCCCCATTGGCCATTATACAAAGGGCACATGCATGCTCTCTGCATATGCCTAGTACCTACCACCACTTCCACATTTATTAAATAAAAAGCACCAAACCACTTCCAAACTTACCCCACCTGCTGTTAACATTTCTATCCTTTATCCCATCAATTCCAGCTGCCTTACCCCCTTTTCATTCTAACCCACTGCTTCACGAACTTTCTCACACATCTTACAAGTTTCTAGGTGACCTTAAACACCCAACCGGATTCGTTGAAAATAAGGCAACCTCTGACCGGGATTCATAAGCTGAACGGGGTTTTCAGTTTCACAGGCACCCTTATCAAACACTCAAACAAGTTACATGCTTCAGTGGTAAAATTGTTTTCATACACATACATGTACAAATACAAAATAGGTACACATACAAATTAGATTTACACTTTAAGAGGTTATTAGTAGATTCAAAAGTATAACAAAAAAAATACAACATGAAACTCTGAGTAGCTTGCAACTGCAGCAACAAACGGGCTTTTGCATGTATTATGTTGCAACTTTATGTGTAAATGGCCCACATAACTTGTGCAGATATTCAGGAATCATCTACAAGAGATATTAAACCTGGGAAGTGTTTAGGATAATGATCCAAATACTAACCAACTGTCGATAAAATCCAATGGTAAATTAAAAGATGGAAGCATCAAACGGCTTCATAGAAAACAGATGGGAAAATAAAAGGACTGGCCAGAATGGTGCTATCGCCCCTGGTGCAGATGCTGTCCGGTAGACATTAACCAAGAATACAGAAAAAAAGTTGGTGCCCGAAGGGAGACAGGAGTTCAGTGGTAAACAGGTGTAGACAAGGGCATGCAAAACCCAAAATTACAAACTAGCATGTAAACACTGGAGATACTAAACAAGGGGATGCCCCAAAAATAGTGAGAAAAAATACCGGAACATAACTGGAGAAGGCACCAATGTATATACAAGTGCCTGAAGAATAGTAAAGTGACAAAAAAGCTCACACCAGTAGGGAATGCAGTCACGAAAAATCCCAAGGCCAACAAAATTATGACCTATGCAAATTCTTGCATTAGGTACGCCGGTGCGTGAATATCTGGAGATCAGATGGGAATGTTCAACTTTGACACCCCAGAAAATGCTGTGCCCATATGACAACAGGAAAATGCAGCCTTCCTTCTTGTAAGCTTTTTCCAACCTGAAATGTAAGAACATAAGAAAAGGAGGAACAATGCAGCAGGCCGTGGCCCATACTATGCAGTCCTTCCCACAATCTAATCCATCCCACTAACAAATAATATTGCCAAGAATATCTGTGTCACTCTTGTAGTTCAGGAAAGACAATGTTATAACATATATTATCAGGCACACCACCTAAAGGGACAAGAAATAACAGAATATCCAGACATGGGAAACCTGGTAGCCATAACCCACTCCAGAGAGGAGGAAAAAAAGCTGGCAGAAAATGACAGTTATCGTAACAAAAACTCTGATCATTTCTGGATGGAATCACAGTCAATGGCCTCCCCTCAAAACACCAGATATTAGTGCCAGAAAAAAAAGACCCCCCCCCCATACCACCAATACGTACACAATCATCTTTGCAAATAACAGGGGCTAAAGCAGCAACGAACAACAAAATACAGCTTACAAGTCAAACACAATGTTCGCAGGTTTCAACGAGACCCACATAAAGGAACACTTTTGACAATGAAAATGGATCCTGGGTACAAGTTATACAGATGTTGACAGAGTGAAACAGGCAATAGGGGGGGATGGGTGGCCTGTATGTCCACAAGAGTCACTGACTAATGCTCGAACTACTAAATGCCTCAAATGTATTGAAGTTTTTGGCAGTAAAGATCGAGAAACCAAAACCGGCCACTGTAACTTCATAAGAACATAAGAAAGAGAACAATCTGCAGGAGGCCTGTTGGCCCCTACTAGACAGGTCCTTAGCAATTCCATCCCACTAACAAAACATTTGCCCAACCCAATTTTCAATGCACCAAGAATAAGCTCTGATGTGAAAGTCCCACTCCAATCCAACCCCTCCCACTCATGTACTTATCCAACCTAAATTTGAAACTACCCAAAGTCCCAGCCTCGATAAACCCAACTAGGTAGACTGTTTTCCACTCATCAACTACCCAATTTCCAAACCAAACTTTCCGTAGTCCTTTCTAAATCTAAACTTTCTAATTTAAATCCATTACTTGCGGGTTTCTTCTCTGGAGAGACATCCTCCAGACCTAAAATAATATCCCCTTTAAAAATACCTATCTTCCACTTATTCACTACGTATCAGTCGGCTCCCCTCATTCTAAACTGTCAACACAAGTGAATGTAACTTAAGAGTCTTCAATCTTCTTCATAAGGAAGATTTCTAATGTTATGTATTAATTAAGTCATCCTAACGCTTGAATTTTTCTAACAATTTATGTCCAAACTGTACTATGGAGACAAACAAGAGTCTGCATAATCCTAGGTGAAGGCCTTACTATTGATGTATAAAGCGCAGTATGACCTCTGCGGACTTCTGTGCTTACACTTCTTGTATAAATCCCAGTAATCTATTTGCCTTATTACGTACGCTTAGGCATGCTGTCATTGGTTTCAGTTGAGCTGCACACCATAAACCCCCAATTCCTTTTCGCAATCTGTATGGCCCTAAGTTCTACAATCATTTATCTTAATAAGTACTATGGTTATGGGCACTCCCAAGCTTCAGAAACCTTGGCAATTTATCTACATTGAACTGCATCTGCCACTTTTCTGACCAAGAATAGATTTGTTTAAATCCTCCTGAAGTTTCCATAACACTACTTTGAAATCAATTATCCTACCTATCTTTAGTGTCATCGGCGAATTTGCTCAAATCAACTAGTAAACCGTTCATCAGATCATTGATAATATTTATAAACAACAACGGCCCAAGACTGATCCCTGTGGAACGCCACTTTTGTTATGCAGATCCCCACTCGAATTTAACCCCATTTATGGACACTCTCTGCTTCCTGTCAGTGAGGAGTGGCCATGACTCGATCCAACGAGAGCACTTTTTCCCTCCATGCCCAAGAGCAGCCACTTTCTTTATAACAGTCTATGTTGCGGAACTCTATCAAAAGCCTACTAAAATCTAAGTAAATATATCAAATTCTTATCAGTGTTCAACAGCCCACAAAACTTTACTGAAGAAAGAAAAAAAATTAGTTAGACAAGTACCGGCACTTGTGAACCATGCTGCGAATCATTATCAAGCATGCTTAACGGATGTCTTTCTTATAATCTCAGCTAATAATTGACACTAGTAATTTGCCTACAATTGCGGTCAGGCTATTGATGGTAATTTGAACGGTAACGACTTGTCCCCCCGTTATAAAAAATAGTAATTACATTAGCCATTTTCCACATATCAGACACTACAACCTGTTTGAAGAGAAAATTAAAATATTAGTTAATGGTTCACAGAGTTCCATTTTGCATTCCTAAGAACCCCTTGAAAAAACTCATCGGACCCGTCGACTTATTTTGCTTCAGTCGTCTATCTGCTTCACACCACTTCAACAGTGACTGTGTGTTACATAATATATCTTCTCTAGCCCTCTATAAAAATTTAATTACTGGAATATTGTTAGTGTCTTCCTGTGTCAAAACTGAGGAAAATAATTATTTAAAATCGCACATTTTCATTCTCTTTGTCAGTAAGGTGCCCATGTTATTTTTAAGGGACCTATCATATCTCTAACTTTGTTCTATAGACCTGGTAAAAACTTTTTGGGTTAGTTTTAGAAAGTCCCTAGTAACTTTAATTTCATAGTCCCTTTTAGCTTTCTTATCCCCTTTTTAATGTCCCCTCTTATGTCAATATACTGATTCATAAGATGACCCTCACCCTTTTGATACGCCTATAAATTCCTTTCTTATGCCCTAGTAATATTTGACCTATTATCATCCATTTTGGTCATTTCTATTGATCTATTTCTTTATATGGGATAAACGTTCTTGAGCGGCTTGTATAAGTGTCAAAACTGTCATATTGATAGCTCTCTTCGTTACCCCAGTCAACTAGATGGTAAGTGTTCTCTAAGCCCATCGTAATCTGCTAAGTGAAAATCTGGGACTGTTACTGAGTTTATCGCTACTATCTACTTCCATTCAATGCTAAATGTAATTGATTGTGGTCCGAACTAGCACCCAGTTCCTCTGAAATTTCTAAATTATAACAAGAATTCATTGTTTGCCTAACTAGTCAAGCAGGTTATTCCCCTTGTAGGTTTCTGTCACAAACGCTCAAAAAACAATCTGAACTACTTCTAAGAATCGTAAGATTCTAAATTCCCAGTCAAGAAATTCCAATTCAATAGAACTAAAGTTAAAGTCTCCTAGACTTACTACATTAACGTGCCTTGTGGCCTTAACAATTTCCTCCATAGTAGTCCTCCCTTGGTCCCTATCTAAGTTTGGACGGTATATCACTCCTAAAATCAGTTTTTTCATGCCCCCTCTGAAATTCTATCCAGACAGACTCTGTGTGTTTAACTTCAACTTATAACCCGTTTTTATGCAACGTTCAATCGATCTCGGGCATACAAAGCCACCCCACCCCCCTTCCCTATACTTTCTATCTACTTGGAACAATTTAAAAAACCCCTGATTATACATTCCGCAGGCATGTCCTCGACTTTTTGAATTAAAATACCACGTCTCAGCTAAGGCAAATAACATCAATGTTACCTGCAACTAGCAACTAATCTCAACTCTCCCATCTTATTCCTAGCACTACGTGCAAATATGCATAATAAACATTGAAAGACTCACCTTTGTCTTTACCCTACATGCTTCATTCTGTTTTTTCTACTAAAACCTATTACTGTCCTTATCACCCAAAGTCCCTGGCTCTTCAATATCTACTACCTCGTTCTGGCTTATTACTAGTTCCCTAAACTCGAAATATTACTACACTGGGACTTCACTGTTTCTCCAAAACCCATACCCACTAACTATTTCCTAGTTTAAAGTCCTAACTGCACCCTCCACTGGCAGTTGCCAGTTGCCACCACCCCAGACCTAGATAAGTAACCCCATCCCTGGCATACATGTCATTTTTGCCAAAGAAGAGTCCCAGTTGTCAATGAATGTTACCACATATTTCATTACAGTATTTGTCCAGCCAGCAATTGACACCAATTGCCCCTGGACAACCATTCATTTCCAGCTCCTCTCCTTGGCAAAACACCACATATGACAGGTTCCCACTTACTCTAATATTTCTATTCCTGGAACAAGCTTTCGAAATATACCACAGCTGTCTGGAAAAGCTTCCAGCTACTGCCCAAACATCTTGCTACCTGGGGGATTTCAACTTAAGCACCTAAAATGAAGAAAGGTAGGCAAATAATGCCATATCAAGATAACCCTCAGGAGGCAAGTTCAAGATGAAAAACTCGCACACTAACACGAGTTTTTAAATCATGCACCAAATTCACCTAAACCATCAAATAATATAGCCAACAAGATTTGAGAATTCAAAGGACCCTCCTCTTCACTAACAATGATGATCTGCCAAGGTTACCATCATGACACTCTTCCGGTCGCTTGTTCTATCTAGCTTGGAATATTACTGCACACTAACAGCACCTTTCAAGGCAGGTGAAATTGCTGACCTACACAATGTACAGAGAAACTTCACGGCACACATAACTGTGATAAAACACCTCAGTTTAGCTGGAACACATTGAAGTGCCTCAACCCTGTAATCTAAGAACACAGCAGGAAGATACATTATAACACATGGAAAATTCTAGAGGGATTAGTACCAAACTACACACCGAAAATTATTCCCTATAAGCCAAAAGACATGGCAGATGATGCCCAACATCTTCCCAATGAAAAAGCAAGGGTGCCACTAGCACGAATAAGAGACAACACAATAATCATGGGCCCAATACTGGGCTACGGGATACGCGGTATACATAAAGGGGATTACCATTAGACCCCGGGCTGTCTTCAAGAGGCGCTGACCAGGCACCTAAAGTCAGGTTCCTCACTCATCCTAGCTGTGGTTCGTAGACTGGTTGCGAGCGGCAACCGTAACAGCCCTGGTTAACAGGCCCTGATCCACCATGAAGCCTGGTCACGACCGACCGCGGGGGCACTGACCCCCGAAACCCTCTCCAGGTTACTCCAGGATACACTCACAACTGGCTCTTCCTCCTCCTACAAGATGTTTATTCCTCATTGCCCTGATATATGAAACACTGCTTCCCTATCTCATCAACATTTAACAATTCCTCAAATATTCCTCCATCTTCCTGATACCTCTAACTCATCATTTAGTAACTCTCCTCTCCTATTTTTTAACTATCAAAATCTATTCATTCCCTAGGCTTCCCTCAACTTATTAAACACACTCCAAAACATTTTCTTTTTCAATAAGAATTGATGAAACATCTTCACCCACTCTTTCATTAGCCTCTCTTTTTACATTGCTTCACTCACACTCTCTTTAACTCCTATTTTACCTCCATATTCTCCTCCCTCCTTACATCACTTCTACTTTGTAAAAACCACTCATATGCTAACTTTTCTCCATTACTACTCTCTTTACATCATCATTCCACCAATCGCTCTTCTTCCCTCCCGCACCCACTTTCCTGTAACCACAAACTTCTGCTGAACACTCTAACACTATATTCTTAAGCCTACCCCATACATCTTCAACCCCATTACCTATACTTATTATTATTATTATTATAATCAAGAGGGAGCGCTTAACACGTAGAATTATGCAGTGCCTGTGGGGGGATGTGGAAGGTATTCAGGCTGAATTCAGGGAACCGGAGCACAGATCCAATTCCCTAGATCAAGAGAAGCCCGTCACCAACATCAAGGGACCTTCCCTAAGGGGTACAATGTTTACAACTGCCAGGAACAATATACAGTGTTTGGCATCATGCATGTTGATGATGCAACTGTCACCATGCAAGTGCATCGTTACTTGCAACAAGTAACGATGCACTTGCATCTTGGTGTTTAGCTGTTCATCATTATATATACCAGCGACTAACTCCCATGGTACAATGTAACTCTAACACCCATGGTACAATGTAAACGTCTAACACCCGTGGTACAATATTAGTCTAACTCCCCGTGGTAACAAGTTACTCCTAACTCCCGTGTACAATGTATACGTCTAACTCCCGTGGTACAATGTTAAAACGTCTAAATCCCGTGGTACAATGTTAGCGTCTAACTCCCGTGAACCATGTTACGTCTAACCCCATGGTAACAATGTACGTCCTAACTCCCCTGGTACAATGTTCTCTAACTCCATGGTACAATGTTACGTCTAACCTCCCGTGGAACAATGTTACTCTAACTCCCCATGTGCAAAGTTACGTCACTCCCATGGTACAGATGTTAATTCTAACTTCCATGGTACAATGTTACGTCTAACTCCAAGTACAATGTACGTCTAACTCCCGTGGTACAATGTACGTCTAACACTCCCGGGTACAATGTTAACGTCTAACTCCTGTTTATGGTCATGGAACTATGTTTACGTCTAACTCCCCATGGTACAATGTTACGTCTAACTCCGCGTGTACAATGTTACGGTCTAACTCCCATGGTACAATGTTCCGTCTAACTCCCATGGTAAAAAAGTTACGCTAACTCCTGGTACAAGTTACTCTAACTCCCGATGGTACAAGGTTACGTCTCACTCCCGTGGTACAATGTACAGTCAAACTCCCGTGGTACAATGTTACTTCTAAACTCCCATGTTACAATGATACGTCTAACTCCGTGGTACACAATGTTTCGTCAACTCCCGTGGTACAATGTTACTCTAACTTCCGTGGTACAATTTAACGTCTAACTCCCATGGTAACAATGATCGTCTAACACCCATGGACAATTGTACGTCTAACTCCGTGTAGCAATGTTACGTCTAACTCGCCATGGTACAGATGTTACGTCTAACACCCATGGTACAATGTTACTTCCTAACACCATGTACAATTTATCGTCTACTCCCGTGGTACAAGGTTACGTCTAACTCCCGTGGTACAATGCTACGCAACTCCCATGGTACAATGTTTTACGTCTAACTCCCGCATGGTAGCAAAGTTTACGTCTAACTCCCATTGTACAAAGTACTTCTAACTCTCCCATGGTACAATGTTACGTCTAACTCTCATGGTACAATGTTTAAGTCTAACCTCCGCATGAGTAACATGTTACGTCTAACTCCTATCTCCCATGGTACAAGTTACGTCTAACTCCTGGTACAATGTTACGTCCAACCCCATGGTACAATGTTCTCGTCTAACTCCCATGGTACAATGTTACGTCTAACCCCGTGGGTACAAGGTTACGTCTAACTTCCGCGTGGTACAAGGTAACGTCCTAACTCCGTGGTACAATGTACGGTCTAACGTCCCGTGGTACACTGTTACGTCTAACTCCCATGGTACAATGATACGTCTAAACTCCCTGGTACAATGTTTAAGTCAAACTCCCGGTGGTACAATGTTAACGTCTAACTTCCGTGGTACAATGTTACGTCTAACTCCCATGGTACAATGTTACGTCAACCCCATGGTAACAATGTTACGTCTAATTTCCCGTGGTCAATGTTACGTCTAACTCCCATGGTAAAATGTTACGTCTAACCCCCAAAGGTACAATGTTACGTCTAACTCCCAGGGTTTACAATTTTACGTCTAACTCCCGTGGTACAATGTTACGTCTAACTCCCGTGGTACAATGTTACGTCTAACTCCCATGGTACAATGTTACGTCTAACTCCCATGGTACAATGTTACGTCTAACTCCCATGGTACAATGTTACGTCTAACTCCCATGGTACAATGTTACGTCTAACTCCCATGGTACAATGTTACGTCTAACTCCCATGGTACAATGTTACGTCTAACTCCCATGGTACAATGTTACGTCTAACTCCCATGGTACAATGTTACGTCTAACTCCCATGGTACAATGTTACGTCTAACTCCCATGGTACAATGTTACGTCTAACTCCCATGGTACAATGTTACGTCTAACTCCCGTGGTACAATGTTACGTCTAACTCCCATGGTACAATGTTACGTCTAACTCCCGTGGTACAACGTTATATCTTAACTCTTGTAGAACAATATTAAGTCATCTTATATTCAATTTTTCATAATTTTCCCCTGGTTCAGTAAACATGTGGTTAAATTGTGCTCTGCCGAATGTTCATTGGAATTATTAACCTTGAGAGTTGGTAAGCCAGGATAACCCAAGAAAGAAACTCAGTCTGGCTTATTCCCATTGGTAGAGAGAAAGGAACAAATTTTCCACGGGGGGGGGGGGTAAACTATACCACGAGGGAGAGGTAAACTTTTCCACGGGGAAAGCCTAAAATTTTCCAAAGTTGGAAAGGAAATATTACAGAATTAAAAACCACATGGGAAAGTATAAGTATGTGTATACTGACAGTAGACGTTCGTAAGAGTTACCAGTTATCTTCTGTGATCGCGAGACAGAAAATAACAGTAATCATATAGTTTATAAGCTCTTCTTGTGATGTGCGGTGTGATGCTTACGTCTACATATTTGTCTTTCGTTAATATCTGTAATTTTTCACCTCTCATTTCGTACTCCGTCTCCGGTCTTCCCTCCCCTTGATTAAATTTCGTGACCTTGCACTTCCTTGGGTTAAACTTCAGCACTTGTTTGACCAGCCTTGTAGCGTGTCTAAATCTCATTGTCCTCTTCGCTTTCGGGCTGAGTGGACGCACTGCGCAAACAGCTCCTGCTTTCTCTGGTGCGCAACTTCCTGTTTTCACCAAGATGGCTGCCAGCTACCGCAGGAGGAGCAACACCGTGTGTGTTGACCTTGTTAAAGGGGCAATTTACCCTACGAATGCCTCTGTTTTATTACCAACGATTATACGGGACACGTTTGGCATTGAAGTTGAAGAATTACACGGAATAACACTTAATGGATCATCACGAATCTTCATAAAGTTCTGCACAGTGGAGGCATATGAAAGGACGGTGACTCAGTACCAGGAGAACATCACCGTATCATCTGGTCTGGAGGTACGCCTGTGGGATGCCTCAAAATACTACACCTGGGTGAGGTTCCGCAACGTTCCTTTCGAGGCAGACGATGTAGATATCAGAGACACATTTCAAAGATATGGTGAGGTGCATGCTATAACTTTAGTTCGATGGACGGAGGGAATCTATGAAGGGTTGCCGGCTGGATCTTACACCGTCAAGATGTCTTTAAGAAGACCTATTCCATCGTATGTTGTCCTGGAGGATTTTAGGACACAGCTGTACGTGACCTATGCGGGACAACGAAAGACGTGTCGCCTGTGCGGCGCTTTTGACCACATGGCGGCCGGATGTGGTTAAGCAGCAGCGCCGCGGCCTTGGGAACGGCAAGTAGTCACAGAGTCTCAGGCGGAACCTCTGCCGAAGACTTTGAGTGCAGCAGGCAAAGGTAATTGGGCGGACGAAGTGGAGGGCGTGTTAGAGAATTGTGTGACACTACCAGTGGCTTCGGATGCTCCCCCGCAAACGGGCCCGGGAGTTGAGCAGCAGCCTGTGGGGGTGGGAGAGACCGGTGATCCACAGGAGTTATCTACGCCCCTACAGGAGATGATTAAGTCTTTCCTGGACGTGCCTGCGGAGGAGAACCCAGCTACAGACAGGAGAATTCTGATGGTTGAGAAGGACTTGATTGAGCAGATTCCAGAGCCTCTGGGGTCAGAGCCTGGCATGTTGCAGTTGCTACAAGTGGAAGCTGAGGTGCACAAAGGCAATGGAAATACTGATATGGAAATTGAGGGCACATCTAGAAAGAGGGCTGGAGGCTCGTCGGATGAGGAGGTTATAACACCAGCTCAGCGTACAGGGAAGAAGACGTGGGCAGGAATGATTAAGAAGGGGCAGGGTAGTGCACAGGGGGGGAGGGGGTACAGGCGGGAAAGAGTGCACGGGAAAAGACAGAAGCAGCAAAAAGTGGAACAGACAGGACACAGAGACATAGAGGAAAGCCACCCTTTCTGAATCTTTAAGTGTCTAACGATAAACGTGAATGGCCTTAGAGCTGACGGTAAACGAGTATGGTTGGAGGATGTTTTGCGGCATTTTAACATTGATGTGTGTTTTATTCAAGAACACAATTTCAAGTATGGCAGAGAGTTGAGGCTGAATGGTTTTAGGATGTATGTTGGTAGTTCAGGGAAATTAAAGGGTGGGGTGGCAGTGGCAGTGAGGGAGTCCAGCCCATTCCACGTGCTCAAGTGGGAAGAGGGAGGGGAGGGTGGTGAGGGTGGAAGGGATATGGGGTGAGATTAGAGTATGTTTTCTGGGGATATATATGCCGGCAGATAGTAACATACGGGTAAAGGTGAATTTTGTAAGGGAGGTTTTGCTTTCTAAATGCGGGGTTTACCAATGGTTTCTATAATAGGTGGGGATTGGAATGTGTAATCAGAATAAGGATGTGGAGCCGAGAGGGGCGGGTGTGTGCTTGGAGTATTGAGGGATTTTGTTGAGGGTTGCAGGGGTTTATGACATAGTCAGGGGCGATGGGTGGAAAGTAGAGCAAAACGTTTATGCGGAGGAGTTATGCTGCCAGGTTGGATCGTATATATATAACTCGAGACATAACAGTAGAACGTGTAATGACGATAGATTTAGGTTTTTTCGGACCATCGTGCTGTTTTGGCAGAGATGGCATGGGAAGGGATGGTTCGTAGGTATGTGGGTTATTGGAAAATGAATGTGAGGCTACTTCAGGGAGAGGGGGGAGGGGTTGTTTTTTTAGGGAATGGTGGAAGCAACTATGGGAGGCTCGCAACGAAGAGGAGGATGTCTTGGAATGGTGGGAGAAGCACGCTAAATTGCAGATTAGGGAGTATTTTTTTTTTATATTTTATTTAAAACTCAGGTACAAAAATATATGGGTACATAATCAATATGAAACCCAAGATACAGGCAGTGAACAATAATCAACTGTGACTTACCAATAAGAAGAAAGCACATATATAATGACAAACGTCTGGCTGCACTCAAATCAAACACCGTTTGTACGTACTGTGCTTCACATGAAAAGGTGGTCATACATATATATATATAAAAATATTTTTATATATTTTTATATACACACAAAAATATAAATATATATAATACATATATATACAAAATACATATATATACACATACACATACATACATATACATACATATACACATACAACCCACCCAGTAAAGCTTACAATCCCCCCCCCCCATGAAAACGTGCCACTTTCACCTAAATACACAGGGGACAAAACTCTTATACATACACATTTGCAAAAGCATTAAAAACTTCAATGAAAAATATTTATAAAACACAACCCAGCCAGCTAAACGGCTGACACTATAATACAAAGGAATGTCTGACCTGATGGCTCACATCCACCATAGAACAAAATTCCCCCCTACCCTCATATACCCTATGGTATAATTAATATCGTGCACGGTGGGGGGTTTAAGACACTACCGCTGACACTTCAACCCCCCCCCCCCCCCACATGCCTAGGTAACTGTGTCTGCCGTCACCACTCATAACCACCAACAGTCCTTGATAGTAATTAGCATCTTATATATCACCCTAAAAACACGCTAAAAACACAAACCACCAAAATAATAAATAAATTTACACATTTTTCCCCTCCTGAACAGATTATTTACACTGCCGGAGATAATCTATAATCATATCCTACAGTAGAATGGACAACATTAGACATCTAAAAATATGACATGTGTATCACATACCTGCTATTGCAGAGATTACTTAAACTCCTACCCCCCCTCCCCCCAATAAAAAAAAAAAACTGACCAGTTTCACCTGGCAATACACAAGATCAAAAAATCATTCACTTGAAAATATAATAAAATGTGAAAAAAAAACATCTGTAACAATATATAAGCAAAAACACCTCAGGCCAAGATCTTACATTATATACAATACCAAAACGTTCCACTAGTTAAAAAACAGGTATGAAACCTCATTATTATGACAAGTTACATCGCTCATATATAGGTAGACATGTATAATTACAGGTTAAAATATGTTATTTACTAACATGTTTATGTACATCCTTACAAAACATGAAGGAAACCTTAGATAAATTATAATCTTTCGGTGTTCACAATAACACCAAGACATTACATTGAATATCAATTGATTATCACCTCAACATTCTTTCCTCACACAATTCCCACACACACTCACACAATCGTCCTCTGCAACACCCCCCCCCTGGGAAGGCCAGCCCGTTCATCCCCCTTTGACCGCTTATAAAGACCATAAATTCCCTCAAAAGAAAGTCCCTTAGCCCTCCGAGAAATCTCTCTCCCCCTCCTACCATATATTTCCCTGTTGCAAACACTTTGTTCTATAAAAGGATGCTGCTATTGGCCATCCTACTTCCTCCGCCCCTTTGTCTCTCATTGCCCATGATAATACACAAAATCAACCTTAAGTAAGCCACTGCCCTTTGAACCTTTACCCCAACCCCCTACATCTAAACTAAGCGCTCTCAAAACCGAAAAACCCTTTCCCCCCCACATACCGGATTACTTTCCTAACCATTCCGCACAATCCCTAGGCTTTCACAAAAATTAAACACATGAAAAGCTGATTCATCTACCCCACAAACCTGACACACCCCACCCTCCCAAATTCGCCTTTTTGGGTAAAACAACCCCAGACGGAAATATTCCGTGAAGAAAACCTATACATTACCTCCCCCACGCGTGGCCGGATGCGTAACCCTTTTAAATCGCCCCCCAAATGTTTCCCATGCGTACATCAGGTACACTCCTTCCATTGCCACTACCACCCTAGGCCAAAATCCCCTCTCCATGGGACCCTACCCGCATGTTTCTCGGCTCTCTGACCATCATCAATAGACGCAACAACTCCTCACCCATCTCTCAAATCTTGTCCCTTCCACATCTCCGAAGATCTCCCTGCAGCATCCCAACCCTCCACTCCCTTCCCCCCGAGCCCTTAGCAATCCATGTTTCACATATACACACTTCAACCTTCTTTCAAAGAATTAACCCCAGCCCTCCCAAGGCCACCGGAAGTGTTACCACCTTCTTTTCAACCAATCGCATCCCGAACCCCAGATAAAAGGGGAAAACTTTTGCTCAACAATCCCGGACATCCCCATACACCAAAAGGGTACAAAGCTGCCACATGCCATATTTTACTGTACAAAAGCACATTGACCACAATGACCCCTGGTGTAGCGTAAGATGTGTCGGCCTCAATCCTGACAATCTTCCCAATACCCTATCTACCACCCCCTTTTTGAATTATTTTTCCCCCCCATCTGAGCATTACCCATATACACAACTCCACAAATTTTCCCCGGTCCACGCACTCCACCCACCCCCCCCCCCCCCCCCGCCCTCCTGCCCATCCCATTCACCCAATATCATGAGCTTAGATTTATGCACATTCACTGCCAAAACCTGTTGCCACCCCCAAAAACGTCTATAACTCTTTTCCAGACCCTCCAATCCCCCCTCCCACTCACTAGGACAGTTGTGTCATCAACGTAACCTATGATACTGGACTCCCACCTCGTAAGTCCTCCCTTACCACCCTCCTGTATGCCCTTTCCACTGCCCAATAAAACGGATTCTGTAAACATGCAAATAATATTTTGTGACAACGGGCAACCTTGCCTCAATCCCCTGCCCATTGTTCACATGCAAACCCACCCCCCATTTATCTGTAACACATCCCCCGCCCCGATATAAAGTACGTGCCCCAAATTTACAATGTCTCCCCGAAACCCTTGCCACTCCATGATTCTCCACAGAGCCTCCCTCTCGACACTGTCATATGCCGTTCTCCAATCCAACGCCAATACCCCACGTTCCCCCTCTTGTGGCCCTCAATAAACCTTCTAATAACCCCATGCCCTCATACATTGATCTCCCCGGAATCCCATATTGACCCTCCCCTATTACCTTTCCAATGACCTTTTTTATACATTTTCCCAAAATTTTTGCAAAAAGTTTGTAGTCTGCAAAACATGAGTGATATCATCCGGTATTTTCTCACTGTGCACTGACTTTCACCCTTTGGCACCAAAAACTACTAGTGCTGTCGCCTGCAAAGGTCCCAACGCACCCCTCTCTTTTTTTATATTAAATAACTGCAACCAAAAATCTTTTTAAAACTCCCCAATGCTTATGTTAAAACTCCGCAGGCAGCCATCTATCCCCCGGGGCCTTACCCCTGCTCATACTCATTAGAGCCGTCCACAACCCCTTCCTCCACAATAGGCCCCTGTAACTGTTCCCTGTCGTCCCTGTCCAAGCACACTCCGCACCCATCCCCTGTCTCTCTTAAAGCCCCCTCTCTCCACACCCCACACTCCTCATATGTGCACTAAACCAAGAATCAACATACCCTCCCATCCCCTCCGTTGTCACCAAATCTTGTCCCTCCCTATACCCCTCTATGTCCTCAAGAACTCTCAAACCACCATTTCCATTGCAACGCGCCGGGGCCCCCCTGCCCTCGCAGGACACACGCCGATGGTCTATCACCCCACATGACCTCCTCCAACCCCCTAAAACCCTTGCCGCATCAAACCTTCATTTTGCACTTCCATTAGGCGTTCCTTCACTCCTTCTATGTCAGCCACAGGGGCTCCCCTCCCCCCCTTCCCTTCTCATGATACTCCCCTTAACTGCCCCCAAGATACCTAATAAGCCCATAAGCCAAAATGATTTTTCGTGCCTTCCTGTCGGACATAGAACTCTCGAATCCGTCTTTTGCCGTCCCCCCCACCATCTCAACACATCCCCCTTGACTTCCATCCCTTCCCATAAGCCTTTCCCACCCTTGTGCAAATAGGACCCTCCCCTCAACATCTTGAAGCAACCGAACATTCAATTTCCAATAACTCTTTACCTGTTCGGCCGACCCTCCCATCCCAAATCCACCAAACACCTCTATGATCAGAAAAAAAGACATCCCAAAACCTTACACTCCGCACCACAGCTTTCCTTGTCACGTATATCTGTCCAGCCGTGCAGCATAACCCTGCCTCACAAAGGGGGTGCTGCACCTCCCACGCCGCCCCCCCCTCTACATCCACCAACCCCACCCCGGTTAACAGGTCCCTCAGAACACCAGAACAATATCCTGCTCCCTAGGTTCCACATCCTTGCAAACGTATAACACAATTCCAGTCCCCTCCCCCCACAGCTTATGCTGGAAGCGACCTTAAGTGATACACCAACACTTCACGTACAAACTCATTCTTCCTCGACTGTCCCCCCCCGCCCGGGCCCTAAAACACACACAAAGACATCTTATCTCTTCCCCATGTTCCATCCACTCTTATAACCCTCCCCTCACCCCCTCCTCACAATGATGTACAGTAATCGGGCTAGCCTCCCTCACCAAAATAGCCACTCCTCCTTTCAAACTCGTTGAGTGTGCCGTATATACAGTATACCCTCAATCATCAACATACAACCCGGCTTGTGGTTTGTGCTCTTTGCACAAACACTACATCTACACCATACCTAATGAGATCTCATGGAAACCATTCACACTTCCTAGAATTTTTCAGACCATTAACATTTATAGAGAGACTCTTGAATTTGTCAAAGGAGGTTTGCCTTTACGTATTGCACCACCTTTATCCCCCTTCCCCTTTATTCCGCCCATGATCTTTTAAACACCATTCTGTGATCTGCTTTCACATGCCCCTTGCCCCCGGACCCCCCAGGTCCATGCTCAACCACTTCAGCCCACAAACCCTTTTTTCCCGAACGCTGTGCCGGAGTGAGCACATCCACATCGTCCACGTCCGAGGGCACTGCCGCTCTCTTCCGTGACACTCGAGCCTTTCTCCCCGCCTCCATGGAAGCCATCCCCGTGCACTTCCGCCCACCACCGTGCCAATTTGCAACCCAGCCTCAACCTGGGTCTCTGACATGCCTCCCCCCCCTCACCACCTGGAACCCCAGCAGCATCCAGGGCACCCACAAGCCCCTCAAAATGTGACCTCTCCTGGGGTCCCTAAAAGGTCGTGGAGACTGAATCAATGGTAGCCTCCCCGGCCCTGTCCCACCCAGTGACACCACATCTTTGGTCCCGGTGCCTGCCCGGCAGTGCATGTCTCTCTCGGAAGAGTTACACACTCTTCCTCCCCCAAGGCCTCCCCCGACCTCCACACTCCCAAACCTTGTTCAAGGAAACCGACTCAGGTCGTGCCAAATCCAACGTCTCAAGGTCCTTGATCCTCCTTATGCTGCTCCTTCGCCTGTGTACCCTGTTGTTTAACACACTGCGCAGCAAATGTGATCATTTGGCAAACCCCATAACGACAGGTTCGTTGTTGCCCTGCGTAAGTCACCATTACTTGAGTCCTTTAAGTCTTCTAGGAAAATATAGGAAGGAATAGGATGCCCCAATGTCATTTTAAGGAAAAACTTCCTTCAGGCATCCCAGAATACGATCCTTCCTTCCATTTCCCCAATGTCGCCATATGAACATCCCAAACTTCTCGAAGACAGCACGTAGGTCTGCCTCATTAGCCTCAAAGGGTACATTTCTTATCTTCACCCATGTATAATGGCGGGACACATCATGTAGCCTTACGTCACTGCAGGATTCACTGGTACACAAAGATTTTTGGAACCTGGCGACCCATGTCCTCATATACACTTGCATTGAGAAATTTCACAAAAATTCTATATGCCCGTTCAAGGCTACACCATACAGCTCTTCGTTTGGGAATGCCGTATGTGTCCCTGATTTATGGCAGGTAATAAACTTGAGCTGATTTGGCATGCACAGCCCCAGCACCACTTCTATGCCGATAGTGTTTCCCCTTCATTTTGGGCCAGGCTGCGCCATTTGAGAAACCAAGTTGTCACCGGGCGACAGCAAGGGCAGGCCAGCTCCCCTTTCCGCTCGTCCCAAAGGTTGAGGACGATGAAGAGCTTCAGGAAATTAAAGGGTGGGGTTTGCAGTGGCAGTGAAGGGGTAGCCATTCCGTCTCAAGTGGGAAAGGGAGGGAGGGGAGGGTGGTAGGGGGGAAAGGGGATTGGGGTGGTTTTAGAGTATGTTTTCCCTGGGATATAAAATCCGGCAGTATAACATTACGGGTTAAAAGGTGAATTTTGTAAGGAGGTTTGCTTTTCTACACGGGTTTACCAAATGGTTTTCTATAAAGGGGGATTGGAAGTGTAATCAGAAAAGGGAAATGGAGCGAAGGGGCAGGTGTAGTGCTTGGAGTGTTGAGGATTTGTTGAGGTTTGCAGGGTTTATGCATATGTCAGGGGCGATGGTTGGAAAGTAGAGCACCGTTTATGCAGAGAGTTATGCTCCCAAAGGTTGGATCAAATTATAACTCGAGACATAACTTTTAGAACGTGTAATGACAAATAGATTTAGGTTTTTTGCCCATCGTGCTGTTTGGCAAGATGGCATGGAAGGATGTCGTGGTATGTGGGTTATTGAAAGAAGTGAGGTACCAGGGAGAGGGGGGAGGGGTTGTTTTTTGGAATGGTGGAAGCAATATGGGAGGCTCGCAACGAAGGGGGAGGTTTGTCTTGGAATGGTGGGGAGAAGCACGCTAAATCAGATTAGGAGTATTACAGATAGGGGAAAAGGGATAGGCGAGGTGGGGTATGGTTACAAAAAATATTTAGGGGGGGCAGCAAAAATGATTGTTATGAAGGGGAGGGGGGCTAGACGGAGAAAATAGAGTTTTAAGGGGAAATTGGGATATACAAAATTCTCGTTTTGATGCGATACGTGTGAGGGAAGGTTTAGAGGGGGTTTCTATGGGGTGACAAACCGTCAGGATGTGTTTTTGAGGAGATTTAGGAATAGGCAACAGATGACCACGATTAAGGGATCAGAGGTGTGGATAGGGGTGGGGGGATATAGGGTGGGGCAGGTAAATTAGTACCACCGATGGAATGAGCAATTATGCTGATTATTGGGTTTAGGGAGAATTTTAAGCAGGAAGGGGGAAAAGAGGGAGGGAGAGATTCTGGGAGAAGGAATTCGAGGTATTTTAGGGGGGAGAGTGCGGTAATAGGGGTAGGATCAGTGAGGAGGAGGTGGAGGAGGCGATAAAGGGCTTGAGTAGGGGGAAAAGCGCAGGGCATATGATGGAATTCCTAATGATTCTATATTACACATTGGGGTTTTTATGAAGGAATGTCGGTCCGGTTGTTTAAACTGTATGAAGGAAAAGGGGGGTGTTGGGGAATAGCAGGGCATGGGGGTAGTAGTTTTGGTCTATAAGGGAGGGGGGGGAAGACCTTGGTGCTTTTAGGGCGATCTCCCTCATGTGTGCAGATTATAAAGTTTTGCGAAGGTTTTTGGTAACCGTATGAAAAAAAGGTGCTTGACGAGTCCTACATAGAGGACAGTGTGGGGGGTTCCAGTCGAAGTATGTTTTGAGGGGCATGGAAGAATTAAGGATTTTGTGGAGGGTAGACAACGGGGGGGGGGATCTTGGGGGTTGATTTGGGAAGCAGGCTTATGACAGTGTAGAAGACAATGTTGTGGTGTATTTAAAAAACAGGGTTTTGGTGATGAGATTTGTGCGCTGGGCGACTAAATTTGTATACGCCTGCAACGGTCAGGGTACAGGGGAATGGGAAGTTAAGGGTTGCCGGTGCAGAGGGGAAGGGTTTGCGACAGGGTTGCCCCTTGTCTTTAAATCCTCTTTGCATGCATGCAGGGCCCTTTTTATAGGCTATAAGGGAAGGAGTGTGGGAACAGGGAGAGGTGGGTCCTGGGAGATGTGGTATTGTGGGGTATGTGGATGACACCACGTTTTGGAAGGAGGGAAAAAAGGATTGGGGAATGTGGGACGTATAATAGAGATTTTTGGTGGGGCGACAGGGATGGGGTTAATGGAGCAAAGTCAAAGTATTAGAAGTAGGCACGTGGGTGGGGGGGGGTTTGGGGGAAAAAGTTGGGTGGAACGTAGCGGATAGAATTAAGATATGTGGGGTTGTGTATATGGCGGACGCTGGGGAGGCACAGAGAATAAATTCCAAGGGAAGTAGTGAGTAGAGCGATGGGTAGGATGCACGGGTGGAGGGCTGGGGATGTAACATTGCAGCAGAGGGTGGTGGTAGTAAATACACTTGTGTACAGTAAAGTGTGGGGCGTGGCAGAAATATACCCTTTGAGGTCGTGTGATATTCAGGAACTGGAGAGGGTGGTTTTGAGGTATGTGTGGGGTTATGGGAAGCCATGGCTACGGAAGGAGGTGGTGATGATGGGCGTGGCGGCAGGGTGGGCTGGGTCTTATACCTTTGGACACACGAGTGAAGGCAGTGTATGTGAAGCAGCGATACTTGAGGGTGGGAGGGGAGAGGGGTAGAAGGGTGGGAGAGGTCATGAAGGATGTGCGAAAATGGTGGAAGGGAAAGGCACTACTGGAGTGTGAAGATATGGTGCGAAATTTGTTGGCAGTAAGGGAAGCAAAAAAAGTAAGGGTAAGTAGGCTTGGGAGGACAGGTTGGCAGGGTACAGTGATACAGGGAGTAGCTACATACCCAATGTATGATTGGAGGGCATTTGGGAAGACTTTCGGAAGATCAGATTAAAGCCAAGGGTTCGTGAAGTGGTTTATAGATTCTTTATGGGAATTCTAGCTACAAGGTCAGTGCTATATAGAATGGGTTATGTAGGTGCTGGCACTTGTTTGCATTGTGAGGAAGAGGAGACGGCTTTTCATGCCATATATTTTTTGTGAAAACTTGGGTTTTGTAAGGGCATGGTTAGCGAGAGTTCTGGGTATAGTGGCGGGAGGGGGGGAGAAACATTTCGACTTTGAGGGCTTTGCATTTTTGATGTGGGAGGGGTTTCCAAGGACATTAGGAGGGCAGTGGATGTATGTAGTGGCAGATTTTTTGTATGTGTCTTGGTGCATGCGGGAGGTGGGGGTGGAATATAGGGTGCGGGCGCTTGCGGCGAGTGTGTATCTTACAGTATGCAGAAATAGGCTAATATATGGGAGGTTGTGGGTAAATAGTTTTTTCCCTTGGGTTATCGTAATCTGTCGGTAGGTGTAATGTTAGGGTTGGGTAGTTTAGAGCTGGATTGGGCTGGTTCTCCCTAAACTGGCATTCTTGTTCTTTTTTTGAGATTAGTGGAGGATGGAAGGTGGAATAAAAGTGTGTGGTAGTGGAGCATATGGGTGTAAAGTAGTTAGGAATGGGGGGGGCGTAGGGGAGGGGTGAACTGGTGACATTTGGTTAAGAGATGGGTTTTATGACTTTCGACGTCAGGTAACGAACTTGAGCATGGAAGGGAACGTGAGTTTGTGTTTTTTTTAATACAGATAGCATGGGGTCAGGGGATGGCAGGGGGTGGCTTTCTGAAGTGTCTTTGCCAGGTTGGTTTTGTTAATGATGAGGTAGTACTGCCGTACCCGTTTTATTAGGAGCCTAAGTTTTGTTGTAACTTAGTGCGTGACCCG
>NC_069406.1:69090322-69115322 GCF_026875155.1 Cherax quadricarinatus
CCTCTCAACTCACTCTGGCTGTCTTTGTTAACATATTATCCAGTGGTTATTTAATTAAAACACATCAGCAAACACTGGATATAGTTGTTAGGAAAACATTTCAATTTGGAGCCCTGATAAACTTCTAACAAACAAAGATCAAGAAGGACAGTATATGTGGGACTCCTAAAGTTTGAATTTCGTCAAGGTCCCACAACTGTAACATTTTTTTAATAAATATTAAATAGCTCTCGCTCACGTCTTTTCAAACTATTGGGGAAATTAACTACCATGACCAAGTTATTATCAGTCTGCTGATTTAAAACCTTGGGACATTTATTTGGTCCTGTTGAAAATTCGTGGTTATGTACCACCAGTGACAATTATTTAACTGGCTAATCCCGTCACAAGAGTCCCACGTATGAATGTATATCTGATTTGCTTCCCGTCAACTACCGCCCAGGTCGCTTTGGGCCCTTGGTGGGCGAGGTTTTGCTGACCCTGCGTAGTTTCGAAGCAAGGATGCCAACCATTGCGTGGCACCAGGGACTAGCAACTAGTAATTATCGTGATAACATAACACACTGTCATCACATGTAATAACTCCAAAACTAGTTTTATTCTGCAAAACATCATCAGACGGGTTAGCTTGCCCTCATGGGAGTGGGCTGGTGTAAAGCCTGGCCCAAAATTTGTTCTCCCCAAAGTTTAGGAATGTCGCTCACCTCACCCTTGTCGGCATGCCCGTTAATTTCTCTACAGCTAGAGAGCGATGGTCAGTGTTATAATCTTTAGATCACCTTGCTTTCGTAGGAAACGATCAGTATTAAAACAGTGGGGTGAAAATAGTGTATGATGTCGAGTGCAGTGAGGGGTTTGTATTGTAGTGTGCATGGTTTTAGTGTGCAGTGTATGATGTGGTGTATGGTGTATTTTAAATGTGCATGGTGTGAGAGGTGCGGGAGGAAGTCCATGGCCACAATAATAGAACCCGTCACATCGTAGTCCAGGACTATTCAGCCTGATACCAGCAGATATATTATGAATTATTGGGAAAAAATGTAGAAAACGTCAAGAGGGAACTGGATTTCCAGTGTGAGGTGCCAGATCGATGAGACTGTGATGGTTATGTGAGCCGCGGGCCACCAGCAGCAACAGCTTGGTTGAACAAAACACGCAGCAGAACAACCTTTTTCCCGGGTTTCGAGTTTAAAAGGGGTAAATAGCCCTCAAATGGTAACAGGTATCTGGAAAACTGTGGGGGCGAAACCGAACCTTTTTTTTTTTTGATTGGGGTTCTTACGACTGATGAAAGCAAGGGGAGGGGAAATGACCGGAGTGAGTTTGGCAGTAAAGAAGGCGGGTGGGTTTAGACAGAGAAAAAGAGGGGGCAAGGGGGAGTGAGGAGGAGGAGGAGGGGGGGTAAAAAAGGTTTAAAGTGGTTGCCCAAACGTTTTGGGGATTTTTTAAAAATTTTTTTTTAAACGGAACGGGTGTTTTACCCTGGACATCCCTTACTACAAAAACCTTTTACTTACGTACGTTTACTACCCCACAGGGTATACAAGCGGGGTGGGGCCTATAAAAATTCCCATTTATAGAAAAGAATTTTGTAATGGTTTGTTACTTTGGCGTTTTATCCCATGCTGCTGGAGGTTGGGGAAAAGGCCACAATCAACCTAGACACCAACACCCAAAAGTTTACATGGTTTTAGGTCTTATTTTGTTTTAAATCTCGGGGGATCCTTCTTTTGTATAGTGTCCAGAGGAAATGGAGGTTTGCGTCCATCCGTGCTTTTAAGTTGGACACTAAAGGGGAAAACCCGTGGCCACCTCATTTCCGCCCGCCTCACACCCCTCAAAACCGCCATTATCTATCCCCCCCCTTTTAAATTCCTTATCTAACATAACTCTTTTTTTAACGGTAGACCACCTGATACAAAAACCAATATGTTTTAGTGTTTGGGTTTTTAAAGCACATGATGAATTGGAAAAGCAGGAGTAGTTTAAAATAAATAAACAAATCGAACGGGGTTTTTGATGTTTTTGGGTATAAAAAATCCCCTGTGGAAGCTTTCCCTAGTAGTGTCGGGGAAAAGATTTGGTAAATTTTTAGTGTTTACGTCGTTCAATTTTTCGAAATGAATGTTTGCAATTTGGAAATTTTTTCCCTAAAATTAGAAGGTGTAGTATTTTGATTTAAAGAAAAAGGGGTTTATGTCAGAAACATCACTTTTTTTGTGCGCATTGAAAAAAAAGAAAAAAAAGTAGAGTGACATTTAACATTTTTTTTTGGAAATTTCGTTGGGTTTTTGACCTTGTCGGTTGGAGTGTTTATGTTTTAAAAACCCTGTAATTTAGGGAAAATAAAAGAAAAAAACCCAAAAATCGGGGAAGGGAAAATTGTTTTTTGTTAAGTCAACTCCAAGGGCCCTTTTCATTCCCTGCTTTTTTTATTTCCCCCTTTATGTTATATCTGTATTTTCCTTTACCCCAAGGCTTACAGCAAAAGTTCTTTCTTGCCGGGCCTTATACATGATAGTTGATATTTTTATTTTATAAAAATGTTTTGAGACATAGTCTCAATATTTTGTCTGTCGTTCAGCTGTTCTTAGTATTTGCTCGACTGTTTTGTTTGGGAGTTTCTGAGTTGGTGTGAGCATCCTTGTGCTTTCTTCTCATCTTCCCCATTTCCTTGTATTCTGATGGAGACAGATGATGCAAAGCCAATAAATGGTGACACAGACGTGATGACAGAGAGGAACTCTGTTGAGACGTTTCGCCTGTGGACATGCTTTTTCAATCAGTACACAATTATGTGCAACAAATTAATACAAGCGTAATCTGGTGGGTGGTCAGGTCAGCGAGGTCACTGTGTGAGGTGAAATGAAAAGTCGAGACTGCAGGATGCCTACCAGTTCAGTCCATGTCTTGACCGTTTTTGCAAGATGAGTTTTGCTACAGGATTGGCTAGACTTAAAGCCTCAGTTCATCAGTCTTTCCAAGATTGATGGACTGATTACATCGACTCCAGGCTGAGGGACTGATTACCTCAAACTCGTTCTGATCTTCACCATTCTTTTTTTGTATAGGACCGATGAAGCTACTGCGTAGCGAAACGTTGCCTCAATAAAGATACCCAAGTGTTACACATGTGTCTAATTCATCAGGTCTTCTTGTTCGTGTGGTACAGCAGTAAGGTAGTCAGTCACGCGTCCTTCAGTCCGGTGCACTTGATTTTGTTGGTTCTCTCTAAACTCAGTCGTTTCTTTTCAATGCCTGATCGCTGGTTGACTCCGTGACAGCCACATGAGACCTGGAGACACAGGTTGAAGGCGAAAGATGACCAGCTAATGAAATTAAATACTGTCTTGAAAATATTTCAAACAGGCTCCAGACATCCAGTTGCTTGGTAATTGCAGTTTAATACATTTAAAGCTAAAGAATATAACTACTCTAGCAGAAGGGAAAAATTCAAGAACTATTAAGACTGATAAATTCCTTTTAAGCCACATACTGGAATCGACCAGCCTAGAAAATACCTTTGACCGTATGTTCACAAATAATGAGGGTCAGGTACGGAACATAGCTGCGTCAAATACAATAAACTTAGACTACACCTTACTGAAGTTCAGAGCTACATCTACACTAGTCCTGAATACAAACTGCATTCAACTTCAACAATAAATACATTAATTGGGATTAAATAAATTATGACCGTGTCTCGAGAGGACGATCTCAAGAGCACTATATGTGTGCTAAAGACTCGTATCGTTAAAAAAGAAGAGAAGCTGTAAGTTAGAAAAAAGAGAGACGTGCCTTAGCAGGTGAAGACGAAGACTCACTGACCTTATCACAGGTCTCATACTTTTTCAAGATCAAAAAAAAAAAAAAAAAAAAGAAGTACTAGTTAGAGAGATGGAAAACATGGAGATAAACCTGAGTCCAGGAGAGGCAGAGGAAGCAAAGGATAGTAATTAAATTGAAAGAAACAGAAAATGCTTTGTTCTCATATGCGAAATCGAGCGCAAAAAAACCCAGTCAGTACTGAACCCCTGGCTTAAGGGAGATGGAACTTTTCACTGACAATAGGTATCTGAGCGAAATATTGCTTATTAAACCCCTCTCCTGTGGTGCTGTGTGGGTTTCCTCCTGTGGTGTTGTGTGGACTTCCTCCTGTGGTGTTGTGTGGACTCCCTCCTGTGGTGTTGTGTGGACTTCCTCCTGTGGTGCTGTGTGGACTCCCTCCTGTGGTGTTGTGTGGGCTCCCTCCTGTGGTGTTGTGTGGTCTCCCTCCTGTGGTGCTGTGTGGACTCCCTCCTGTGGTGTTGTGTGGACTCCCTCCTGTGGTGTTGTGTGGACTCTCTCCTGTGGTGCTGTGTGGACTCCCTCCTGTGGTGCTGTGTGGGCTCCCTCCTGTGGTGCTGTGTGGGCTCCCTCCTGTGGTGTTGTGTGGACTTCCTCCTGTGGTGCTGTGTGGACTCCCTCCTGTGGTGCTGTGTGGACTCCCTCCTGTGGTGTTGTGTGGGCTCCCTCCTGTGGTATTGTGTGGACTCCCTCCTGTGGTGTTGTGTGGACTCCCTCCTGTGGTGTTTGTGGCTCCCCCCTGTGGTTGTGTGGGCTCCCCCCTTGGTGTTTTGTGGGTCCCCCCTGTGGGTTTTGTGGGACTTCCTCCTGTGGTGCTGTGTGGACCCCCCCTTTTGGGGTGTGTGGGGTCCCCCTGTGGTTTGTTTGGACTCCCTCCTGGTGCTGTTGGGCTCCCTCCTGTGGTGCTGTGTGGACTCCTCCTTTGGGGGGGGGGTTTGGGGGGGGTCCCCCTGTGGTGCTGTGTGGACTTCCCCCCCCCTTGGGGTTGTGTGGACTTCCTCCCCGTGGTTTCTGTGTGGACTCCCTCCTTTTGGTGGTTGTGTGGATCCCCCCTTGTTTTTGTGTGGGCTCCTCCTGTGGTGTTTGGTGGCTCCCCCCTTTGGGGTTTTTGTGGGGGGCCCCCCTGTGGGGTTGTGTGGCCCCCTCCTTTGGTGGTGGGCTTCCTCCTTGGGGGTGGTCCCTCCTGTGGGTTGTGTGGACTTTCCCCCTGTGGTGTTTTTGGGGGACTTCCTCTGGGTGTGTGGACTCCCCCGTGGTGTGTGTGGACCCCTCCTTTGTTTGTTGGGCTCCCCCTGTGGTGTTGGGTCCCCCCGTGGTGTTTTGTGGCTCCCCCCCCCTGGTGTTGTGGGCTTCCCCCCTTTTGGGGGTTTTGTGGACTCCTCCTGTGGTGTTGTTGGACTTTCTCCTTGGTGTTGTGTGGATTCTCCTGTGGGGTTGGTGGGCTTCCTCCTGTGGTCTGTTGGACTCCCTCTGTGGTGTTGTGTGGATTTTCCTGTTGGTTGTTGTTTGGGCTCCCCCTGTGGGTTTTGGGACTTCTCTGTGGTGTTGTGGGACTTCCCCCTGTGTTTTTTGGGCTTCCCCTGTGGTGTTTTTGGGACCCTCCTTTGGGGTTTTTGGGGGGCTTCCTCTTGGTGTTGTGTGGACTCCTCCTTTTTGGGGTTGTGTGGGTTCCTCCTATGGTGTTGTTGGGCTTCCTCCTTGGTGTGGTGGTCCCCTGTGGGTTTTTGGGGCTTTCCCCCTTTGTGTTGGACTTCCCTGTGGTGTTTGTGGACTTCCTCCTGTGGTGTTGGGGACCCCTCCTGTGGTGTTTTGTGGGCTCCCCCCTGTGGTGTTGTGTGGCTCCCCCCCTTGGTGTGTTGGTTTTCCCTCCTGTGGTGTGTGTGGGGCTCCCCCCTGTGGTGTTTGTGTGGTCCCCCCCTGTGGTGTTTTGTGGGTCCTCCCGTGGGCTGTGTGGAATCCCTCCTGTGGTCCCCGGTGGCTCCCTCCTGTGGTGCTGTGTGGGCCCCTCCTGTGGGGTTGTGTGGCTTCCCCCTGTGGTCTGTGTGGACTCCCTCCGTGGGGTGTGTGGGTCCCCTTGGGTGCTGTTTGGGGCTCCCTCCGGGTTTCTTTTGGACTCCCTCCTGTGGGTTTTTGTGGCTCCTCCTGTGGTGTTGTTGGACTCCCTCCTTTTGGTGCTGTGTGACCCTCCTGTGGGGGGTTGGGGGGCTCCCCCCCGTGGGGTTGTGTGATTTCCTGTGGGCTGTGTGGACTCCCCCCTGTGGTCGTGTGGGCCCCTCCTGTGGTCTTTTGTGGATCCCCCTGTGGTGCTGTGTGGACTCCCTCCTGGGGTGGTGTGTGGATCCCCCTTGGTTTTGTGTGGCTCCCTCCTGTGTTTTTTGTGTGGGTTTCCCCCTTTTTTGGTTTTGGCTTCCCCCGGTGTTTTGTGGACTTCCCCCCTGTGGGGTGTGTGGACTCCCTCCTGTGGGGGGTTGGGGGTCCCCCCCCCGTGGGTTGGGGGGGCCCCTCCTTGGGGTTGTGTGGGCTCCCTCCTTGGTTTGTGGGGCTCCCTCCTGTGGTGTTGGTATTCCTCCCCGTGGTGTGGGTTCCCCCTGTGGTGTGTGGTTTCCCCCCGGGTTTTTGTGGACTTCCCCTTTTTGGTGGTGGGGACTTCCCCCTTTGGGGTTTTGGGGACTTCCCTGTGGTGTTGGATCCCTCCCTTTGTGTGTGGTCCCTTTTGTTGTGTGGGTCCCTTTGGTGGTGTGTGTGGCTCCCTCCGGGGGGTTGTTGGCTTCCCCCCTGTGGGTTTTTTGTGGGACCCCCCCTTTTGGGTTTTTTTTGTGGGGCTTCCCCCTGTGGGTTGTGGGACTTCCTTGTGGTGTTGTGTGGGCTTTCTCCGGTGGGGTTTTTTGGCTCTCCCCCCTGGGGGTGTGGGTTTTCCCCCTTTTGGTTTTTGTGGGACTTCCCTCCTGTGGGTTTGTGGGACTTTTCTGTGGGGTTGTGTGGGTTCCTCCTGTGGTGTGGGATTTCCCCCGTGGTGTGGTGGCTTCCTCCCGGGTGTTTTTGTGGTTTTCCCCCCTGTGGTGCTTGTGGACCCCTCCGTGGTGTTGTGTGGATTCCCCCCGTGGTGCTGTGTGGATCCCCCCTGTGGTGTTGGTGGACTTCCCCCTTGGGGTGGGCTCCCCCTTTTGGTGTGGTGGTTCCCCTTGGGTTTTTGGCTCCTTGTGGTGTGTTTGGATTCCCCCTGTGGTGTTGTGTGGGCTTTTCCCCCCTGTGTGTTGTGTGGTTTTCCTCCTGTGGTGTTTTGTGGCCCCCCCTGTGGTTTGTGTGGCCCCCCTGTGGTTTTTGGGGGGTCCCTCCTGTGGTTTTGTGGGTCCCTCCTGTGGGGTTTTTGGAATCCCCCCCTTTTGGGTGTTTGTGGGGTCCCCCCTGTGGTGTGTTTGGACCCTTCCCCCCCTGGGTGTTTCGTGGACTTCCTCCTGTGGTGTGTGGGATCCTCCTTGGTGCTGGTTTGGGCCCCTCCTGTGGTGGTTGGGGGGATCCCCCCCCTGTGTGTTGTTTGGACTTCCCCCCCCTTGGGGGTGTGGGCTCCCCCCTGTGGTGTTTTGGGATTTCCTTTGTGGGGTTTGGGGGGTTCTCCTGTGGGGTTTTTGTGGTTCCCCTGGGTTTTGTGGTTCCCCCTTTTTTTGTGTGGGGCCCCCGTGTTGTGTGGGTTCCCTCCCTTTGGGGTTTTTGGGGGGTTCCCCCCTGTGGTGTTGTGTGGGGTTTCCCCCCTTTTTGTTTTTGGGTTCCCTCCTGTGGTGTTGTGTGGGTTTCCCCCCCGTGGGTTTTGGGTTCCCCCTGTGGGGTTGTTGGGTTCCCTCCGTGGTTTGTGTGGCCCCTTTTGGGGGTTGTTGGGTTCCTCCCCTGGTGTTGTGTGGGTTCTTTTCCCGTTGGGATTTGTGGGTTTCCTTCCCCCTTTGTTTTGTGGTTTTTTCCTGTGGGGTTGTGGAATTTTCCCCCTGTGGTGTTGTGGGGTCCTCCTTTGGTGTTGTGTTTTCTTTTCCCCCTGTTTGTTGTGGCTCCCCCGTGGGGTTTTTGGACTCCTCCTTGGGTTTTGTGGTTTTTCCCCCTTGGTTTGTGTGGGCTCCCTCCTTGGTGTTTTTTGGACTTCCTCCTGTGGTGTGTGGGTCCCCCGTGGGTTGTTGGCTCCTCCTTGGGTGTGGGCTCCCCTTGGGTTTTTTTGGGTTCCTTGGTGTGTGGGGCTCCTCCTGTGGTGGTTGGGCCCCTCCTGTTTGGTGTGGCTCCTCCTGGGTGTGTGTGGTCCCCCCTGGTTTTGTGGCTTCCTCTTTTGGGGTTTTTTGGATTCCCCCTGTGGTGGTGTTTGGCTTCCTCCTTGGGGTTGTGGGACCCTCCTTGTTTTGGTGGTTCCTCCCGTGGTGTTGTGTGGGCTTTTTTCCCGTGGTGTTTGGACTTCCCCCTATGGTGTTGTGTGGACTTCTCCTTGGGTGTGGGTCCTCCTGTGGTGTTTTTGGACTTCCCCTGTGGTTTGGCTTTCCCCCATGGGTTGTGTGGTTTTTTTTGTGGTGGTGGCTCCCCCCCTGTGGTGTGGTGGATCCCCCCCTGTGTTTTGTGGGCCCTCCTTTGGGGTTTGTGGGCTCCTCCTTGGGGTTTTGTGGATTCCTCCTTTGGGTTTGTGTGGGGTTCCCCCCTTGGGGTGTGGGGGCCCCCCGTGGGTGTTTTGTGGGCTTCCCCCCTTGGGTGTGTGGGGCCCTCTTTGGTGTTGTGGGCTCCCTCCTTTTTGGGGTGGTGGGTCCCCCCTGTGTTTTTGTGTGGGGGTCCCCCCTTTTGGGGTGTGGGGTCCTCCGGGTGTTGTGGATTCCTCCCTTTTTTTGGGGGTTTGGGGGTTTTTTCCTTGGGGTTGTGTGGCTTCCTCCGGGTGTTGTGTGGACTCCCCCCCTGTGGTGTTGGGCCTCCCATTTGGGGTTTGTTGGACTTCCCCCCTGTGGGGTTTTTTTGGGCTTCCTCCTTGGGTTGTGTGGATTCCCCCTTTTGGGGGGTTTTTGTGGACTCCCTCCTGGTGTGTGGGCTTCCCTGTGGTGTTAGTGGGACTTCCTCCTTGGTGTTGTGTGGCTTCCCCCCTTTTGGGGTTTTGTGGACTTCCCCTTTTGGGGTGGGGGGATCCCCCCTGTGGTGTTGGTCTTTCCCGTGGGGGTTTGTGGGGGGCCCCCTGTGGGTTGTGTGGGTTCCTCCTTGGTGTTGTGTGGTTCCCCTGTGGTGTGTGTGGGCTTCTTCCTGGGTGTGTGTGGGTTCCCCTGTTTGTTGGGCCCTCCTGTGTTTTGTGGGTTTCCCCCCTGTGGTGTTGTTGGGTCCCTCCTGTGGGGTTGTGTGGGTTCCCTCTGTGGGTTGTGTGGGTTCCTCCTGTGGTGTTGGGGGGTTCCCTCCCGTGGGGGTTGTGGGGTTCCCCCCTTGGGTTGTTGGGTTCCCCCCTTTTGGTGTTTTGTGGAAATCCCCCCTGTGGTTTTTTTGGGTTTCCTTTCCCGGTGTTGTGTGGGGTTTTTTCCTTGGGTTGTGTGGGTTTCCTTTTGTGGGTTTTGTGGGTTCCCCCCTGTGGTGTTTGGGGACTTCCTCCTGTGGGGGTGTGGGTCCTCCCTTTGGGGTTTTTGTTGCTTTCCCCCTTGGGTTTGGGGGACTCCCCCCTGTGGTGTGTGTGGCTCCCTCCTGTGGTTTTTGTGGGCTCCCCCTTGGTGGTTTTTGGGGGTTCCCCCCCTGTGGTGTTGTGGGACTTCCCCGTGGTGTGTTTGGGCCCTCCTTGGGGTTTTTGTGGATTCCTCCTGTGGTGTTGGACCCCCCCTGTGGGGTTTTTGGCTCCTCCGTGGGGTTGTGTGGGCCCTCCGGGTGCTGTGTGGGGGGGCTCCCCCTGTGGTGTTTGTGGATTCCCCTGTGGGTTGTGGGGTTTCCTCCTGTGGGGTTGTGTGGCTTCCTCCTGTGGTGGTGTGGACTTCCTCCCGTGGTTTGTGGGGCTCCCCCCCTGTGTTTTGGTGGGCTTCCTCCTGTGGTGTTGTGTGGGCTTCCTCCTGTGGGGCTGTGTGGGCTCCTCCTGTGGGTTTTGTGGCTCCTCCTGTGGGCTGTGTGGCTCCATCCTGTGGGTTGTGTGGGCTCCCTGTGGTTTTTGTGTGGTTTTTCCTCCTGTGGTGCTGTGTGGATCCCTCCTTGGTGTTGTGGGGTCCCCCCTGTGGTTTGTGTGGACTCCCTCCCGTGGTGTTGTGGGCTTTCCTTTGGGGTGGTGTGGGGTCCCCCCTTTTGGGGGCTGTGGGCTCCCTCCTGTGGGTGTGGGGTCCCCCCTGTGGTGTTTTTGTGGACTTTCCCCTGTGGTGCTGTGTGGTCCCCCCCCCTCCTGTGGGCTGGGGGACTCCCCCCTGTGGGTGTGTGTGGACTCCCTCCTGTGGTGTTTGTGGGGTCCCCCTGTGGTTTGTGGACTCCCCTGTGTGTTTGTGTGGGGCTCCCTCCCCGTGGTGTGTGTGGATCCCCCCCTGTGTTTTGTGGGGGTCCCTCCGGGGGTTGTGTGGGGTTTCCCCCTTGGTGTGTGTGGCTCCCCCCTGTGGGGTGTGTGGACTCCCCCCTGGGTTTTTTGGGAATCCCCTGTGTGTGTGGACTCCCCCCTGTGGTGTTGTTGGACTTCCCCCCTGTGTTTTTTGTTGGGTCCCCCTGTGGGTGTGGACTTCCTCCCTTGGGGTGTGTGGGCTTCCTCCTTTGGGGGTGTGGCCCCCCCTGTGGTGTGTGTGGACTCCCCCTTTTTGTTGTGTGGCTCCCCCCTGTGGGTTGGGGGTGGGGGTCCCTCCTTGGGGTTGTGTGGGCTTTCCCCGTGGTGTTGTGTGGGCTTCCTCCTGTGGGTGTGGATTTCCCCCTGTGGTGGTGTGGACCCCTCCTGTGGTGTTTTGTGGACCCTCCTGTGGTGTGTGGACTTCCTCCCTTTGGGGTTGTGGGACTTCTCCTGGTGTGGGATCCCCCTGTGGGGTGTGTGGACTCCCCCCCTTTGTTGTTGGGGTCCCTTTTTGTGGTGTGTTTTGGACTCCCTCCCGTGGGTTTTGTGGATCCCTCCCGTGGGTTTTTGGACTCCCCCTTTTGGTGTTGTGTGGGTTTCCCCCTTGGTTTTGGGCTTCCCCCTGTGGGGCGGTGGACTTCCTCCTGTGGGTTGTGTGGACTTCCCCCCTTGGGGTTTGTGGGGGCTTCCCCCCCTGTGGTGTGTGTGGCTCCTCCTGTGGTTTGTGTGGGCTCCTTGTGGGGTTTTGGGACTTCCCCTGGGTTTTTGGGGTTTCCTTGGGGTTGTGTGGGCTTCCTCCCTTTGGGGTTTGTGGGCTTCCTCCTGTGGTGCTTGTGGTCCTCCGTGGTGTTTTTGGATTCCCTCCCGTGGTGTGGTTTGGGCTCCCCCCTGTTGTTTTGGGGGACTTCCCCCTTGGGCTGTGTGGCTTTCCCCCTGTGGGGCGTTGGACTTCCCCCCCGTGAGTTTGGGGGGGGGGTCCCTCTGTGGTGCTTTTGTGGACTTCCTCCTGTGGGTTTGTGGGCTTCCTCCTGTGGTGTTGTGTGGATTTTCTGTGGTGTTTTTTGACTCCCCCCTTTGGGGGTTTTTTGGGGGTCCCCCTGTGGTGTTTGTGGGGTTCCCCCCTTGGTGTTTTTTGGGTCCCTCTGGGGTGTTTTTTGGGTTCCCTCCCCCCCCCCCGTGGGGTTTTTTGGGTTTCCCCTTTTTGTTTTTGGTTTTGGGGGGGGGGGGGGGGGGGGGGGGGGGGGGGGGGGGGGGGGGGGGGGGGGGGGGGGGGGGGGGGGGGGGGGGGGGGGGGGGGGGGGGGGGGGGGGGGTTCCCTCCTGTGATGTTGTGTGGACCCCCTCCTGTTTGGGGTTTTTATGGGTTCCTTCCTGTGGTGTTGTGTGGGTTCTTTCTGTGGTATTGTGTGGGTTCCCTTCTGTGGTGTTGTGTGGGTTCCCTCCTGTGGTGTTGTGTGCACTTCTCCTGTGGGTGTGTGGACTCCTCCTATGGTGTTGTGTTGACTTCCTCCTTGTGGTGTGTGGACTCCTCCTGTGGTGCTGTGTGGACTCCCTCCTGTGTTGTTGTGTGGGGCTCCCTCTTATGTGTTGTGTGGGCTCCTCCTGTGGTGTTGTGTGGACTTCCTCCTGTGGTGTGTGGACTCCCTCCTGTGGTGTTGTGTGGACTTCCTCCTGTGGTGTGTGGACTTCCTCCTATGGTGTTGTGTGGACTTCCTCCTGTGGTGTGTGGACTCCCTCCTGTGGTGCTGTATGGACTCCCTCCTGTGTTGTTGTGTGGGCTCCCTCCTGTGGTGCTGTGTGGACTCCCTCCTGTGGTGTTGTGTGGACTTCCTCTTGTGGTGTTGTGTGGACTTCCTCCTGTGGTGGTGTGTGGACTTCCTCCTGTGGTGTTGTGTGGACTCCCTCCTGTGTTATTGTGTGGGCTTCCTCCTGTGGTGTTGTGTGGACTTTCTCCTGTGGTGTTGTGTGGACTTCCTCCTATGGTGTTGTGTGGACTTCCTCCTGTGGTGCTGTGTGGACTCTCTCCTGTGGTGTTGTGTGGACTTCCTCCTGTGGTGTGTGGACTTCCTCCTATGGTGTTGTGTGGACTTTCTCCTGTGGTGTGTGGACTCCCTCCTGTGGTGCTGTGTGGACTCCCTCCTGTGTTGTTGTGTGGGCTCCATCCTATGGTGTTGTGTGGGCTCCCTCCTGTGGTGTTGTGTGGACTTCCTCCTGTGGTGTGTGGACTTCCTCCTGTGGTGTGTGGAGTCCCTCCTGTGGTGTTGTGTGGACTTCCTCCTATGGTGTTGTGTGGACTTCCTCCTTTGGTGTGTGGACTCCCTCCTTTGGTGCTGTGTGGACTCCCTCCTGTGTTGTTGTGTGGGCTCCCTCCTGTGGTGCTGTGTGGACTCCCTCCTGTGGTGATGTGTGGACTTCCTCCTGTGGTGTTGTGTGGACTTCCTCCTGTGTTGTTGTGTGGACTTCCTCCTGTGGTGTTGTGTGGACTCCCTCCTGTGGTGCTCTGTGGACTCCCTCCTGTGGTGTTGTGTGGACTTCCTCCTGTGGTGTTGTGTGGACTTCCTCCTGTGGAGTTGTGTGGACTTCCTCCTGTGGTGTTGTGTGGACTCCCTCCTGTGTTGTGTGGGCTTCCACCTGTGGTGTAGTGTGGACTTCCTCCTGTGGTGTTGTGTGGACTTCCTCCTATGGTGTTGTGTGGACTTCCTCCTGTGGTGCTGTGTGGACTCCCTCCTGTGGTGTTGTGTGGACTTCCTCCTGTGGTGTTGTGTGGACTTCCTCCTGTGGTGTTGTGTGGACTTCCTCCTATGGTGTTGTGTGGACTTCCTCCTGTGGTGCTGTGTGGACTTCTTCCTGTGGTGCTGTGTGGATTCCTTCCTGTGTTGTGTGGGTTCCCTCCTGTGTTGTGTGGGTTCCCTCCTGTGGTGTTGTGTGGGTTCCCTCCTGTGGTGTTGTGTGGGTTCCCTCCTGTGGTGTTGTGTGGGTTCCCTCCTGTGGTGTTGTGTGGGTTCCCACCTGTGGTGTTGTATGGGTTCCCTCCTGTGATGTTGTGTGGACTCCCTCCTGTGGTGTTGTTGTATGGGTTCCTTCCTGTGGTGTTGTGTGGGTTCTTTCCTGTGGTGTTGTGTGGGTTCCTTCCTGTGGTGTTGTGTGGGTTCCCTCCTGTGGTGTTGTGTGCACTTCCTCCTGTGGTGTGTGGACTACCTCCTATGGTGTTGTGTTGACTTCCTCCTGTGGTGTGTGGACTCCCTCCTGTGGTGCTGTGTGGACTCCCTCCTGTGTTGTTGTGTGGGCTCCCTCCTATGGTGTTGTGTGGGCTCCCTCCTGTGGTGTTGTGTGGACTTCCTCCTGTGGTGTGTGGACTCCCTCCTGTGGTGTTGTGTGGACTTCCTCCTGTGGTGTGTGGACTCCCTCCTGTGGTGCTGTATGGACTCCCTCCTGTGGTGTTGTGTGGACTTCCTCCTGTGGTGTCTGTGTGGACTCCCTCCTGTGTTATTGTGTGGGCTTCCTCCTGTGGTGTTGTGTGGACTTTCTCCTGTGGTGTTGTGTGGACTTCCTCCTATGGTGTTGTGTGGACTTCCTCCTGTGGTGCTGTGTGGACTCTCTCCTGTGATGTTGTGTGGACTTCCTCCTGTGGTGTGTGGACTTCCTCCTTGGTGTTGTTGTGGACTTTCTCCTGTGGTTTTGTGGACTCCTCCTGTGGTGCTGTGTGGACTCCCTCCTGTGTTGTTGTGTGGGCTCCATCCTGTGGTGTGTGGACTTCCTCCTATGGTGTGTGGACTTCCTCCTGTGGTGTGTGGACTCCCTCCTGTGGTGTTGTGTGGACTTCCTCCTATGGTGTTGTGTGGACTTCCTCCTTTGGTGTGTGGACTCCCTCCTGTGTGCTGTGTGGACTCCCTCCTGTGTTGTTGTGTGGGCTCCCTCCTGTGGTGCTTGTGTGGACTCCCTCCTGTGGTGATGTGTGGACTTCCCTCCTGTGGTGTGTGTGGACTTCCTCCTGTGTTGTTGTGTGGGCTTCCTCCTGTGGTGTTGTGTGGACTCCCTCCTGTGGTGCTCTGGTGGACTCCCTCCTGTGGTGTTGTGTGGATCTCCTCCTGTGGTGTGTGTGGACTTCCTCCTGTGGTGTGTGTGGACTTCCTCCTGTGGGTTGTGTGGACTCCCTCCTGTGTTGTGTGGGCTTCCTCTGTGGTGTGTGGACTTCCCTCCTGTGGTGTTGTGTGGACTCCTCTATGGTGTTGTGTGGACTTCCTCCTGTGGTGCTGTGTGGACTCCCTCCTGTGGTGTTGTGTGGACTCCTCCTGTGTTGTTGTGTGGACTCTCCTCCTGTGGTGTTGTGTGGACGTCCTCCTGTGGTGTTGTGTGGACTTCCTCCTGTGGTTGTGTGGACTCCCTCCTGTGTTATGTGTGGGCTTCCTCCTGTGTGTTGTGTGGCGTTCTCCTGTGGTGTTGTGTGGACTTCCTCTTATGGTGTTGTGTGGACTTCCTCCTGTGGTGCTGTGTTGGACTCTCCTCCTGTGAGTTGTGTGGACTTCCTCCTGTGGTGTGTGGACTTCCTCCTATGGTGTTGTGTGGACTTCTCCTGTGGTGTGTGGACTTCCTCCTGTGGTGCTGTGTGAGGACTCCTCCTGTGGTTGTGTGGACTCCTCCTGTGGTGTTGTGTGGGACTCCCTCTGTGTTGTTGTGTGGGCTCCCTTCTATGGTGTTGTTTGGGTCCCTCCTGTGGTGTTGTGTGGGTTCCCTCCTGTGGTGTTGTGTGGTTCCTCCTGTGGTGTTGTGTGGGTTCCCTCCTGTGGTGTTGTGTGGTTCCCTCCTGTGGTGTGTGTGGGCTCCCCTGTGGTGTTGTATGGTTCCCTGGATGGTGGACTCCTCCTGTGGTGTTGTATGGTTCCTTCCTGTGGTGTTGTGTGGGTTCTTTCCTGTGGTATTGTGTGGATTCTTTCCTGTGGTGTTGTGTGGGTTCCTTCCTGTGGTGTTTGTGTGGGTTCCATCCTGTGGTGTTGTGTGGACTTCCTCCTGTGGTGTGTGGACTTCCTCCTATGGTTTTTGTGTGGACTTCCTCCTTGGTGTGTGGACTCCCTCCTGTGGTGTTTGTGTGGACTCCCTCCTGTGTTGTTTTGTGGGCTCCCCTCATGTGGTGTTGTGTGGACTTCCTCCTGTGGTGTTGTGTGGACTTCCTCCTGTGGTGTTGTTGTGGACTTCCTCCTGTGGTGGAAATAAAGGTATAAAATACCCAACAATGGAAATATAAACACAAATGCAGTATAATGTGATCCTTTATTGACAACGTTTCACCCACACAGTGGGCTTTTTCAAGTCACACACGGATCTACCGGGGGTTTGGAAGGTACGAGATTATTTATAGTCATGTTCAGAATGTTGAGGCAGGTGGGAGAATGCTGCATCTGATGATCTACCGGGGTGGGGTTATAGAGTCTTGGGTAGCTTGGCGGGGGTATTGGACAATTTTGTGAGTAGACCTTCTGCAGTGTTCTATGTTCTTATGTGGGATAGCGATGAAGAAGTTTCTTGGCGAGTGGTTCAGCTATGTTATAGAAGCCATTGTTCTGGTTGAAATTGTTGGTTGTAGAGATGAGCGTGATTCCAGGGTTCTTCTGTATTGAGTGTTGTCTTCTGTGGCTATAAGTCTTGAGTTTCTGTAGTTAATTATTGGTTGTTGAATTGCGATGTTGTACACAGGCATTCCTTGTATCGTCAGGACAAGCCTGCATCCTCTGCAGGGGTATACATAATCCCTTTTAATGACTGCAACAAATTATATGTGGGCGAAACATCAAGAGACCTCCAAACACGTATTTCAGAACACCAATATGCAAGCAGGACTGACGATACAAGGAATGCCTGTGTACAACATCGCAATTCACACAATCATTTAATTAACTACAGAAACTCAAGACTTATAGCCACAGAAGACAACACTCAATACAGAAGAATCCTGGAATCATCGCTCATCTCTACAACCAACAATTTCAACCAGAACAATGGCTTCTATAACATAGCTGAACCACTCGCCAAGAAACTTCTTGTTAGGTAAGACACATATGCAACAGTTAGGTATCTTTATTTCGAAACGTTTCGCCTACACAGTAGGCTTCTTCAGTCGAGTACAGAAAGGTTGATAGAAGCAGAAGATACTTGAAGACGATGTAATCAGTCCATCACCCTTAAAGTTTTGAGGTGGTCAGTCCCTCAGTCTGGAGAAGAGCATTGTTCCGTTGTCTGAAACAACGACGACTTAAGACGACTTAAGACGGAGAAAATGCATTGAAGCTGCACTAATTTCTGTCAGTAACACTATAAAGCAGAAATCCGGTAGTTACAGTATTTCAAAATTACTAAGCAAGAGGATATTACCCATCCTGGGAACTGGTGTTACTTGATGCCAACAGGTCCCTCTCTAACCTCACCTCCTTAGTTCCATTACTACTACTACTACTACTTCCACCTCTACCCACGCTTCACCTCACCTGACTCCCACCACTATATATGTGTTTTCTTAGTTTTCTCTGTATTAGGACTGAAGAAGCCACTCGTGGCGAAACGTTTCCTTTAATAAATGTCCTGAACTGTACATAAGTACCTTTTTTCCACATTCTCCACCTGACCTCAACATTCTGAACATGACTATAAATAATCTCGTACCTTCCAACCCCAGGTAGATCCGTGTGTGAGATTAAGACACATGTGCAACATCTGGGTATCTTTATTGTAGACGTTTCGCCATCCAGTGGCTTTATCAATACAAATTCTAGGACATAACTTGAAGACAGTAGAACTATGTACAGAAGATGAGGTAATCAGTTCCTTTCTTCTGCTTCAGAATCTCCACGGCTATGGTGCTCTTCGCACCTACTCCTAGGTTGAGGGACTGATTACCTCATCTTCTGTACATAGTTCTACTGTCTTCAAGTTATGTCCTAGAATTTGTATTGATAAAGCCACTGGATGGCGAAACGTCTACAATAAAGATACCCAGATGTTGCACATGTGTCTTAATCTCATCTTGTCGGTATTATATACCATTCGTACACAGATCCGTGTGTGACTTGAAAAAGCCCACTGTGTGGGTGAAACGTTGTCAATAAAGGATCACATTATACTGCATTTGTGTTTATATTTCCTCCTGTGGTGTTGTGTGGACTCCCTCCTGTGGTGTTGTTTGGACTCCCTCCTGTGGTGCTGTGTGGACTCCTGTGGTGTTGTGTGGGTTCCCACCTGTGGTGTTGTATGGGTTCCCTCCTGTGATGTTGTGTGGACTCCCTCCTGTGGTGTTGTATGGGTTCCTTCCTGTGGTGTTGTGTGGGTTCTTTCCTGTGGTGTTGTGTGGGTTCCTTCCTGTGGTGTTGTGTGGGTTCCCTCCTGTGGTGTTGTGTGGGTTCCCTCCTGTGGTGTTGTGTGCACTTCCTCCTGTGGTGTGTGGACTACCTCCTATGGTGTTGTGTTGACTTCCTCCTGTGGTGTGTGGACTCCCTCCTGTGGTGCTGTGTGGACTCCCTCCTGTGTTGTTGTGTGGGCTCCCTCCTATGGTGTTGTGTGGGCTCCCTCCTGTGGTGTTGTGTGGACTTCCTCCTGTGGTGTTGTGTGGACTTCTTCCTGTGGTGTTGTGTAGACTTCTTCCTGTGGTGCTGTGAGGATTCCTTCCTGTGTTGTGTGAGTTCCCTCCTGTGTTGTGTGGGTTCCCTCCTGTGTTGTGTGGGTTCCCTCCTGTGGTGTGTGGGTTCCCTCCTGTGGTGTTGTGTGGGTTCCCTCCTGTGGTGTTGTGTGGGTTCCCACCTGTTGTGTATGGGGTCCCTCCTGTGATGTTGTGTGGACTCCCTCCTGTGGTGTTGTATGGGTTCCTTCCTGTGGTGTTGTGTGGGTTCTTTCCTGTGGTTTTGTGTGGGTTCTTTCCTGTGGTGTTGTGTGGGTTCCTTCCTGTGGTGTTGTGTGGGTTCCCTCCTGTGGTGCTGTTTCACTTTGTTTACTTTCGCGAAACATCCTTGCTACCTATTATTTATTAATCGGAGAGAGAGAGAGAGAGAGAGAGAGAGAGAGAGAGAGAGAGAGAGAGAGAGAGAGAGAGAGAGACAGACAGACAGACAGACAATAGTGTTTGCACCAAGCAAGTTTTCTTGAACCTTGGTAGTGTGACTGGTGGTAGGAAATATAAAGTCTCTCTCTCATTCCCTACCCTCCTTCCCCAGTTCTTTCTTCTCTTCACTGTGGCACTTATCTGATGAACCGACAAGTTGGTGGGGGTGGTGTGGCCTGATCCAGCACCCACCACACCTAGAACCTGGCCACCTTCACCTGCATCGCCCTCTCAAGCTACCATGGTCATTCAGCGATCTAAACTAGGTGAGTCTGGAATACAGGCACGGCGAGGCTGTTATTACAATTAATAATAGTCTTTTTACGGCGACTGTGACAACTGGTAACTATTGCAGACATAACTCTGAAATTGTCAAATAATATTGAAACCAACGAGAAAGGGACAAATATCGTTTATGTTGTCTTTGGGATGGTAGTGGTGTGTAATAAGCTGTAATTAAAGACTTTAGTTTTCAAGTAGGTAGGTAGGTGTGTGTGTGTGCACTCAGCTATATGTAAAGTTTTGCAACATTTAAACATAAGAATAGAGGAACACTGCAGAAGACCTACTGGCCCGTACCCACGACACCAATCAAACCCAGCGCCTCCTACGCATATATTTGTCCAATCTCTTTTTAAAGCTACCCAGGGTCCTAGCCTCGTTTTCTCTGCTCAGAAGATTGTTCCACGCATCCACAACTCTGAAAATCAGTACTTACCTGTGTCCTTTCTAAATCTAAATTTATCTAACTTAAATCCGTCATTTCTTGTTTTTATCTGATTCGATATCCTCAGTATTTTATTAATATCACCTTTGTTTATGCCCATCATCCAGTTATACATGTCGATATCTCCCCTCATCCTACATCTGAGTGAAGATTTAAGGCTCTAAGTCCATCTTCTTACAGAAGATTCTTTATACAATAAATCATTTTAGTCATCCTTCTCAGTGGTGATCTGTTCTTAGCTCAGCGGTGATCTGTACTTAGCTCTGTGCTGGCATGTCTAGTGTACTGTCTGTGAATTTGAACCAAGATGTCCTCCATTGAACAACTTTACTAGCAGCTTAAGGAGGAGCTTAGGGTGGCAAAGCTCGAGATATGGCGATTGATGGAGGAAAATAAGAGGATTCGTAGTAATCCTCATGTGAGTCCTCAGGTCAGGAGGGGAACCTGGACAGTGGCCGGGCAACATGGAACGAAGCTGAGGATCAAGAAGATGGAAGGAGTGGCAGAAACAGTGGAGAACCAATGGAAATAAATGGTATAAAATACCGACACAATGGAAAAATAAACACATATATGCAGTATAATGTGATCCTTTATTAACAACGTTTCGCCCACACAGTGGTAGATCTGTTTGTGACTTGAAAAAGCCCACTGTGTGGTCGAAACGTTGTCAATAAAGGATCACATTATACTGCATATGTGTTTATATTTCCAATGGAGAACCAAAAATTACTGTGGAAACTTTGAACCCATTTTCTGTGCTACCTGACGAATATGGGTTGTCTACTGGGAACATCACAGCAAGCACCAAGGAAGCATTGGCAGCAAGGTTGAGTTGACATCCCTTGAAACCTCAATGAAGACCATTGCAATGAAGGTCATCCCAACGAAGAACATCGAGAATGTCACGGCAAACTCTGCCAGTGAAGGTAAGAACATTGTTTTAGTTGGGGACAGTCAGGTTAAGTTTATAGATAAGGCTTTTTGTCTTAGGAATAGGAAGAGGAGGCAGAGGGTATGTTTTCCTGGGGCTGGGATGGAGGATATTGTTAGCTGTCTAGACGACATCATGAAAGGTAATTATAGGAGCAATCCTATTATCTGCCTCAGTGTGGGAGGCAGCGATGTTGGCAGACATAGGTGTGAGGACCTGATTAGCAGATATAGGACAGCTTTAGAGATAATTAGGAAGAAGGGTGGGAACCCTGTGATATGTGGCAGTTTGCTAAGGAGAAGAGTTGGAAATGAATGGTTCTCCAGGGCAATTGGTGTCAATTTCTGGCTGGATAAACACTCAAGAAAATGCAGTAACATTCATAGACAACTGGGACCTCTTATATGGCAGAAATGACATGTATGCCAGGGAGGGGGTTCACTTTTTTAGGTTTGGGGTGGGGGCCCTGGCAACTGCAGTGGAGGGAGCTGTTAGGTCTTTAAACTAGACATAGTGGTATGGGTTTTTGTGGAAAAGCAATGAATTCTCAGTGTAGCGATAGTGTGAGTTTTAGGGAAACCAGTTATAGGCAGAATGAGGTAGAGTTAGTGGTGAATATTGGAAAGCCAGTGGCACTAGGTGACAAGGACTATAACAGGGATAGTGGAGGAACAGAAATGAGCAGGAAGAGAAAAGAAAAGGGAGGGTTTCTAAATTTGCATTATACTAATAGTTGTAGTGCTAGGAATAAGATAGATGAATTGAGATTAGTTGCAAGTGCGGGTAACATTGATGTAGTTGCAGTAACAGAGACGTGGTTTAATATGAAAAGTCGGGACATGCCTCCTGAATGTCACATTTAGGGTTTTTAATTGTTCCAGGTAGACAGAAGTATTTGAAAGGGGGGTGGCACTGTATGTCCGAGATCGCTTGAATTGTTGCATAAAAACAGGTATAAAGTCTGAAATAACACTGAGTCTGGGTAAAATTTTCAGGGGGGCATGAAAAAATTTATTTTAGGCGTGGTATACCATCACCCAAACTTGGATAGGGACCAAGGAAGACTACTGTGGGAGGAAATTGTTAGGGCCACAAGGCACGATAATGTAGTAATTCTAGGGGACTTTAATTATATTGATTGGGATTCCTTGACTGGGAATTTAAAGTCTAACAACTTCTTAGAGGTAGTTCAGGATTTTTTTTAAAGCAGTTTGTTACAGAACCTACAGGGAGAAATAATCTGCTTGACTTGGTTCTGGCAAACAAAGAAGCCCTTCATAGTTTAGAAATTACAGAGGTACTTGGTGCAAGCGACCACCAATCAAGTACCTTCAGCATTGAATGGAAGTATGATACTAGGGATAACTCACTAACAGTCCCAGATTTTCGCCTAGATTACAATGGGCTTACAGAAAATCTATCATCTCTGGACTGGGATAACGAAGAGAGCTATCAATATGACTGCTTTCTCAACACTATACATGCTGCCCCCAAAACGTTTATTCCATATAAAGAAATAAGATCGAATAGAAAGGACCCAAAATGGGTGAATAATAGGCTAAAAAATCTTTTAGGGCAGAAGAAAGGAATTTATAGGCACATCAAAAGAAGTGAGGGTCATCTTATAAATCAGTATATTCACATCAAGAGGGAAGTTAAAAAGGGATAAGAAAAGCAACATGGGACTATGAAATTAAAGTTGATAGGGATTCAAAAACTAATCTGAAAGGTTTTTCCAGCTTTATAGAACAAAAGTTAGAGAAAAGATAGGTCCCCTTAAAAATAAATCTGGGCATCTTACTGACAAGGAGAATGAAATGTACTCGAAAGATGGAAATTGAAGACGTATAAAGGCTTTTGTTACGTAGATATGTTCTTCAAGAAAAGGGCTGGAGATGCGAAGAGCTCTCAGGAAGAAGCCAATGAGGACTCGTCTTTTAGTGCGAGTGTCTTGGTGTGAATAAAAGTGTATAAGATCGTCCTTGTTGGTAGGTTTTCTATACACTTTGAAGAGAAGTTTGTCACTGTCGGCAGATCTGCACAGGAGAACGTCCAGGAGAGGAAGTTTGCCAACGTTTTCGAGTTCAAGTGTAAACTTTATTGATGGTTCGGCTGCAAGTTTATACTTGAACTCGAAAAAGATGGCAAACTTCCTCTCCTGGACGTTCTCCTGTGCAGATCTGCCGACAGTGACAAACTTCTCTTCAGAGTGTATAGAAAACCTACCAACAAGGATGATCTTATACACTTTTATTCACACCAAGACACTCGCACTAAAAGACGAGTCCTCACTGGCTTCTTGAGAGCTCTTCGCATCTCCAGCTCTTGTTTTCTTATGTACTTACATAACACAAGCCTTTACACCTCTTCACTTCCCATCTTTCTTCATCCGGAATTACAAACTCAAGACACAAGCTATCCTAAACAAACCGCCCATGGAACAACCCCCTAAGCAGTTCATAGTGCTCCCATGTGGTGATGTTGCCACGAATACTCACCGGGCACTTGATAAGAGTAACATAAATGTTCCTACCATAAACACATCATCTATCAAAGACCTCACTACGAAACGCAGCCCCACACCTCTAACTTCCATAGCAGGCGTCTACACCATCCCCTGTGGATTCTGCCCCAAGAAATATGTAGGTGAAACAGGCAGAGATCTTGCGGTCCGTCTTAACGAGCATCTAAATGCCAGTAACAGAGATGACTTAAGGTAAGCCTGTGTCCTCCACAGACTCCACGGGCATTTGATGAACCGGGATGAGGCACAACTCGTTCTCACCGAACATGACCTTAGACGCCGGCTGTGTCTAGAAGCCTCGCTAATCGCCGTCTCCGACACAATAGAACGTAACACTAGAAACCACAAAATTTCTAAAACTTTAGCATACATGATACTCAACCAGGCAAAGCACCACCTACCCAACCACACAGTAACATGATCTCATCGTCTACCCGTCCTCATACCAATGTGGTATTTTTCAGGTCACCATGTGTCACTCACATTTCACTATATATACTGCCTATATATACTGTCTTTTAACCTCTGTATGTTAGTCGTGATGAAGGTCTCAGGACCGAACTTTTTCTAATACATATGTCCTAGTGTTTGCTTCGTGTTTTTCTAAACTAACTTGTCGGTATTTATTACCAAGGTTTATACCATTTCAAGAAGTATTAACAAGTCCAAAAGTTATTTTACAGCTCTAAGCATCACTAGTGAGGCCTCACTTGGATTATACCGCTCAGTTTTTGAGCTCTATACTACAGGATATAATTAATATTTAATATTTAATAATTTGATATCTTTATTTCTACAAGTACATGTGCAAGGTATACAGTCCTAGCTGACCTAACAGTGACATACTACTATATAGAAAGCTGCGTGTTATGCACAGCATTTCGGGCGAGACGTTTCCAGAATTAAGCGAGCCAAATGTTACAAATGTGTCTCATTTATCAGCGTGTCGGTCACCTATATGTGGTTGCGGGGTTTGATTCACAGCTCCTGGCTGTGTGTGTGTGTGTGTGTGTGTGTGTGTGTGTGTGTGTGTGTGTGTGTGTGTGTGTGTTGTTTTATGGCAAGACTCCCAAGGTTTGTATTTGTATGGTCGTCAGTATTATTATTATTATAATCAAAAAGAAGCGCTAAGCCACAAGGGCTATACAGCGCTGCATGGTCGTCAGTAGCCAGGGGTAGCATGGCAACTCTTGTAAAAAGTTCACATTTAATAAGTTCCTTTATTTGCATAGTGGTCGAGCTTTTGTATGCAAGTGAGACCATATTGTGGACTGTCTCACGGCGGCTTCCCAGATGAGAAAATATTTTGTAATCTGTCACAGATAAGCCCGACAGTGAAGTTACAGGTGAGTTAAACCACAAGTTAGGTTACGATATAGCAAAGTTGACTCTAAAGTAAGAGATAAAATTCGACGAAATGAAATCATATCTGTTGAGCCTAAGAGCTAGAGCTCGATTATAACTTTAACATTCACAAATTTATTAACTTTGAAAAACCACACATGCAAAATTCACTTGTAATCATCACTAAACTTAGGTAGTCACAACTGCACGCCTGACAAAGAGCAAAGTTCTTCACAGAGCAGTTGTGAAGGACTCTTTGTGTTGTGAGGCGTGTAGCTGTGACTATCGTCTAAATGGTGATTAACAGTGCATTAGCGTTTTCAAAGTCAAATTTGTTATTTTTTTCCTCAAGGTTGCCTCTCTTTCCCCATTCCTCTCACCTAATTTACATATGATGCAAAACTATCTAGATAGTGAAGGGCCTCCAAGGAGATTTAGACACGCTGCAGGGCGGGTCAAGCAAGTGGTTGTTAGAGTTCAACGCCAAACGGTGCGAGTTAACGAAATTTGATCAACTTGAAAATCTGTTCCACGATGATTCATGGCACCTGGATGATGAGTGAAAATGTTTCTTCCTCTAGAGCTTCATTAACCCTTAAACTGTCCAAACGTAGATCTACGTTTTTTCAACATTTGAAAGTATGTAAAAAAAAAGTAGATCTTTTTTTTATATTTGAAAAGTGTAAAAAAAACTTTGATCTACTTTTTTTTATATTTGAAAATATGTAAAAAAAAACGTAGATCTACTTTTGGAGCACTACGCATGTGAACATAGATCTGCTTGGACAGTTTATGGGTTAAAGATGAAAATGATGTAGTTTTTCTAGCATCAATTTTACTCTTCCACAGTTTCAGTTTTCCCTTGAATGCTGTTAGTTTCTCTGACAACCCAACCAACGTCCGAGCGCGACCTTGTATTGAAATATTCAAGGCGCTAATCTCAACAAAAATCACGATAAGATAAAAGCCACTTACATCATCCATTTTGAATCTGAGAACTTTGGCGCCAGTGAATGATTTTCAGCCAAAAATATCTCGGTCTCG
>NC_069406.1:69120322-69184930 GCF_026875155.1 Cherax quadricarinatus
CAGCAGTTGGATATGCTGAATGTTGAAGACAGAGTAAAACAACTGAAACTATATCATGTTTATAAAATTGCTCACAAACAGTGTCCAGAATATCTTGCTGTCAATTTTGTCAAGGTTGGGAGCCAAAGCAATCATAGTACTAGGGGGGGGAGAGCACAGTTTTGTAGTACCCACAGTCATTGGCCAGGCTTCAAACACCTTTTATTGTACAGCAATAAAGGAATGGAACAGACTACCCGCACATGTCAAAGCCAGTCATAGCATGAACCAGTTTAAGAAGAGTGGCAAAAGGTGTCTGATGAATGTAGCTACAGAAAGGGAGGGGAATGATTTTCTATTTTTTAGCTAACATGCGTGTAAATTTTACCTTATTCCTAATAATGACCCTCGTATTATAGTCTTAATGACCCTCGTGTAGTAGATAGTCTTTTTAGCATGATAAGATGTTATCTTCATTATAGAATAATAAGAAAATATTATAACCTTTATATTATAATAATAAGTTAATAGGACCCCAATGGAAATAAGTCACTCTGTCTGACTTTTTTGGGTTATCCCAGGTTCTCTACACATATGCTGCTATGTATGATAATTCTATGTAACTGTATTTGTGTATACCTGAATAAACTTAGTTACTTACACACACACACACACACACACACACACACACACACACACACACACACACACACACACACACACACACACACACACACACACACACACACACACACACAATATTTATGGTATTCATCTTTTTCAGAATCAACTTGAGTGTATGGTAACTTTGACTTATACCATGACTTCTGGTTAAGTGTCTATTGTACCTTGTTTGTGGCCAGTTTCTGTCACTGCAACTTATTTAGCCACAGACTGACACATAAATTTACATTCCAACAACTGTACCATTCCGCACAGGTAAACGTACTTTATATTACAGTCATGGCTCTTATCCAGCACTACTGGTTCTGTGATACAATCTTAATTGGTTCTGAAGACATTTACACCTCGGTGGTATGGTACACACATACACAGTCAGCAATATTTATATTTAATCCTGTGCCTTATTGACGCAGTTGGCTTTATTACGTTTCACGTGATTGCATTCATTTCTATCTTCGTCGTTTATCCTGTATTGTTACTTACCTTCAAAGTGGGTACCTTGACGCTGGTGAAGGACTCTTGATCAAAGGCACTGAAGTAACTCTCTCCTTCCTCAGATCACATCTGGATGCTATATGACTCCTACGGGTTAAGCGCTTCCCAGTGAATATAATAATTATACAATTACCAATCCATCTCGATTGGATAATTGCAAACAAAGAAGTCAACCAGGAGGCCTGGTCTGGGACCTGTTTGTACGATTTGTTTTAAAGTTTTTGTATTTTGTTTTGACTTAGTGTTAAGTAGGATGGTGCATTACTTTTTTTTGATCCAAAAAACGCTGAATGACCTTGTAGGTCAGAGCGCTTTGTAAAACTTATGACTTCCTTCTTAACCGTGACTCTCGGTGTTCTCGCAATGGTGCACTATTATATGCACTTATGGTATGTCTGAGAACATGGCATTTCTGTGGCTGCTAAGAATGTTTAAGTTTTCCTAAGTTATCGGAACTCACTTGACCTTATTTAAAGCGTAGCTCAAATATTTGGGAGAAAAACTCTACTAAGATTCTTTGCAGTCGAGAGATAAGTTTTGCCTTATATCTTATCAGTTCTCAGTTTTCAACTTACATATATACCTCGTGTAGGACTGCGTCACTCTCACTGAAGTACTTAACTTTATATTTATGGTATACATTCCCGACAAGTTAATAAGACACATGGCAACGTTTCGCTCTCCAGGAGTTTTGTCAAGCCGTTACAAACAAGACATGGACACAGAGAGTGTATATAGGCTTTAGAGCGAGGCGTAAGACACGATATAATCGTTGTAGTAATACTAGAAGTAGTAGAAGTTGTAACACTTGTGGTAACAGTAGTAGTTGTAGTTGTGGTTTTGGTCTTATTATCTTGATTGGAATAGAAGTGTGTGAGATCGTCTTCTTTTATTTTATTCTTGTCCTCACAAGACTTTACATTACTTATGTTAATTATTTAATAATCTACTTTATAGGGAATAGGTTTCCTGTAAACTTGAAACTTTAAGGTGTTATTTACTTTGTGAATGAGGACGTCTAGAAGTGATGAGGCATCATCATTGGATTTTTCCTAAGAGAATATCGAATTTGTAATCCAGAGTTTCGCGACGAAGTGTACATAAACACACCAAACCTTCAGTGATCTACATTTTCCTTCATCAATTCTCCACGCACCAACATCACTCCTGACAAAGTTATAATCCTTCCCAATAGCCAGGTTGCATTGAACGTTTCTAAAGTACTCGCGCAAACTATCACTAGTCACCATCGCAGCCAGTAATTACACCTTGAACAAGTCAATGCAGGGGTTTACACTATACCCTGTGGAGGCTGTGACAGAATATACGTAGGTGAAACAACAAGGAACTTCGAAACACGTCTCAATGAACATAATGCATGTAAGAATGATAACTTGAACAGTGCCTTCGTACAACACCAGAATTCCGCCAACCACCTGATGAAATTCAACAACACCCGACTAGTGATTATAGAACCTAATTTCCGCAGACGTAAATGCCTTGAATCATCATTAATCGCTATTTCTAATACAATTAAGCAAAACAAAGGCAGCTTCATTATTTCTCAAGAATTCTCATCAAAACAATAAATCCTGCCATCACATTGTTGCTACTGCTGATACTATTATTATAACCACGGGGAAGTGCAAAACCCGTAGGAATTATACAGCGCCTGTAGGGGGGGAGGAAGGTATTCAGACTGAATTCAGGGAACTGGAACACAGATCCAATTCCTTAGATCAAGAGCCTCTCACCAACGTCAAGGAACCTCCCTTGAGGGGCATAGCAGTAGAAATGTGTTGTCATGTGGAATGTTTGCTGTGGTATATACTATGTATAAATTAGCGATGGTTGCCTATCAACAAATACGTAATTATGCTTGTCCGCTCTTTCAGTGCCCGGTAATATATAGTGTATGATAAGATACATGTGTAACACTAGTAACTTTACTGACGAAACGTGACCCAGTGTAACAGCTTTCTCCAGTCGAATACAAGTAAATATAACACTGGCGACAGTAGTAGCAGTAGTTTTGAGGTGATCAGTCCCTCAGTCTTGTTTCCCTTCCTGTACTATCTGGGTTTTTTGTTTTTAATTACATGTAGTTAATTACACACACTGAAGGAGGGTAGAACATGAGAGACGTTCATACGAGACTATCAGATGAAAGTCTCTGTGCAACTGATGCGTTGTTAAAAAGTTTGTAACAGTTGTATAATTATTTTTTCGAATATAAAATATTACAATAAATTATTATTTTGACATATACCTTTACCTTTGATATATATTTTGATGGGTTTCGCGAGTTGCCCTAATCTCGCAGCCCGGCCCTGGTCAGGTTTGCCTGGTCAACCAGGCTGTTACTGATGCTGGTGGCCCGCTGCCTCAAATATTCATCACAACCTGGTAGATCTGGTCCCTGACTGAGTATTTTTGGGGTTTACTCTTGAAGACTTCTGGTAAGATGGTTATTATATTATAATCACAGGGAAGCGCTAAACACAGGATTATGCACCGCATGTGGGGGGGGGGGATGGAAAGTATTCAGGCTCAATTCAGGGAACCGGAGCACAGATCCAATTCTCTAGATCAAGAGCCCCTCACCAGCGTCAAGGAACCTCCCTTGAGGGGTGGTAAGATGGTAAAAAGTTGGGGACCCCGGGTGTTGATACAGTGTTCTGTTATTGTGACCACGACGCTCTCGCCTTTCACTGAGTTTACTCTATAATCTATACTTTCTCCAGTATCTCTCACTCCAGTATGATGTTATGGCACTGTGAAGATTTGGGACTAGGCCCTCAGGCACTTTCCACATATATATCTCCGCTCCAGCGAGTACATATGTAGGATTTTGAGAGGTTGGACAAGACAGATGTTTGGGCATGAGGAACCAAGACCATGAACCACATGCATAAAATCATCACACATAATAATAATATTATTAACACATCTGTCGTCTCCCACCAACGCAGGGTGGGAGCGGTCAGTGACGCCAGAAAGCAATGGGTAGGAAAAAAAGGAGATAAGAGTAGATAGAGGTACTTGAATGTAAATGTATAAGTTAGATAGCTTCTTTCTACAATTACCTGATACACCAGGCTGTGGACAAACTAGCTGGCACTCTCTAGTTGACCAGATAGTCAACCGGGAAGTCTGGGCCTCCATCCAGTTACAGGTGAAAATCAGAGCTCAACCAGGCCAGTTAGTCGAAAATAAGACACTGGACCCAAGAGCTGGAGCTCAAACCCTCGTCCTTTGCTCTCACACTCTTTATTAATGTGGGTACTGTGGAAGGACTCGAAGGATACTTAGTCTTACTCTGGGGTTTCTGCACACTGTTAGGTGGAGCCTCTGCCAGTTTAGGTAAAAAAAGTCACAGGAGAAAAATCAGTACAAAACCTAACCTGGTTGATCAGACCCTGATCCACCATGAGGCCTGGTCTCAGACCGGGCTGCGGGGGCGTTGACCCCTGAAACCCTCTCTGTCGTCATAGTTGCTGATCTCCTGTATATGTATATGTTATCTGAGTATCATAGTACCATCCATATGTTTTACATACATGACCCCTTGCTAGGCTCAGTGACTAGCTTGTGTGACGTCACGTGATGCTGTTGTGAGCGGTGTGCTCCCATGATCGCTCTCATTCCCCGCTTAGGTCTACAATAGGCAACACGGCAGGCGGGACTTCCTCCTCCACACACTGCTGATGTAAGTGTTACCATCCAACAAGTGTGTTTAACTCCAACCATCACATCTCCACGAACCCTCCCAACATCTCCAGGTAAACCTAACCTATTCTTACCTAACCTAACCAATTCTTTCCTTACCTAACCTTTCCTAACCTAACCCATTCTTTCCTAACCTAACCTGTCCTCACCTATCCTAACCTAACCTAACCTATCCTAACCTAACCTAACCTATTCTATTCTTTCCTAACCTAACCTGTCCTAACCTAACCTAACCTAACCTAACCTAACCTAACCTAACCTAACCTAACCTGTCCTATCCTATCCTAACCTAACCTAACCTAACCTAACCTTTCCTAACTAACCTAACCTATCCTAATTTAACCTATTCTTACCTAACCTAACCTAACCAATTCTTTCCTTACCTAACCTGTCCTATCCTAACCTAACCTAACCTATCCTAATCAAACCTAACTTATCCTAACGTAATCTAATCTAATCTGACCTAAATCAACCTAACCTAACCAATATTTTTGTTATCCCCTCCCCCCGTTACTATTAACTGTGTCATGGCGCTGCCGCAAATTAGTGAAGGGCTTTCTATCCTAGAAATTTGAGCCATCTTCCATTTCCTCAGATCAAACCTCATTGCCTCCCTTTCCTCAGGCGCTGTGTGATCGGTCCGGGTTTCTGCTTTCCTATGAATATTTGATTTATGGTGAGTTTAGCATACTGAAGTTTACCTCCTCATACTGAAGTTTACCTCCTCATACTGAAGTTTAGATACCTCACACTAAAGTTTACCTCCTCACACGAAAAGTTTACCTCCTCACAGGGAAGTTTACTTCTAGGAATGTGGGAAAAATCCAGCTGCCCCAGCCAGAGTGTATGTCTCAGTGCATATGTCTCATTGTATGTCTCAGTGTATATGATTCTCATTATATGTCTCAGTGTATGTTTTTCATTGTATGTCTCAGCGTATATGTCTCTCATTGTATGTCTCAGTGTATATGTTTCTCATTATATGTATCAGTGTATAAGTCTCTCATTGTATGTCTCAGTGTATATGTCTCATTGTATGTCTCAGTGTATATGTCTCTCATTGTATGTCTCAGTGTATGTTTTTCATTGTATGTCTCAGTGTATATGTCTCTCATTGTATGTCTCAGTGTATATGTTTCTCATTATATGTCTCAGTGTATATGTCTCGTATGTCTCAGTGTATGTCTCTCATTGTATGTCTCAGTGTATATGTTTCTCATTATATGTATCAGTGTATATGTCTCTCGTATGTCTCAGTGTATATGTCTCTAAATGTATGTCTTAGTGTATATGTCTCTCATTGTATGTCTCAGTGTATATGTCTCATTGTATGTCTCAGTGTATATGTTTCTCATTGTATGTCTCAGTGTATATGTCTCAGTGTATGTCTCATTGTGTGTCTCATTATATGTCTCAGTGTATATGTCTTTCATTGTCTCAGTGTAAATGTCACTCATTGTATGTCTCAGTGTATATGTTTCTCATTGTATGCCTCAGTGTATGTCTATCATTGTGTGTCTGAGCATGTCTCTCAGTGTGTGTCTCTGAGTATGTCTCTTAGTTTGTGTCTCTGAGTATGTCTCTCAGTTTGTGTCTCTGAGTATGTCTCTTAGTGTGTGTCTCTGAGTATGTCTCTGAGTATGTCTCTCAGTTTGTGTCTCTGAGTATGTCTCTCAGTGTGTGTCTCTGAGTATGTCTCTCAGTTTGTGTCTCTGAGTATGTCTCTTAGTTGTGTCTCTGAGTATGTCTCTCAGTGTGTGTCTCTGAGTATGTCTCTCAGTTTGTGTCTCTGAGTATGTCTCTTAGTTTGTGTGTCTGAGTATGTCTCTTAGTTTGTGTCTCTGAGTATGTCTCTCAGTTTGTGTCTCTGAGTATGTCTCTCAGTGTATATATATATGCTGTGGATTTATTTTAATCCCTATTTTAGTTATTACGGTAATCTTATCTGGTGGTAAAAAGGTTACACAGATCCTTACTAATCCTCGTGTAGTCGATAGGCTTGAAACCTGGCGCCTCACAGGGCCCCGCCGGATGTGTGCACAAGGACTATACAGTCACACACCAACCCCAAAAAGAAAACACTCGGGCCCAACATTTGCCTTTTTACATTGGAAAAACGGGTTTATCACATTTGTTAATTCCCCAAAGGGGGAAACGCTGGGGGCCCGTAAGGGGCGTAAAGCATCGGGGAAAAAGGAAGAAAAATCAAGTTCCTTGAAGGGTAGGAAAAAGGGGAAATAATTCTCTCCAAAATTAACCCCCACCTGAAACCTTTTCCCCTTTCTTCAGTAAACCGTGTAAAACAACCAAGATTTAAAAATTATGTACATCTTATTAAAACTCCTAAAATGAATTTTAAAAAAGTAATTTTAATTAAAAAGTAAGTTATGGGGAATATAAATGACGTGTTGAAAAAATGAACCCCCGACGGGATTCCCAAACAGGGATTTAAATTTGAAAATTTATTTTTTAGAAAAAGGGAAAAAGGGGGAAAAACTGGTCTGTGTTAAATGCTGACACAAACTATGAGGGAACTTTCTTTCACAAAAATGTGATGTAACTTTCTGACACAAAAAGGAGTGTAACTACTGAAACAAAAATAAAGAGTTAAAATACTGTCACCAAAAATGTGAGTGTAAAAAACGACCAACCCGATTAATTTTAACTACTGACACAAACAATTTTGTAACTACTGAAAAAACGTTTTTGTAACCCAAATGAACAAACTGTGAGGTAACAAAATGTCCCCAAAATGTGATTTTAAACCCAAATGTCACAAAAAAGATTAAAAACCTGACACAAACCAGTGAAGCAACTACGACACAAACTATGAAAATTGGGGGAACAAATTACAAAAACGGGTTTGTGTAACTAAATGACCCAAACAGGGGTGGGAACTACTGAACAAAACTTTTGGTGTAAATACTGACACAAACTGTGAGTGTAACACGAAACAAACTGGATTTTAACTAAATGTCACAAACTGTAGGGAACCCGTCACAAACTGAGTGGGGGAACTACTGACCAAAAAACTGTGAGTGGGAATACTGACACAAAAATATGAGTGTAAATACTGACAAAAAATGTTTTTGTGGGAACTACTGACACAAACAATGAGTGGAACCCCCCAAGACACAAACCATGAGTGTAACTTCTACCCCAAAAATTTGAGTGTAACTACTGGCCACAAACTTTTTGGGGTGTAAATTTCTGACCCAAATGTAGTGAAATTACTGAAACCCCAAAATTTTGAGTGTAACTACTGACACAAACTATGATTAAAATACTGACACAAAAATTTTGAGTGTAACTACTGACAAAACTGTGAGTGTAACTAAACAAAAACTATGAGTGTAACTAATTTACAAAAACTGTTAATTTTTAACTCTGACACAAACGTGAAAGGGAACTACGACACAAAAATGTGAGTTTTTTTTTAAAAAAAAAAAAAACACAAAATGGAGTGTAACTACTGACAAAAACTAAGAAATGTAAATACTGAAAAAAAATGTAAGTGTAACTACTTTACACAGGGCTGTAGTGTAAAATACTGACCAAACGGAAATGTAAATACTGACAAAAAACTGTGAGGTAACACTGACTTTCCCAAAATGTGAGTGTAACTGACACAAACGATTTTAACTACCCAAAACCAAAAATGGGGATGAAAATGCTGGGCACAAACTTTGAGTGTAACCGCGGACAAAAAAACTGTGAGTGTAAAAATGCTGACCAACAAACTGTAAATGTAACGCTGAACACAAACGTGGTGAAACTACTGACACAAACTAAAGGGAAAAAATTACAACCAAAATTTTGATTCAACTACTGACGAAACTGTGAGTGTAACTGAAAACAAAATGTAGTGTAACTAAAAGGGCACAAAAAAGTGATTTAACTACTGACAAAAAACTGTGAGTGTAACTACTGACCAAACTGTGAGTGTAACTACTGGGACAAACTGTGAGGGTAAATACGGGGCACAAACGTGAGTAAACTGACACAACCCGGAGTTTGCTACTGGGCACAAACTGTGATGTAAAATACTGAAAAACAAACTATGAGTGTAAAATACTTTACACAAACTTTTGAGTGAACTACTGACACAAAAATATAATGTAACTACTGACACAAAAATGTGAGTGTAACAAAGGCAACAAACCCGGAGGAACTACCGACACAAACTTTTTTAGTGTTAAAAATACTGACACAAACGTGAGTGTAACACAACACAAACCCGGAAATTTGGGAAAAACTGACACCCAAAATATGTGTAACAAATGACACAAAAATGGGGGGAGTGTAACTACACAAACTGTGGGGTGTAACCCACTGACACAAACTATGAGGGGTAACTTACTGACAACAAACTGCAGTGTAACACTGGGCACAAACCCTTTAGCGTAACTACTGACGCAAACTGCGAGTGTAAAATGACATAAACTATGAGGGTAAAATTTCTGACCCAAAAATGTGAGTTAGCTATGAACACAAACTATGATTGAACGGGCACAAACCAGAGTGTAACTACTGACACCCAAAAGTGAGAGTTAAATGACAAAACTGTGAGTGGGAAAATACTGACCAAACGGATGTAACAAAACAAACTGGAGTGAAAAAGACACAAACTATGAGTGTAACTGACACAAAATAAGATGTACCACTGAAAAAAAACTGGGGAGAGGGAACTGACAAAAAACGGAGTGAACACGACACAAAATTGAGTGTAACTACTTTAAAAACAAACTGTGGGTTAAAAACTGACACAAACTGTGATTGTAAAGACACAAAAAAGTGGGGTGGGAACTGACACAAACTTTAGTTTTAACAAACACAAACGGGGAGTGGGAACTGACCCAAACTTTAGTAGTAACGTACAAACTATAAGGAAACACCCGACACAAACTGTGAATGGGAACTACAGAACAAACCGGAGGGTAACGACCCAAACTGGATGTAAACAAAATGCCCCAAAAAAGTGAGTGTAAAATACTGACAAAAAGTTTTGAGTGAAACTACTGGGCAAAAAAAGTGTGAGTTGAAAATGACAAAAAACGTGAGAAAAAAAGACCCCCAAAATGGAAAAAGGGGGGTTTTTAATTTTTCTGACACAAACTGTTAGTGTAAATTAAAAGACCCAAAATGTGAGTGTAACTACGAACACAAAATTGGGAAAAGGGAACTAAATGAAACAAAATGTGAGTGTCACTACTGACACAAACTATGAGTGGAAAAAGACACAAACAATGGTTAAAATTACGGGGCCCAAACTATTTAGTGAAAAAACTGGACACAAAAAGGGGAGGGTTAAAAACTGAAAAACAAAAAATTGAGTGTAACCCATGACACAAACTAGGGAAAGTAACTCCCCATACAAACTTTAGTGAAAATTTCTGGAAAACAAAATGAGTGTAACGACCCCAAAAAATTTTGAAGGAAAAAACTGACACAAAACCCGTGATGGAACTACTGAAACAAACTGTGAAATGTAACAAATTGACACAAACTGTGAAATGTAAACTACTGACACAAACTATGAGTTTTAACTGACACAAACAAAAGTGTAACTACTGAACAAACTGTGAAATGTAACTACTGCCCCAAACTTTTTGTGTACTGACAAAAAAAACGTATTTTAATGACACAAACTATGAGTGAAACTACTGACAAAAAACTGGGGATTTAACTTACACAAACTATGAGTGTAAAATACTGAAAAAAACTATGACTGGGAAAATACTGACCCCAAACTAAGAGTGGGAACTGACACAAACTGTGAGTGTAACTAAATGACAAAAACTATTAGTTTAACAAATGACAAAACTAAGAATTTTAACTACTGACACAAACTGTGAGTGAACTACTGACACAACCCCCGAGTGAAACTACTGACACAAACTATAATTAACCACTGATTACAAACTTGGGGGGTAACAAATGACAAAAACTGCGAGTGGGAAAAAGACCCCAAAAATGTGAGTTGGGGAACCCACTTTTACAAAAAAACGTGAGTGTTTAAATACTTCACCCAAACTAAGAGTGTAACAAATGACACAAAAAATATGAGTGTAACTGACACAAACATGAGTTAAATACTGACACAAACTAAAGATTTTAGCTTACACAAACAAAAGATGTAACTGGGGGAAAAAAACAAACTATGAGTGGGAACTGACCCCAAACTAAGATTTTAACCCACTGACACAAACTATGAGTGGGAACTACTTTTACACAAAAATAAAGGTGAAAAAGAACAAACTATGAGTGTAAATCCGACACAAACTATGAGTGTAACGACACAAAAATATGGGGTGTAACTACTGACAAAAAACTAAACGTGGGAACTGACACAAAAATAAAGAGGGGAAAAACGGGCACAAACTATCAGTGTAAAAGACACAAACCCATGAGTGTAACTGACACAAACTATTTATGTAACGACACAAACTATGATTAAAATACTGACACAAACTATGAGGAAAATACTGCACAAAAAAATGATTTTAACTACCGACAAAAAACTGTGAGGTAACTACTTACAAAAAAAACTATTTGTGTAACTACTGACACAAAATTTTGAGGTAACTGACACAAAAGTTAGTGTAACTACTGTCACAAACTGGGGAGTTAACCCGAAAACAAACTTTAAAGGGGTAAACCCACTCAAACACACTATGAATGTTTAAATACTGATACAAACGTGAGTGTAACTACTTAAAAATAAACTGTGGAAATTTAACTACTTTTCACAATCTATGGGGTTTAAAATACTGACACCCGACGTGAGTGTAACTACTCCACAAACTATGAATTTAACTAAATGATACAAACTGTGAGTATAACTACTTACACAACTGGTGAGTGTAACAAATGACAAAAAACTATTAGTCCCAAAAATTGGGCACAGAAATATGATGAAAAATACTGACACAAACTATGAAAGTAACTACAACAAAAATGCGGTGTAAATGCCCCAAAATATGAGTGTAACAAATGACACAAACCCATTTAAGAAACTATTTGATTTCAAAACGGGGAGTGTTAAAATACAAAGGGCCACAAACTATGAGTGTAACTTACACCAAAATGGGGAGTGTTTAAAACTTGACACAAACGTGAGTTTAACCTCTCACCAAAATGTGAGTTTTAAAATACTGACCACAAATATGAAAATGGGAAATACGACACAAACTATGGGGTGTAAACTACTGAAAAAAAACTGTGAGTGTGAAACTGGGCACAGACTAAGATGTAACTTTCTGACACAAACGCGATGTAAAAAGACACAAAATGGGGAGTGTAAAATGACACAAAAATATGAGTTTTAACAAAATGACACAAACTAAAAATGTAACTACTGATACAAACTTTTGAGTGTAACTACTTTCACAAACTGGGTGTAAATTGACACAAACTATGATGTAACCTGACCAAACTTGAGTGTAACAACCTTTACACAAACTGGGGGGTGAAACTACTGACTCAAACTACGAGTTAAAACTACTGACACAAACTATTTAAAGTAACCCAAAAAGGGCAAAAAACTGGATTGGGAACTACGGAAAACAAACTGTGAAGTTAACTTTCTGAAAAAACCCAAAATTTAGTGTAAATTGACACAAACGTGGGGTGTAAACTACTGAAAAACAAACTGGGAGTTTTAAAAAAAATGAAAACAACTTAGGGGTAACTTTACACAAATGGGGATGTAACTACGACACAAATTGTTTAGTGAACGCAGACAAAAAACCCGTAATGTAACTACTGACACAAAAAAGTGAGTTTTAACTACCCCACCAAATTTGAGTAAACCCTTTTACACAAACTTTTATGTTTAAATACTGACACAAACATGAATGTAAAATACTGACACAAACTGGGGATGTAACTACTGACACAAACTTTTGAGTGTATCTACTGACACAAAAAGTTAGTGGGACCGACAAAAAACTGTAGTGTAACTACTGATTAAAAAACTATAGTTTAACTACGACCAAAAAACTAGAGTGTAACTACTGACACAAAAATATGAAATGTAACTGCTGACAAAAAAATTGAGGTTTAAATTGACACAAAATGTGAGTGTAAACTCTGACCCCAAACTTGAGTGTAACTACTGACAAAAAACTAAGAGTGTAACTACTTTACAAAAAACTGAGTGTAACTACTGACACAAACTGTGAATGTAACTACCCGGGCACAAACTGTGAGTGTAAAAATACTGACACAAACTGTGAGTGGGAACTACTTTACACAAACGTGAGTGGGAAATACTGACCCCAAACTGTGATGTAACAAAAAACAAATTTTTGAGTGAAAATACGAAAACAAACTGTAGTTTTAACTACTGACCCCAAACGTGGGGTGTAACGGACACAAAAATGGGGAGTGTAACTACTGACAAAAAACTATAGTGTAACTACTTGGGCACAAACTTTTTTTGAAAATACTTTACCCCCCCCCCCCCAAAACTGTATTGTGCAAATGGGCACAAACGGTGGGAACTACGTCCCCAAACTTTTTTGACTGTAAATACTGGGCAAAAAACTATGATGTAATAAAAATGCACAAACTGAAAAGGGGGTTGGGAACTTCTGACACAAACTTGAAGGTTTAAATACTGGGCGCCCAAAAGTGAGTGTAACAAATTCCCCAAACGTGGGGTGAAAAAACTGACACAAACTGTGAGTGAAAAAACTGACACAAAATTGATTTTAAAATGACAACAAAAATGTGAGTGAACTACTAAAACAAACTATGAGTTTAAAACTGGGCACAAAAATATGATGGGAACAAATGACAAAAAACATGAGTGAAAAAGACCCCAACTTTGGGGCGGGGAACTGACACAAAAAGTGATGTAACTACTGAACAAAAACAAAGACAACTACTGACAACAAACTTTTGAGTGTAAAATACTGACAAAACTGTGTGTGTAACTAATGACACAAAAAGCAGTGAAAATGACACAAACTGTGATGTAACAACACAAACGGATTTTAACTACTGACACAAAATGGAGTTAAGTCCCGACACAAAAATGGGTGTAAAAGTCACAAACTTTTGAGTGGGAACTACTGACCCAAACTGTGAGTGTAAAATACTGACACAAACTGGAGTTTAACTACGACACAAAAATGGAGTGTTAAATACTGACACAAACTGTGAGGGTTTAACAAATGACCCCAAACTGTTAGGTAACTACTGACAAAAAAAGTGAGTTTTAAAATACTGACACAAAAGTGAGGTAACCAAATGACACAAACTTTTAGTGAACTACTGAAAAAAAACTGTGAGTGTAACTACTGACACAAACTGTTAGTGGGAACTACTGACACAAACTGTGAGTGTAAACTACTGAAAAACAACTGTGAGTGTAACAAATGACACAAACGTGAGTGTAAAAAACTGCACAAACTGTGAGTGTAACTACTGAGAAAAAAACTTTAGTGTAACTACGCAAAAACTAGAGTTTTAAATACTGACCAAAATATGAGGTAACTTTCTGACACAAAAATGATGAACTACTGACCAAACTATGATGAAAATACAGACACAAACTGTGCGTGTAACTACTTTCACAAACTGGGGAAATGTAACTTTTGACACAAACGTGAGTGTAACCACTGACACAATTTTAAGAGTGTAACTACTGACAAAACACCCCACAGTTTTTTTGTCATAGTTTTTACCCCACAGTTTTTAAATACTGACAAAAACGTAGTTTTTAAAATACTTTACACCAAAAAAGTGAGTGTAACTAAAAGCCCCAGTACTATGAGTGTAACGAAAACAAACTGGAGTGTAACTACTGCACAAACTATGGTTTTAACTACTGAAAATCAAACTGTGAAATGTAACAACTGACCAAACTGTGAGTTTAACTACTGACACAAACTGTGAGTGTAACTACTGACACAAACTGTGAGTGTAACTACTGACACAAACTGTGAGTGTAACTACTGACACAAACTGTGAGTGTAACTACTGACACAAACTGTGAGTGTAACTACTGACACTAATTTTACCCCCAAAAAAATGTGAAATGTAAATACGAAAAAAAACTGTGAGTGTAACTACTGACCAAAAAAACCGTGAGTGAACTACGACAAAAAAATTGAGTTAACTGAGACAAACGTGAGTGTAAAATACCCGAGACAAAATGTGAGTTAACTACTTTTCACAAAAATAAGAAATTAACTACTGACAAAAAACTATGAGTGAACTACGACAAAAAACTGTGTTAAAATACTGGGGGCCCCAAACTATAGTGTAAAACGGGCACAAACTGTGCCCTGTTTAAATACCTTAAAAACAAACTGTGAGTGTAACTTCTGACACAAACTGGATGTAACTACTGACACAATCTAATGTAACTACTGACACCACTCACGTTTTTTGTCATAGTTACACTCACAGTTTAACCCCACTGACCACAAACTGTAGTGTAACTACCGACCAAACCCGTGAGTTTTAACTACTGACAACAGACTATGAGTGAACTGACACAAACTAAATTGTTAAAATACTGCACAAACTTAATGTGTAACTACGACAAAAAACGTGGGGTAAATACTTTCACAAAAATTAGGTAACACTGACACCAAAATGGAGTGTAACTCCCGCCAAAAAACTGTGAGTGAACAAACTGACAACAACCTTTTGAGGTTTTAAAACTGACACAAACTGTGAGTGTAACTACTGACAAAAAAACGGAGTGTAAAATACTGGGCACAAAAAATGTGAGTGTTCAAAATACTGACCCAAACTGTGAGTGTAACTTTCTACACAAACTGTGAAATTAAATACTGAAAACAAACCCGTGAGTGTAACTGAGACAAACGGGGAGTGTAACCCACGGGACAAAAATGTGAGTGTAACTAATGGCACAAACAATGAAAAGGAAACACTGACACAAACATGAGGTAACTACTGCACAAACTGAGTGGGAACCAACCGCCACAAACTATGAGTGAAAATACTGACAAAACTTTTGCCTGGGAACTACTTACCCCAAACTGGAGTGTAACTTCTACACAAACTGGTTTAGTGTAACTACTGAAAACAATCTATGAGTGTAACAACTGACACCACTCCCCAGTTTTTTGTCAGAAAATTTCACCACAGTTTTAACTACTGAAAACAAACTGTGGGGTGTAAAATACGACCCAAACTTTAGTGTAACTTTCTGACACAGACATGAGTGTAACTGACACAAACTGTGAGTGTAAAATTTCTGACCCAAACTAGAGTGTTTAAAACTGACACAAACAAACTGTTGAAAATAAGGTCACTTTAAATTTATTTGGTCTCACCTTTTATGGTACCTTTGTTGACGGGGAATTCATAGTTTATTTTCTAAGCCCCCCCCTTCCCCTCCCTTTGATTTCCCCCCCTCCCCTTAATCCCCCCCTCCTTTGATGCCTACCACCTTGATCCCTACCCCTTGATCCCTCCCCTGACACCTTCCTCTTGATCCCTCCCTCCCTCCCTCCCTTCACACCTACCCCTTGATCCTTCCCTCTCCCCTCACACCTACCCCCTTGATCCCTCCCTTCATACCTTCCGCCTTGATACCTTCCCCTGGATCCCTTGATACCTTCCTCCTTTATCCTTCGTTTTCTTGATACCCTCCCCCTTGATTCCTGCCTCCCTCTCTCCAACCCTGCTTTTCCGTCTCCAAACCCTGCCTACACTTCCATCCATCCCTTTCCCTCCTTTCCAACCATCCCTTTTTCCTCTTTCCAACCATCTCTTCTCCCCTCTCCAACCCTTCCTTCCCTCCCTCTCATACCCTCCCTCCTCTAGGCCTCCAGTCCCCCACGTCCTTCATTGTTTGGAGTTTAATAATGTTAATATATGGCAAGCTGTAGTGACTTGTTGTATCTGGGGGAGATCTCTGCTTTAGCATCTTCATCTACAGAGTTGTGTTGAAAAACAATTGATGCAGAGAGAGAGAGAGAGAGAGAGAGAGAGAGAGAGAGAGAGAGAGAGAGAGAGAGAGAGAGAGAGAGAGAGAGAGAGAGAGAGAGAAAGCAGCAACTTCACTCTGGCTGTACCCTTCTCCAGAACATCACTCCATCTGAGATCCTATATACCCAGGATGACTCGAGTATGGAACACATTCGTACAGCATAATGATGTCAACGAGATAAAGTCAGTTGATCAAATGAAAAGGCTGGCCCACAGATGGCTCCAACTTCCTCCTGTTCCCTACTTGTATGTCTCATAACAATAAAAATGCTTTGAAATGAGCTGATGTAGGTAACAGCTCTTAGCTTGCCAATAAAGTTAGGAATCCTTACCCTGTAAATAGCTTATCAATAAAGCTAGGGATCCTTAACCTTGTCAAACCCTGTGTAAAAAAAAAAAAAAGAGAGAGAGAGAGAGAGAGAACAAGCAAGTAAGCATAATCACCAATCTTGGTTAAGACCTAATTAATTATCAATCATTATTAATCATTATTAATTATACCCACCGAAAAACTGCTCTGTCAGGGCCAGGCTGCGGGAGTAGGCATACTCTCGCAACAGGTCACAGGTAAAGTCACAGTTGTATCAGCAGCAGCAGAGTACATGGAGTGCGAGAATCAAAACACCGCCCATCTGCCTGGGTAAATGACCTTCGAAGAGGCCTTCTTTCCCTTCCGCCTGCCCTGTGACCACACCTGTGGTAGGGAGTTTCCTCTGATAGTGAAAGCGGGGGTTAGGTTATTCTGTCCCAGGAATGTTTGCAGGGATGAACTGGTGCACTGCTGTCCTGCTGGTTGTCAACTGCTCATTGCACACCATAGACTGCCTTGACTTCTCAGCAGATTACCATCCATCTCAGTGGCTGCCACCCACCCCAGTGGTGTCCCTGGGTCCAATCACGTGGCTGGCTGCCTAAGGGCTTGCTACAGTGCACCCGACTTGTCACAATGTCGAAGACCTTGTGATGGCTCTGTGGTCCTGTGGACTGCCTCATAGGCCATCAAAGATGTATCAGAGGTAAGGTATGTGGTTAACCAGGTAGTGAACAAGGAGGAGGCTTAGACTGAGAGGGTAGACGAATCCTTGAAACTGGACACAGAAATAACATTTCACCAAAAGAACTACACTTAAGAGAAGATCCTTATGGCATCCTGGACCATTGTCAGGTCACAACTGGGGATAGAAGCTAGAGATGGGTAGGAAACAGCACGATTGTGAGTGGAGGAAGAAATGGTAATTGAAGTGAATTGTTCCACCTATGGTACTGTGACTTTCTTTTCTTCAGAGATAATATTGTACTGCATTTATTCACTGTGCTAGCATAGTATTAGAAGTTTACCAATGTTCATTGGACTGTGTTGCATTACACAGGTGGAGACAGTGTCAAGATATCGACAGTTGGTGAAGAAGACACAACTGCAGTGGAGTCTTTTACTTGTACATTTTACCCAGGATAGAACTTTATCAATGTTGGGTGAGATGTTGTACGAATAAAAGACCACTAAATTTGTGTATTAAGAGTGTGTGCCAGACCATCCTGTGTAATGCAGTAGTTAGTTTAATATGTTTATTATGCACCCCATACCCATCCTGTGGGCGGTAGTCAAAAGATTACAGAGGTACATAATGGGTCCAGGGACTGGACTCCAAAGTTTTGATAGCTGAGCAAGTTACAGAGGTAATGAACTCACAATTTACAAAGGTAATGAACTCCAGGTAGGTCTGGTCACAATCATGACAAGTTACAAAGGTATTTACAGATTACAGAGGTACGTAATGGGTCCAGGGACTGGGCCCCCAAAGTTTTGATAGCTGAACTAGGTACAGAGGTAATGAATTCTGTAAGAATGGTTACTTACGTTTATACATGGCTACAATCATGAACAAATTATAGTGTAATGAGCAATTCACACTTCCACACCCGGTCACAACACACACACACACACACACACACACACACACACACCACACACACACACACACACACACACACACACACACACACACACACACACACACACACTGCAGGAAGGCCTTTGACACAGTTCCCCACAAGAGATTAGTGCAGAAGCTGGAGGATCAGGCACACGTAAAAGGAAGGGCACTGCAATGGATAAGGGAATACCTGACAGGGAGGCAGCAACGAGTCATGGTACGTGAAGAGGTATCACAGTTGGCGCCTGTTACGAGCGGGGTCCCACAGGGGTCAGTTCTAGGACCAGTGCTATTTTTGATATATGTGAACGACATGATGGAAGGAATAGACTCTGAAGTGTCCCTGTTCGCAGATGACGTGAAGTTGATGAGAAGAATTAAATCGGACGAGGATGAGGCAGGACTGCAAAGAGACCTGGAGAGGCTGGACAGTGGTCCAGTAACTGGCTCCTCGAATTCAATCCACCCAAATGCAAAGTCAGAAGATTGGGGAGGGGCAAAGAAGACCGCAGACAGAATATAGGCTAGGTGGACAAAGACTACAGACCTCACTCAGGGAGAAAGACCTTGGGTGACCATAACACCGAGCACATCACCGGGGGCACACATCAACCAAATAACCGCTGCAGCATACGGGCGCCTGGCAAACCTGAGAATAGCGTTCCGATACCTTAATAAGGAATCGTTCAAGACACTGTACACTGTGTATGTTAGACCCATACTGGAGTATGCAGCACCAGTCTGGAACCCACACCTGGTCAAGCACGTCAAGAAGTTAGAGAAAGTACAAAGGTTTGCAACAAGGCTAGTCCCAGAGCTCAAGGGAATGTCGTACGAGGAAAGGTTAAGGGAAATCGGACTGACGACACTGGAGGACAGAAGGGTCAGGGGAGACATGATAACGACATACAAGATACTGCGGGGAATAGACAAGGTGGACAGAGATAGGATGTTCCAGAGAGGGACACAGGGACAAGGGGTCACAACTGGAAGCTGAAGACTCAGACGAGTCACAGGGACGTTAGGAAGTATTTCTTCAGTCATAGAGTTGTCAGCAAGTGGAATAGCCTAGCAAGTGAAGTAGTGGAGGCAGGAACCATACATAGTTTTAAGAAGAGGTATGACAAAGCTCAGGAAGCAGAGAGAGAGAGGATCCAGTAGCGATCATGAAGAGGCGGGGCAGGAGCTGAGTCTCGACCCCTGCAACCACAATAGGTGAGTACAATTAGGTGAGTACACACACACACACACACACACACACACACACACACACACACACAACCACAAATAGGTGAGTACACACACAGACATACACACACACACACACCACACACACACACACACACACACACACACCACACACACACACACACACACACACACACACACACACACACACACACACACATGAGGATGAGGATGAGGCAGGACTGCAAAGAGACCTGGACAGGGTTGACATGTGGTCCAGTAACTGGCTTCTCGAATTCAATCCTGCCAAATGCAAAGTCATGAAGATTGGGGAGGGGCAAAGAAGACCGCAGACAGAGTATAGGCTAGGGGGACAAAGACTACAGACCTCACTCAGGGAGAAAGACCTCGGGGTGACCATAACACCGAGCACGTCACCGGAGGCACACATCAACCAAATAACTGCTGCAGCATACGGGCGCCTGGCAAACCTGAGAATAGCGTTGCGATACCTTAATAAGGAATCGTTCAAGACACTGTACACTGTGTATGTTAGGCCCATAGTGGAGTATGCAGCACCAGTCTGGAACCCACACTTGGTCAAGCACGTCAAGAAGTTAGAGAAAGTACAAAGGTTTGCAACAAGGCTAGTCCCAGAGCTCGGGGGAATGTCGTACGAGGAAAGGTTGAGGGCAGTATGATGGGAAAATCATGCTCATGCTGTGTGTTGGAGTATGACAAAAAATATCCTGTTTGATGGGTGCATTAAGGTAACGTGTCTTTTGCCTTAATCTTATTAAATGTCCTACTGTACAGATAAGTGCAGCCATACAATGCAGTGTAACCAATACTGGCTATACAAGAAAGTGTGCACTGAAAACTGCAGTAGTACTGCACTGTGTTAATCTGAATAATGATAGTCTTTGATAAACGATTTTGTATTAATGTGTGATATAGTGATGGTCTATTTCAGGTGACCGCGATGACTGCCGACCAGAGCTACAGCCAGGAATGGAGTACATCAATGCCAACCAGGATGAGCAAGCGGTGAGTTGAATACCTGGTGTGTCTGAGCCCCTGGCATAGGTATCGTGCCCTTAGTAAATGTTATACCCTTGGCATAACTGATTATGAAAATTTTGAATTGTGGGAAGATATGTGTTATGTCTGTGTTTGCAGGAAGCTATCACTAGCTCCTGGTTCCCAACATCTTAAAGCAACTAACAGGACTAATGATGCATTAACCCTATGGATCATGTGTTTCATATTGTTTGTGAGGTATTATATATGCAGTTCCATCTCCGAATGAATGAGTGACGATAAAAGTATTTCCTCTCATTTTGGGTCATCCTACCTTCATGGCTGGTGTGTTAAAAAAATTCCACAAGTACTTATATAAAAATCATTCTTAAATTGACAAGCTAGTCTATTGAAATACTAGAGGGGGGGAGAAAGTATTTTTTTTTATTAACACATCAGTTTTCCACTGAGACAAGATGACCCGAAAAAGAAGAAACACTTTCATCATCATTCACTCCATGACTGTCTTGCCAGAGGGGTGCTTATGCTGCAAGTAAAAAACTGCAACATGTCAATACCCCTCCTTCAGAGTGCAGACACTGTATTTCCCACCTCCAGGACTCAAGTCCGGCTAACCAGTTTCCCTGAATCCCTTCATAAATGTTACTTTGCTCACACTCCAACAGCACGTCAAGTCATAAAAGCCATTTGTCTCTGCTCCTGTCTAACATGCTCATGCGTGCTTGCTGGAAGTCCAAGCCTCTTGCATACAAAATCTTCTTTACCCCCACCCCTCCAACCTTTCCTAGGACGACCCCTACTCCACCTTCTTTCTACTACAGATTTACAATGCTAGTCATGGCATTATGCCGGGCGAGTGCCCCGGCATAATGCCGTGACGAAAATCAAAGGCCTATCGTTCGGGGGGGTTCTTTTTTTGTCAGTGCATTATGCCGGGTAGTAGTCGTTAGCATGACATGACGTCACGGCCTGCTGCCACACTCCACAGTGACTCCTCAGTGCTCACATGGCTGCTATGGTGGCAGGAAGTGTTGCACTTTTGTCTCTCATCTTTTGTCTGGTGTTCCCTTTGGTTTCGAGGCTATACATGTTTGATTATGGGTAAAAGGAAGTCTTTAACACCTGAAACTAGAGCTCAAATCATAGGGCTTCACAAAGCTGGGCACCAGATGAAAGAAGCAGTGGAGAATGTTGGTGTATGTGAGCATTCAGCGAGGAACTGGGTGCAGCGTTTCAAGTCTAGTGGCAGTGTCATGTTACTGTCTGCCAAACCTCGGCCTGGCCCCTCGAAGAAGACATCTGTTCATACCGTAACTGTGTTAAAGAAGTAGTTAGAGAGTACACCTCGGATAACTGCTAGATAATTGAAAGAAAAGAACCCACATCTTCTCTCAGAGGTGTCTGTAAGAACTGTTAATAGATGTGTGTCAGAACTGGGCTACAGTAGTCGCCGCCAGGTTAAGAAACCGATCCTTTCCAATCCACAGAAGAAATGTAGGCTGGATTATGCAAAGAAATATCTTCACTGGAGTCCTCAACAGTGGACTGAAATACTTTGGAGTGATGAAGCAACCTTCACCTGTAACCGTGGGGGACATGTGTACCGGCCCAGAGGCAGTGACCTGCTAGACCCACGCTACACCTGTAGGACCACCAAACACAGACTCGCTCATGGTTTGGAGGTGTTTCAGTGCTCAAAGTGTTAGTGAACTCATTGTTCTTTCCAAAATCCAGTATATGAACCAGTATAATTACCTGAAGTTATTGTGTGACAATTTATCTGAGGCGTTTGGCAAGTGTGGGGCTATGGTTTTTATGCAGGACAGCTCATTGTGTCGTACCACCAAATCTGTAGTTCAGTGGCTTAAGGACTGTGAAGTGAGATTCTTTAATGACTGGCCAGCCAATACCCCCAGACCTAAACTCTATTGAGAACCTCTGGTCAATAGTGAAATGAAGTTTACCTGGCAAGGGTATTAGTTCTATCCTGCAGCTGGAGGCTGCTCTACATGAGGCATGGAATATACCTCCCCAGATCCTTGTGTGAGAGTCTTCCTACATGGCTGAGGGACGTGATTAAGCATAAAGGACGCAGCACCAAGGATTAAAACCTCAGTAAGTGTGCAAATACGTATGTACGTATATTATAATCATTCATGGTATGTGTTTGTGTTTTGGTACGTGTTGGGGGAGGGGGGCATAATGCCGTGACTAGCACTGTATATGCCCTCCAAGTCATTTTTTTTGTTCCATCCTCTCTAAATGACCAAACCACCTCAACAACCTTCCTCTGCCCTCAAGATAATACTTTTAGCAATCCCGCACCTCCTTCTAATCTCCAAGCTATGGATTCTTTGCATTATATTCACATGGCACATTGGCTTCAGACATGATGTCTCCACTGCCTCCAGCCTTCTACTTGTTGCAACATTCACCACCCATGCTTCACACCCATATAAGAGGATTGGTACCACTATACTCTCATACATTTCCCTCTTTGCTTGCATAGATAACATTCTTTGTCTCCACAGACTCCTCAGTGCTCCACTCACCCTTTTCCCCTCATCAATTCTATGATTCACCTCATCTTTCATAGACCCATCTGCTGACAAATCCACTCCCAAATATCTGAATACATTCATTTCCACCATATTCCCTCCAATTTGATATCCAATTTTTTCATTACCTTAATTTTTTTTTATCTTCATCACCTAGTTCTTTCTTATGTTTACTTTTAATTTTTTTTCTTTACATTACCCTACCAAATTTGCCCACCAACCTCTACCCCTTCTTTTCAGAATCTCCCAAAAGCACAGTGTTAACAGCAAAAGCATCTGAAACAACTCCTACTTTTGTCTTAGATTCTTTAGCTCTTAATCCCACACCTCTTGCCAACACCTGAGCTGTCTGAAAATATAATGAACAACCATGGTGACATCACGCATCCCTGTCTAAGGTCTACGTATTCTAACCCAGGAGTGAGGAACCTGGGGCCCTTCAACGGCATTAAGTGCGGTCTTCTGAATAAATTTATTTCATTCCATTGCTCGATTGCTAGCAACTCAGCTCACACACTAAGACCCGGAGATCCAGTCCCCAGTACGGCTGGAAACCATTGAATGTGTTTCCCTTAAGACCCCTACTGTTCATTTTCCCCCATCAGTAAAATTATGTAGGTACCTGGGTGTTAGTCAATGGTGTGGGTCATGTGGAAAATACTGTATATATTTCCAGAATTCAGTATTTATATGTAAATAGATGGCCATACGTATTTAATGATATTTATGTATGGGAAAACGGAAAGCCTGCGTCTGTGCAGACGAGACCCCGCCATCTTGGTTTTGAATTTTGTACAACATTGGTGAAAGGGGAAAGAATTTTTTCGTGCTCTAGAGGTAAAATTGTGGGGACACCTCTCAAATAGGAGGCGAAATTGGTGGATGTGCATTCCTGCAAAAATTTGGAGATATCAGACGAGGGACAAGACAGCTCCAGGAACCTCAGATAAGCTCTCTAGATTTGTGTATGATACACATTAATCTCCGTCAAATTGGTGAGTGATATTAAGTATATTTTCCTTCTGTTATGTAATTGTGTATATATATTACTTTTTTTTATTTTTAATATACAGTCCCACAAATTTATATATTTACCAGTATTCCTGGTGTATGTATATTTATTTTTAATTAATAGGTCCAGACAACTTGTGGTTATGACAGTGGTAGGTATCGAAGGGGGAATTTTTTTGCGACCTAGGTGTCCCAAATTCCTACTTGTCTAACTGATAATAATTATCTATGTTCATTTACTGTTATTTTATATATGATACATCCAAGTAAATGCAATTTCCACATTTAATTGCCTGTTGGTCCTTCTTGAACGGAGGTAATTAGTGAAGTCTTTTAATTAGTTAATTACTTAATAATTTATGTGAAATTACAGAAGGAGGTGGATGTTAAGTTCAAAAATTTATTTATTGTTTTGGTGGATTAAAATTTTATTACAATATTAATTTGGATAAGTCAAGTGTGGCTAAAGATTATTTTTAATATGTATAAGTGTATGTGTAATTGAAAGCCAAGTGTAGCTTATTAATTTGTATAATATAATTTGCTATGCCAAATTCTGGCAAGGATTTATTAATTTGTAAAATATTAAATTTGATGAGCCAATTTTGTATTAATGTACATTTAAAATTTATATTATACATGTAATTGCTAAGCTCAAGTAGCTAGGTTTTATTCAAAGGTAAGTTGTATCAGTGTTGTAAGTTGTAATCAGTGTTATTAATTGAGTTGAATTTAATACATTGCATCATGGCTGAAAATGAGGAAATTAATATAGAAGACAAACATATGGAATATAGAGTAAAAAGCATCAATACAGGCTAGAAAATTCATGTAACCAAGGCATATAATAAGTGCTTGGAATTAATGAATAAAGAAACTGTGAATACTGATGATTTAAAATTTTTATTTAGATGCTTTAGGGAATAGAAAATGATACATACAAATTATATTACAACAAATATGAAGGAGATTTATTATTTAAACTGTGTAGATGAGACTGAAATTTAGATTCATGTTTTAATCAGTATTATGAATTAGAGGAAAAGATTCTTTCTTGTAAAAGTCAGGCCTTGAATAAATTAAATGTGTAACCAGGCAGTTGGTCAGTCTGCCCCAACAAATAATACATGGCCCCCGCATAGCGAACGCCTTGCATAGCGAACAATCCGCATAGCGAACGCTTTGTTCGCCAAAATTTTCCCCCGCATAGTGGACAAAAACCCGCTCAGCGCCCTTCGTCCGAGACGCGTCCAATGTGCGGCCTCAGCCAGCCTCACATGTGCCGCCCGTCCCATTGTTTACCACAGCCTCCGCGGTAACATTCAAGTTACACTCGAATATTCGTTTTATTACAGTGTTTTTCGGTGCTGTTTCGGGAAAAAAATAAGTTGACCATGGGCCCCAAGAAAGCTTCTAGTGCCAACCCCTGTGGTAAAAAAGGGTGAGAATTAGTTTTGGAAATTAAGAAAGATTTTGAAGGGTTTGGGGCTAACCCTGAGAAGCCTATGCCAGTTGTGGAATCCATTGTGCCTACTTCAAAAATTAAGGAAATGTGTGCACAGTGGGTTGAACTGCAAACCTTTATGGATGAAAATCACCCTGACAAAAGCTGTTGCAAGCCGTGCTGGTGACTATTTCAATGACAATGTTATGGCCCTTTTTAGGAAAGTTTTGAAGGAAAACGGGAGGTACAGAGCTCTATGGACAGATTTGTTGTGCGACAGAGGTCCAGTGACTTGAAGCTGGTCCTAGTGGCATTAAAGAAGAAGGGAATTTAACCCGGAAAAGGACTTGCTACCTCAAGTCCTAATGGAAGGGGATTCCCCTTCTAAACACTAACACTCTCTCTCCCCTCCTCCCATCCATCAATTCATCACCAGATCTTCAATAAAGTAAGTGTCTGTAATTGTGCATGCCTTTTTCAGTTTGTGTGTACTAAAATTAACATTTTTTTGTGGTAAAAAAAAATTTTTTTCATACTTTTGGGTGTCTTGCACGGATTAATTTTATTTCCATTATTTCTTATGGGGAAAAATTAATCGCATAGCGAACATTTCGCATAACGACCAGCCCTCTTGCACGGATTAAGTTCGCTATGCGGGGGTCCACTGTATGTCTTGCCAAAACTCCCAGAATTGTGTTTGCCTGTGTTTAATCTAGAGAAAATTGGGAGGAATTTTGGTAAATTTTTTTTAAAGCAGCTGTGCATGACAGGAGTGACCTAGCCTGTGTAACTAAATTATTTTACCTCAAAGGACAGGTAAGAGGAGATGCTCACTTTACTCATACAAGCCTTTCCCAATGTAAATGACCCCTTTAAAAGGAAGCAGTTGACTTGTTAAAAAGTCATTTATGGTAATATAGAACAAAGAAGGTTGGATCTAGTGATTATTATTGTTAATTTAAAATCCCCAGATCACACTTACAAAGGTTTACAGCATTTTAGAGTTAAACTGGAGAGCACTCCAAAACTTTAAGTAATAAATATAATCTGAAAGAATCAGACTGATTATTGAGTGCCATTGTACAGAATAAATTAAACTATAAAACACTTGAATGGCTCTCCAAAAAAATATCAAAAGGGGATATTTTGTTCTGGGGGGAAATAAGACTGGGTCTACAAGAATTAATTGTGCAGTTGCAGACCAGCCATCCAAACTCATTTTAAAGATGCAACACATAATAACTCTGAGGTATCTGTCAAGTTTCACAAAGGGAAAAATTATCCAATGTTAATAATCAAAATTTTTTTCCCTAAAAAGAGTTGCATAGGTGCATATCAAGTAGCAGGAATCAGAAAAAATGATTTCCAAAAGGTAAGAAGAATAAGTACCCTCCTAAGAGTAGCACAGTTAATAGGAAGCCAGTCAAAGAAAAGAGAGATTAACAAAAAAGGCACAATACCGTGACTGGAACGATACACAAATAAACCCTGCACATAAAAGAGAGAAGCTTACGACGACGTTTCGGTCGAACTGATACATCTGTCAAGTTCCTCCAATCTTTTCAACTTTATCATTCCATGAATTGTATGCATTGCAATTCTTAGAAAAATGAGTACCCTTGCAGAAAAGACAATCTCTCTTTTACACAAATAACCCGCACATAAAAAAGAGAAGCTTACGCGACGTTTCGGTTCGACTTGGACCCTTGACTTTGTCAATGGTCCAAGTCAGACCAAGTCTTTTCTGCAAGGGTACTCATTTTTCTAAGAAATTGCAATGCATACAATTCATGGAATGATAAAGTTTAAAGATTGGAGGAACTTGACAGATGTATCAGGTGTTTAGGTAATTTCGATGTAAAGGATTTCATGCTAAATTAAACAACTGTTTTCAATGTCCACAAAGGAAGACACCATATAGTCATGTGTAAGGGTTATATGACAATGTTGATAATAATGATAATGTTGACAATCCTGACACAAAAGTAGCTAAAGTAAAAATTGCTGCTAATGTTAATAATGATGGTTTGCTGAAGTAGCCTTACCTGTGTTACAGGTAAAAATTGATGATAAAAGGCATAAATAAAAAATGTAACTGCATTATTGGACCAGGGATCCCGCGTACTTTCATAAAACGTAAATGTCTTTATGGTATGAAAGTACAGATGGGAGATCCCACAACTTAAAATTATCTGGTTTTCTCTCAGATAAAAGGGCTCAATTGTTATGACACTGTTTAGTAACTGTCAGGTTGGGCAATGAGAAAAAACATGTTAATGCAGTAATTGTAAGATAGACTTCCAGAGAAAATATCTACAGTAGGGCTTAGTAAAGCTACAGGGAAAAACTTTCACATAATGTAAATTTAGCACCTTCTGGGGGAAGTGATGATTCTGTAGGCCCAATAAATATTTTGATAGGTAGTGACTATTATGCCCCCTTTGTAAAGGGTATGGTAAAGAAAAGTGGTGTCACCCTTTCGAAGCTGCAGGAGGGACATGTAATGTATGGTAGGATTCTTCGTAATAATAATTCATGACTAGAGGAAAACTACAAAAACCATAACTGGGGTGTCTTACTCATGAAATCGTACCCAGTATATTCTTCCATGAGGATGGTGTTGAGCCAGTGCATAAATTGTTGGGAAAATTTGACAGCATGGAATAAATGTAAATGAAGAAAGTCCAGACGATTTTTTTTACTAGGAGTAATACCTAAAAGATGTAAAATTTGAATCTGGACAATACTGGGTGCGACTTTCGTGGAGACTGAACCTTCCAGAATTGCCCACTAATTACAGAATGGCATATGGGCAGTTAAAGGCTCAGCTCTGCGAACTGAGTAAGACCCAGAATTGTTAACTGCCCATAATGATATAATTGCTGAGCAGTTAAATTTAAAAAATTATAGAAGAGGTACCTCCTGAGCAAGCCAAAAAATTTTTTTGGGCACTATTTGCACATCACGGAGTGAAGAAGGATTCTAAGACCACTCCTTTGAGGATTGTGTATAATTGTAGTGCCCGGAGTAACAAAATGTACCTAGTTTAAATGACTGTTTGATGACAGGTCCGTCGTTTGACGGAAAAAAAAAAAGGAGATATTTATTAAATTTCAGGGTAAAGGGAAATTTTGCCCTTTTCGGCTGACATAAGTAAAGCTTTCCTAAGAGTGGGTTTACAAAGGTGACCGGGATTGTACCCGCTTCTTATGGCCTGAGAATCCTATTGACCCACTTAGCCCTCTGAAAACCTTTCGCTTTAGGAGCGTATTATTTGGTGCTACATCTAGTCCGTTCCTACTTCAAGCGACGATAAATGCACACCTTAAACGTATGGAAGTCCATGAGTAAAGTAATGAGCAAACATTTTATGTGGACAGTTTCTGGGTGTGACGTCAACTGGGAAAAGGAAAATGTTAATGACTTATGGAGGGCTAATAAAAAAAATGCAAAGTGCAAATATGCCTCTGAGGGAATGGAATAGTAATTCGTCAAATTAAAGGACAAAATAAGTAAAGATTACCCTGGAGATGAGTGCCAAAAATGTAGTAATGTATTGGGTTTAACTTGGGGTACTGAGAGAGAAATTTTTTCATGTTAAAACCTAATAATTTCAGTATGCCCAATAAATTAACTAAGAGAGTTTTGCTTGCTAAAGTTTCCAAATGTTTGATCCACTAGTTTAGTGTCACCCTTACTATAAGAGGGAAATTATTAATTCAGGAAGCATGGAAACTTAAATGTGCTTGGGATGAAATTCTACCTGAGGAATTCATTAACAGGTGGTATGAATTAAATTGGTGATTATGAAAAAATTCCAAAGTTGGAGTTCCCATGGCAGGTGGCCAATCCAAATGGGAAAAATGTACTCCACATTTTTTGTGATGCTTCAAATTGGCATATGGAGCAATTGCTTACCTTCAATGTAATAGTGTTATTTCTCTTGTTATTGTCTAAGGCTAAAGTGGGCCCAATTAAATCATGTACCTTGCCTCAGTTGGAATTAACAGCATTTTTGTAGGTGTCAAATTGCTAATTATATAAGAAATAAGTTGCAGGAGGTAAATACTAGCGACACTGTAATTTGGTCTGATAATGAGGTTCCTTATGGATTCGCAATGGAAACAGTAAAATGTGTACGTACAAAACAGAGTCGCTGAAATTTATCAGATGCAAGAGAAGTATAATAGTTTGGGTCGCATATGTTAACATTTAATCATATACCTGGTGAGAGAATCCAGTGATTTCTTGTCTCAGGTTTACCTTATGCTAAATTTGTAAATGCTGTATCATGGTTTAAAGGGGCCGAGCTGGTTGGTAAATAAAGCTTTAAATTTGGGCCTGTACAAAGGCGTATATTGCTCCGTTGAAATTACTGTGACCACCGCTCAAAGTTTGTCCCTTTTTCCATTGATATAAATAGGTATTTTCTTTACCCAAACTGACAATGTAACTAAGTTGGTGTTTGAATTTCTAAACAAGATAAATATTTCTATAAGTTTTCAATCCTCTTGAATATTGGATAAAGAGGGTACAGGAGGAAAAACTATGGAAATGAGATTAAATTGATGATGGAAAGAAAAATTGTGAAAGGTTCTATTATAGAGAAATTGGGCTATATTTAGAGAACAATGTAATTAGGTGCAGAGGTAGGTTACAAAATGCTGAATTGGGTGATTATGCTAAACACCCTATCTTACTGCCCAAAACTCATCATCTAACAAATTTAAAATTTTTCTAAATGCCCATAAAAATGTAAAGCATTTGGGGGGGTTTCAAGATACCTTAATTGTATTAGGGAAACTTTCTGGATTCCACAAGGACGGCAAAGTGTAAAAGGGTGATTAAATCTTGTGTAATATGTCACCGTGTGGATGCCAGATCCTATATGTACCCAGGTCCTCCACCATTGTCAAATGAGCAATTTGAGTCGTTTAGCAACGAACTCCCGGGTGGCCGCAGTGTGGAAAATATGTTTATTTTTCCAGAAAATTTAGTATTTTATGTAAATAGATGGCCATACTGTAAATTTTAAAAATATTTGTCATAGAAAATGGAAAGCCTGCGTCTGTGCAGACGAGACTCGCCATCTTGGTTTTTAAAATTTTTACAAACGTTTTAATGGGAAGAATTTTTCGTGCTGTAGAGGTTAAAATTGTGTTGACACCTCTCAAATAGGAGGCAAAAATTTGGGGGATGTGCATTCCTGCATAACTTGAGATATCAGACGACTGGACAAGACAGCTCCAGGAACCTCAGATAAACTTCTAGATTTGTGTGTAATTCTGGCCAGCATTATTTTCATAGATTTAGTTAGAGTGAGGTTTTCTGAGTATGATACCCCATTAATCTCCAAATCAAATTGGTGAGTGATATTAAATATATTTCCTTTGTTATGTAATTGTTTTATATATATAACCATTTATTATTTTTAATATAGTCCCCAAATTTATATATTTACCAGTATTCCTGGTGTATGTATATTTCATTTAGTTAATAGGTCCAGAGCAACTTGGGTTATGACATGGTAGGTATCGAAGGGGGACTTTTTTTCGACCAGGTGTCCCAAAATTTCCCACTTGTCTAACTGATAATAATTATTATGTTCATTTACTGTTATGTATATAATAATACATCCAAGTAAATGCAATTTTCCACAGGTCGCATCCTGGGACAAAATCAACCTAATTTGCCTGAAATGCTCTGCATAACAAGTGACTTTCTGTGTTTGTAATATGTCATTGATGTCAGCTAGGCCTGTATTCCTTGTACATGACACTTGTAGAAACAAATATATTATTATTATTATTCCCCAGGCTTTCTTAACTTATTATCTCACTTCCAAACTTTTTCTTGTTCTCAGCAAAATTTTTTGATAGCATTTTCACCCACTCCCTCACATGCTCTCCTTTCACAATTCTTCACCAATGGAAATTTAAAGCATACAGGATAAAAAATGGCACTTTTTCCACACAAGGTTATTGAGCAAGATGAATGCGTTAGTGGAGGAAGTAGTAGCTGGGATCACCACAATGAGTTTTAAATGAAATATGAGAGCCTTTATGCCTTGGGAGCATAACAAAAGTTGATAACTGGTTGAAAGATAGGTCAGGAGGTGGAGTTTGATCCTAACAGAAACAAGTAGGTACTGTAAATACAGTTTATCAGCACTGTATACTTATTACTTTCTCTTAAAATTTTTGTTTTGTAGTTATGTGTATGGGTAAGTTAATAATTTTTAAATGTATGTAAATGGTTAATTTTTATTTTAGGAGATCTATGGGTATCCCCCGGTCTCGGGCAAAGACTGGTATCAGCTGGTTCTTCATAATTTTAACATTTGGATTGCTGCGTCTTGTGTTCCACTGGGTGCCAGTGCTCATGCTGAAAGCTACACACTCCCGCTGTTCTCTGGCTCAGGCTTCCAAAGTTCTTGTTGTTGTAAGTATATCTGTTACAATGTAGCTGTATATTAGAGGGCTTAATTTTGCTGTTTGTTCACCTTTGTCAAGCTTAATACATTTAGTATTTTTTTGTACACATTATATTTCTTTGTTTAGTTGGTTGGCATTTATTTTTAAATACTATTGGAAACATTAAGGGTAATGTGCACATCAGTAAATACAAATTACTGTAAATTCTGGCTAAATAGCTAATAACTTAATAAATTTGGATTTTATGCCATAATTCTTAACATTATATACTGTACCTGTAATACAGTAGACATTGATTCCCTAGTGATTGTTTCATCAGTGTACAGTGGACCCCGAGTTTCGTGATTAATCCGTTCCAGAGAGCCTGCCGAAAGTCGATAATTCACGAAACTCGAAGCCATTTTCCCCATAAGAAATAATGGAAATAAAATTAATCCGTTCCAGACACCAAAAATATTAAAATAAATATTTTTTTTTTTAAATTAAATAAGATTTACATACTGAAAACAATCAGAAATCAAGTACATGTATTTAAAAAAATAACATTACACTTACCTTTACTGAAGACTTCTGGGTGGATGGAAGACGGGAGGAGGGGATAGGAGGAGGTGTACACTATTGTTTGGAAGGAGAATCTCCTTCCATTAGGACTTCAGGTATGAAGTCCTTATCTGGGGTTACTTCCCTTCTTTGTTTTTTAAAGACACTGGCACTGGGAACAACTTGAGAGCCACTGGACCCCTGTTGCACAAAATATCTGTCCAGAGAGCTCTGTTTCTGGCGTTTCTTTAAGATTTGTCTGAAGTGGGACACAACACTGTCATTGTATGTGTTGCCAATACGGCCTGCAACAGCTTTGTTAGGGTGAAGTTCATCCATAAATGTTTGCACTTCAGTCCACCTTGCACAAATGTCCTTAATCTTTGAAGAGGGCACCTTCCTCCATCTCTCTTCCTCCTCCTCTGCAGCAGTTTCCTGAGCTGTGATCTGTTGCTGTTGCAGATGAAGCTCTTGCAGCTCTTCAGTGGTTAGCTCTTCCCTGTGGTCCTCCACCAACTCTTCCACATCCTCACCACTCACCTCCAACCCCAGGGACATCCCCAATGTCACATAAGTTTCCACAACTGGCATAGGCTCCTTAGGGTCAGCCACAAACCCTTCAAAATCCCTCTCTTCTACACAATCTGGCCACAAATTTCTCCAAGCAGAGTTCAAAGTCCTGGAAGTCACTCCCTCCCAAGACTTACCTATAAGGTTTATGCAGTGGAGGATATTAAAGTGATCTTTCCAGAACTCTCTTAGGGTCAATTCAGTGTCTGAGGTCACTTCAAAGCACTTTTGAAACACTGCTTTTGTGCAGAGTTTTTTTGAAGTTTGAAATGACCTGCTGGTCCATGGGCTGGAGGAGAGGAGTTGTATTAGGGGGCAAGAACTTCACCGTGATGAAACTAAACTCCTCCACTGTTTGCTCTTCCAAGTCTGGAGGATGAGCAGGAGCATTGTCCATTACCAGGAGGCACTTGAGTGACAGTGTATTTTCCAGGAGGTATTTCTTCACACTGGGGCCAAACACTTCATTAAACCAGTCTAAGGAAAATATCCCTTGTGACCCATGCCTTACTGTTAGCTTTCCACATCACACACAAATTACTCTTGGCGACACTGTATTTCTTGAACACTCTGGGATTTTCAGAGTGATACACCAGTAAAGGCTTCACTTTAAAATCCCCACTAGCATTACTACAAAACTTGAGAGTAAGCCGATCCTTCATAGGCTTGTGTCCTGGGAGTGCTGTTTCCTTCTGCGTGATGTAGGTCCTCTTTGGCATTTTCTTCCAAGAGAGGCCTGTTTCATCACAATTAAACACTTGTTGGGGTTTGAATTCTCAGTGTCTATGCACTCCTTAAACTCCTGTACAAACTTCTCAGCTGCATTTTGTCAGAATGGCAGCCTCACCATGCCTTATCACACTGTGAATGCCACTATGCTTCTTAAATCTCTCAAACCAACCTTTGCTGGCCTTAAAATCACAAGCATCACCACTTGTTGCAGGCATTTTCTTTACGAGTCGTCATGCAACTGCCTTGCCTTTTCACATATTATCGACTGTGTAACACTATCTCCAGCTAACTGTTTTTCGGTAATCCACACCAACAATAACCTCTCCACTTCTTTGAGGATTTGTGATCTCCTTTTTGTCAGCATATCCACCCTTTTGCAACAACAGCACACTTGATTTCCTTTCCTTTCGTATGATCGAAGTGATGGTTGAATGGGGTTTGCCATACATCCTGGCAAGCTCTGTAAACACGCACTCCACTCTCGTATTTTTCAATGATTTCCTTCTTGAATTCGATCATGTCCTCACTTTCTTTACCAAAGGGCTTGCACTAGCTTTCCTTGGGTCCCTGGTGACTTATTTAGCAGTTGCAATCACAAAAAAACAATGGATTATTACGTATGAACCCGCGGGGGTGATGGTCACGTGTTGGTAAACAATGACCACTGAGCATGAATGGTGTGGGAGACTGGCCTTGTGTGCGCAGTGACGGGCGGACGGGGTACGGACGGTTGCCGAATCACGAGTCTAATCACGAAACTCGAGGCAAATTTTGCCAAAAAAAACTGCCGAAAGTCGAATTTCACGAAAGTCGATGCTGCGAAACTCGAGGGTCCACTGTATATCTTTATTCAGTGGTCCTTTTTTATGTACAGCAAACCTTGGTATAATACTGAAAAGCAGTGTGCGAATATTAGTGACCACAAAAAAAAGATGGGATTATCTGTTTTTTTTTTTTTATAAAAACTCCAGCTCGACCTACCCTAACAATGCCAGGTTATCGATAGTCTACTGCTTTTTAATGTACCTAAACTAAAAAAATGGTGGCAACAGAAAATATATGCTGATATTTTGTCCACAGGAATACTTCAAAAAGTACAAGAGGAAACTATGTTAAAAAACATTCATGAAATACAAGCAAGCAGTGTTTGGTAAGGAAGAGGATATTTTTTATTTTTTTTATCTTTTTACAGTGTTATTACTGCAGTATTGTATAAATATTGATCATTTTAACTTTGTTGGGAGAAATTTGTTAATTGAATGTTGTGCAGGATACTCTTAAGGCTTGGGCAGGGAGCCTGCTTATAAATGGTATTAGATTATATATATTACACAAGTTAAACTGTTGCTAGAGTCCCTTAGACAAGAGTTACTACAGTTATAGTAATTAAATTTTGTTACATAAAAAACTAGTTTCCGAATGCAACATTTCTAATAGAGGAAATGAAATTCAGTACTTTATTATAATATTAATTAAAATACATAAATAATAACAACAACAAAAACAACAATAATAATAAAAATTTAATAATATATAATATAATAATAATAATAATAAATTATATAATAATAATATATAATATAATTTTAAATTCTGTTTTTTATAATAGCTGTCATGGGTTGAAAATATGCATATTATGCAATATTAGTACAATACATACTGTAATTAACTATAGAATGAAAAACCTTTTAATGATAAAAACATGCATATCCATACTTACATAAGCACACACATGTACACACACATGGACACACATCATGGACACACATGCACACACACTCATGGACACACACACATGGACACACACACACATGGACACACACACACATGGAACACACACCACACACACACACACACACACACACACACACACACCACACACAACACACATGTACACACACATATGTACACACACATGTACACACACATGTACACACACATGTACACACACATATGTACACACATATGTATACACACACACATGTATACACACACACATGTATACACACACATGTATACACACATATGTACACACACACCTATGTTAATGTACAGAATGTTGATGCAGCAGACTTGGCTCATTGCATTCAACATTTGTCTGGCCAAAATATTTTGTCTGTTGTATCTCAGATCCATTTACACAGGGGTCTGTTACATCAAGGTTTTACTATACATTCACAGTTGAAAAAAAGCAAAGCTATACTTAATCCAATATATAGTTACTGCTGGTTTTGTTTGTTTGCTTTGTACGTAAAAAATTTTATTGTTTTTGAGGTTTGGGTTAGAATAGTTTTAAAAAAATTTTAAAGCCCTTTCTCGTTTTAAAAATTTAGTAAGAGTTTCCCTAATTTTATAGTATGGTTTTTTTGTTGATTTTCCCTACTGTAGTGCATTTGTAGAGTAGAAGTAATTGACTCGGGGGTGGTTCTTGTTACTTTCCCTCTGTTTTAAAAAGGCCCTTTTCCCAATTAAAAGATGAAGGTTTTCTGATTTTTCTTTGTTGGAAATTTCTCTTGCTTGCTTTTTAAAAGGGAAAAAAAAAAATATAAGATATGTTATGCGGAATTAAACTTTTGAAGTTTTTTTACCTATTTTGGGATTAAATTTTTTAAATTTAATTATAGTTTTATAATACTTTTTTGGGCCAGTCAACTTATCCCAATTCCCAGTAATCTTTTTTCCCCTGTTAAAAAACATCTCTTGGATTAAAAAATAGTCGTTTTTAAAAGACTTTACATAAAATTAAAAGTGTAAAAAACAAATAAAAGGGTGTTGAAAACCCAATATACAATGGCCCCTCAATTATCGTTCCTTTAAACCCGTTGGGAAGGGGGACTATTATCGAAATAGCGTTTTTCAAATTAATTTTTCCCCCTTAAGAAATATTGTTAAAATTCAATTAAACCGTTTTCCCGAAACCCGGAAAATATTAAAACAAAAAAAAATTTTACATGAAAAATAGATGTAGTAATAATACAAAGGGGGCCCTGATGAATGAAAAAATTAACAGGGATAAAAACTTACCCTTTTTTGGCGATTCTTTTAGTGTATGGAAGACTGGAGGAGGAGAGAGATTGAATTTTTGTTTGGGGAAAGGGGAAACCCCCCCTCAACAACCCCAGGTACCAATACTTTTCTGGGGTTTCTTCCTTCTTGTTTTTTTAAAGCCATGGGGGCCCGGCCTTTAGGGGTCCCCTGGAGTCCTGTTTTTGCAAAAAAAAAGTCCAAAAGGGGCTCTGTTTTTGGCGTCTCTTTAATTAAAATTCCCCAAAAAGGGCCCAGACCCCCTGTTACTGTAAAAGTTTCATATTTTTTTTTGGGTTGTAAATCCTTTCAGGGTGGGGTTTCTTCTTAAATCTTTCCATCTTTTTCCCAAATTTCAAAAAAATTTTCCTTTTAATTTTTTGAAGGAAAAGGGACCTTCCTCCCTCTTTTCTTCCTCCTCCTCTGCAGGGAAGGGTTTTTGAGGGTGCCGGGGTCTGTTGCTCTTCCTGCTGGAAAACTCTTGCAGCTTTTCAGTTTATTAGTCTTATTGTGGTCCCCCACCAAACCCCTTCCCCATCCTCCAAAATGGGTTTCCCAAACCCCTGGAACCCCCGTTTCCCAATAGAGTTCACAACGAAAATAGGTTCAGGGGCCCGCCTCAAACCCTTCAAAATCCCTCTTGTGGTCAAAAAATCTGGCCAATTTTCTCCCAAAAGGGTTTTAAAGTCTGGGAGTCACTCCCTTCCCCAACCTTTTCCTTAAGGCTTATGCAAATAGGGGATACTGAAGTGTTCTTTCCAAAAACTCGGGAAAGGGGTTTAAATGAGTGCTGAGGTCCATTAAGACCCTTTCAAACATTGCTTTGGTGTTAAAAGGTTTTTTTTAAAATTTGAATGACTGCTGGTCCCTTTGGGTGGAGGAGGGAGTTTGGGATTCGGGGGAAAAAAATTTTTCTGTGAAAGGGAAACCCAAAAAAATCCTTCAGAAATTTGGTCATAAGTTTTGGAGGATGAGCAGGTGCATTTCCATTACTAGGGGGCACTTGAAAATTCAAATTTCCCTTTTCTAGAAGGTTTGTTCTTACACTAGGGGCCCAAAAACTTCATTTAACCAAATCAACGTAAAATTTTCCCCCGTTTACCATGCTTATTATTTGATCTCCCCAAAAACAAACAATTTTCTCTTTTATAACATTGTTTTTCTTGAACACTCTGGGGTTTTAGAAAGGTACACTAGTAAAGGGTTCACTTTTAAAACCCCACTTGCATTTGCAAAAAGGGCATGGCGTCAGGCCCTTTTTTCTAAGCTTGGGGTCCTGGCAGTGCCTTTTTTTGTGTGGACTCAAAAATTTAAATTTGCACCAATAACATTACAGTTGTGACCGGGGGGGTGGGAAGGGGTGAATTTCTATTACTCTATAATTTGTTCATGATTGTTTAAAAATGTTTTAAAAAATAAGGAAAACCTTCTAAAAAATTCATTTTCTTTGTTTAATTTTGGCTTTTATTACCTTTGTTTCCTTTGTTCAGCTATCAAAACTTTTTGGGGGGGCCCCGTCCCTGGGGCCCCTTACGTACCTCTGTAATCTGTAAAAAACTTTGTTTTTTTGTCATGATTGTGGGCCAGACCCCCTGGGGGTTTTATTACCTTTGTAAATTGTGGTTCATTCCTTTGTAAAATTTTGAGTTTATTACCTCTGTAAATTGCCCCAGCTATCAAAACTTTGGAGTCCAGTCCTGGGGCCAATTATGTACCTCTGTAATCTTTTGATACCGCCCACAGGATAGGTATGGGGTGCATAATAACATATTAAACTAACTAATTCCTGAATAATGTTGGTCCTTTTTGGCATTTTCTTCCAAAAGGCCTGTTTCGTCACAATTGAAACACTTGTTGGGTTTTTCAGTCCTTCAGCCTCATGTACTCCTTGAATTCCTGACCATATTTTTCAGCCACCTTGTGGTCCGAAACTGGCAGCCTCACCATGCCTTACCACACTGTGTATGCCAGTACGCTCTTAAATCTCTCAACCAGCCTTTGCTGGCCTTAAATTCACTCACATCACCACTAGTTGCGGGGCAATTTCTTTCCCAAAATCGTCATGCAACTGCCTAGCCTTTTCACAAATAAGCGACGTCATAAGACTGTCTCCTGCTAATTGTTTCTCGTTTATCCACACCAATAAAAACTTCTCAAACATTTCGAGTACTGGTGATCTCATTTTTGTCAGGGATTATTTCCCCCTTTGCAACAACAGCTTCCGTGATTTCCTTCTTTGGCTTGATGGAAGATATGGTTTTTACGGGATTTGTTATACATCCTGGCCAGTTTGCCCACATGTACACCACTTTCATATTGTTCAATGTTGTTTTCTTAAATTCAGTCGTATTTCTCACCTTTTTTACCAAAGGTTGGCATAGGAGCTTTCTTTGGAGCCATGGTAGCTTATTTTGCACTTGGGAAGCACTAAAATGAATGGAATATTATGAAATATTTCATATGAACACGTGAGGGGGCCCTCGTCACTGGTAAACAATGGACACGGCTGGGAACGGAGGCGAGATGGCTCAGAGCCGTGAGTACGCGTCCAGAACGAAGGACGATTAGCGAGTTAAGGGACCATTTGCGAGCCAATGTTTAGACAAAAAAACGCGACGATTTCCAAAATGGATGACTTTCAGGCCGGACGATTATTGAGGGACCCCTGTACTTTAAAACCCAAAATCTTAAACACAGCTTGAGCATAGGTCAAAAAGTAGAAGCTAAATCCTTTAAAATTCAGGTTATAGAGGCCTAGAAGTGGAGCTCAGCTCCATCAAAAGACAGGAAGATTTTTTAGCAGCACTTTTATGGATTTGTAGGGTTTAAAAATTGTTATGGTTTAATCAATATTTCACAAATGGCTTTACTAAATTGGAATAAGTTGCCCTGCTAATTCATTTCTATGATCTATTGTGATATGATATTCACTTGAAATTTTTCAGGGTTTCTTTTTTAAACTTATATAAAAAGATTACTAAAATTAATTTTCTTAATTAAATTTTGTAATTAATTGTTTATTTGCTTTAAAATTATTTATACTTAATTTTAAGGTGGTACCTTTGATGGTGCCACCATCTCAGATGAAGCCGTGAGTTCCTTGCTTTGTACCGCAATATCTACTAGATGATGTTGTGTAAACACATTATCATTCGTGTCTTTAGGTTTAGTAGACATTGTTATTTTTGTATTGAAGCTGTTTTTTCCTGATAAGCAATAATTCTCGTAATGTCAGTGTTGAACACTGTGTTCATGCTCATTCATATTACAGTACAGTACAGTGTGTATTTCCATTTTGTCATCCATTCATCCAATACTAGACATTTTTTTTAATATACAGTGTAAATGGCTGTAATTTACTTGAAAACTCAGTGGGTCTAACAAAAACCTTCAAACAGTGATGCTAACTTTGCAGAACACAAATTCCTTACATAATTAGAACACTAGAGTACTCGAACTAAGTGATCATTGACAGGTTAAAAATAAAATATAGTCCGACATCGCTTGATGAGATACAATGGACGATCACATTCACTCAGGTTACATTCCTGAAATCTTTTATCAATGATTTCTATGACTTATGGAGTAAAAAACATAAAGTAAAAATAGCAAGAAATAATAGTAAAGGCATGCCACTAGTTTACCTGGAGTTTACCTGGAGAGAGTTCCGGGGGTCAACGCCCCCGCTGCCCGGTCTGTGACCAGGCCGCCTGGTGGATCAGAGCCTGATCAACCAGGCTGTTACTGCTGGCTGCACGCAATCCAACGTACGAGCCACAGCCCGGCTGGTCAGGTACTGACTTAAGGTGCTTGTCCAGTGTCTGCTTGAAGACAGCCAGGGGTCTATTGGTAATCCCCCTTATGTATGCTGGGAGGCAGTTGAACAGTCTCGGGCCCCTGACACTTATTGTATTGTCTCTTAACGTGCTAGTGACACCCCTGCTTTTCATTGGGGGATGTTGCATCGTCTGCCGAATCTTTTGCTTTCGTTGTAAGTGATTTTTGTGTGCAAGTTTGGGACTAGTCCCTCTAGGATTTTCCAGGTGTATATAATCATGTATCTCTCCCGCCTGCATTCCATGGAGTACAGGTTCAGGAACTTCAAGTGCTCCCAGTAATTGAGGTGTTTTATCTCCGTTATGCGTGACATGAAGGTTCCCTGTACGTTTTCTAGGTCAGCAATTTCACCTGCCTTGAAAGGTGCTGTTAGTGTGCAGCAATATTCCAGCCTAGATAGAACAAGCGACCTGAGGAGTGTCATCATGGGCTTGGCATCCCTAGTTTTGAAGGTTCTCATTATCCATCCTGTCATTTTTCTAGCAGATGCGATTGATACAATGTTATGGTCCTTCAAGGTGAGATCCTCCGACATGATCACTCCCATTTCTTTGACGTTGGTTTTTCACTCTATTTTATGGCCAGAATTTGTTTTGTACTCCGATGAAGTTTTAATTTAAATCTCAGGATATTGAAAACTTGAGCTATTATAGTGCAACTTGTGTTTACTGTACATATGTGAGTTTACTCCTGCCTAATATCTCACAACAAAACTTAGCCCCCTGCCAGTTTGGGCTTAGGTTGAAAAAATTACAAATGATGCAATTAAACAAATGCTTGAACTGCTATATGCAGTGCTTGAAAAAAACGAATATTCTCTTGGGTTTTTCATAGACCTGCAGAAAGCATTTGATACAGTGGACCACAATATTTTACTCCTTAAACTAGGACATTACGGGGTCAGAGGACATACTCTTGAATACCTAAACTCTTATCTTAGCAGTAAACATCAGTATGTCTCCACAAATGATGTAACCTTGACTACTCAGCCTGTAGCCATTGGAATGGCACAGGGCAGTGTCCTTCACCCTATGCTCTTTCTCATTTACATCAGTGATCTCCCCAATGCATCTCATCTCCTTAAACCATTTCCATTAACCCTTTGACTGTTTCCGACGTATAAATACGTCTTACGAGCCAATGTTTCTGACGTATTTATACGCACAAATTCTAGCGGCTTCAAATCGAGCGCCAAAGGCCTGATAGGCCTACACGGGAGAGAATGGGTCTCAGTGGTCGGTGTGCACCCTGTGAAAAAAATCTGGGACCTAGCGGTGCATTGTGGGAACGCCATGTTGTCAGTCCATTTTCACCATGCCTCTCGGTAAGAAGTTCCTCACTCCTCGGCGGATTGGAGGTCTTTTGTTCCCAAGTGATAGCTCTAACAGCGATGAAAGTGTCAGTGACAGTGAATTCAAGGGTTTTCAAGTGAGTGTTACCGAAAAAAGTGCCCAGGATAACGTAAATAGTGACGAAAACCCAGATGACCCACAACCTTCGACCTCTGGTGCTGTGCCGGCTTGTTCACGTTCACGTTCGCCTGTACCAGGACGAAAGAGGAAAAATATTTGGTCGTGTACAACACCCTGATGATAGGCAGTGATAGTGATAGTGATAGTGATAGTGATTTCAAGGTCATTGAAAGCAGTTCTAGTGACAGTGAGAGTGAATATTCCCCAGTGAAGCGCCAGTATGTACGACGTAGCATGCGGTCTGGTAGTGTTTCATATGTTGTTCCAAGGGAAGGAGAAACTCTGGGAGCACATCCCGTGGCCCAACACCACGACCTGATAGTGAAGATGACGATTTTTGTAACGATGGGTATGAATGGTGACAGTGAGGGAGGAGGCAGTGGTGGTGATAGTGAGGGTGGCATGGCCCATGTGGCACCATCACCGGGCCACGCTACTAGCCACGCGGCTGACTCAGCAGAACAACCAGCCTCACCCTACCCCACACTGCCACAACCTGCACCACCACAACCTGCACAGCCACAACCACAGCCACAACCACGGTACAATATCCAGACCCCACCAGCAGACCGCATCTGGGATTGGCAGGACGGTGACGAGTTTGTTCCCAGTCCCCATGACTTTGATGAAACACAAAGTGGAATAAAGCCATCTTGTCCACTTGGGAACAATGCCAGTGAACTGGACTGCTTTGAGTTATTCTTCGATGAACCCCTGATGGACATCATTGTCAGGGAAACCAACACATACTGTGAATACACCATGGCAAATACAATTCTCTCACCAAAATCACGGCTACACAAGTGGAAGGAGACAACTTTTGGCAGAGATGTACCTGTTTTTTGCCACAATAATGCTTATGCCACATGTGTATAAGCACACTGTCACCACATACTGGACAACAGATCGCCTGATTTAACTCCAGGTTTTAGTGACATTATAGGTGTCAATCGTTTCCTGTTTACTGTTGCGTATGTTACATTTTTCAGACAAAACCAGGCCTGACAGAAGCGACAGGTTATATAAGATAAGAAATGTGTTTATGTACCTGAAACAAAAGTGCTGCATGTATTTTTATCCCTTCAGGAAGCTTGTTATTGATGAGTCCTTGATTTTATTCAAAGGAAGACTCTCATTCAAGCAATATATACCAAGCAAGAGGAAACGCTTTGGTATTAAAGCTATTTGTACTGTGTGATTGCAGAAGTGGTCTTGTTTTAGATATTATTGTGTACACTGGCAGTAATACTTTGAGAGATACCATGAAGTTATTGGGTATCTCTGGTGATGTGGTTCGAACAATGATGGAACCATATCTTGGTAAGGGGCATATGTTATTTACTGATAACTGGTACACAAGCCCCTTACTCAGTGATTTCTTGCGAGTGAACTTGACAGACTGTGGGTTGCAACAGTGCGTGGTTAATCGCAAACATATGCAGAGTTTCACCTGGCACTCGCAGATGAGAGTGCAAGCCTTTGCTGGCCAATGACACAGGCCATTACCGGTGGCATGACCAAAACGTGATGTCACATTGTAGACCAGTTCACACAAACGAAATGGTACCTCAGTGGCAGGGACAACAGAGAGACCAATGAAACCCATTCTAAAGCCTGCACTGTCATGGACTACAAACCCAATCTGCGCTAGAGGACAAAAGTGACATTCAATTGGGTTTGCAGACTGTGTAGGGATGCAAGAGGGGAGGTAGAAAGTGGGTATAGTTCAACTTTTTTTTCCATCTTGTTGATATCTCTATGCTAAAAAAAAATCGTAAACACATACAAGTTGAAGACCGAACAAAAACACCAAAATATGTGAATTTTGCCTGTCAGTAATCAGCACAAAAATTGCAAAGGTACAAAAGGAGCAAACTCCTTGCAATAGACCAAGCCGCCCACAGACGTCATCTCGTAGGAGGCTGAGATCACTAAACCCATACAACAGCCTCCTACTACTTCCTACTACTGCAAGAAAAATTCTCAAAGTTTAGGTGTTATGTATTATGCATACCACCAAAAACGCCCAACAAACACAGCAGATACCCTCGTTTTATGTGTGAGGATTGGAAGTGCCCCTCTGCATAAACCATGTTTTCAAAGAGTTCCACAAGCTGCATCAGTTTCTAGGAACGTGCTATAGTGACCTGTACATATGTAAAATATAATTATGTGAACAATAGTCATAAACAATGTTTTTATTGTTTTGTTTGTGTAAACAAAGTGTAAACACAAACTAATAGTGATAACGTTTGTTCTGTATATTGTAGTTGGTAAATAATGACGTGTATCTTAGTGCACAATGCCCCCCCCACCTACATTGGTCTCGACAGGCCACATAAGTTACCTGGAAAAGAAACATATAGAAAAAGCCCAAAAAATAAAAACCTTTGAATTAGAGAAATAAAAGAATACCGGTGGTCGCATTCGCCGCTGTGTGCCATACGCACGTCAATGTCTGCAAACTTTGCGGCCTATATCGGTAAGAACTGATGGCAAAAATTTTTTTTAAGTCAAAAACACTATAAAAATATTTCCTAACATTTTCATAAGAAAAGAATAATTTTTTTTTTTTTACGAATATTTGCGACATAAGTAATGACAGTTTCAGAGAGGCCCTGAAACATCAAAAGGGTTAACATGATGGCACTACCTCTGTCTCTCTTGCTCAAAAACCCAATTGAGCTTTGGTGACACTGTTAACGACGAGCTATTGAAAATATCTACGGGATGACAAGACCAACAAACTCGCCCCCTTTATATAAGTTTAGACAAACTAAATCCTACTACATGCTGATCGGAAACAGAGCCTTAAATATCCAACTTAACTGAGGTTAATTATTCTAGGTCCTTCAACCTAACTAAACATCAATATATTACATTCCCACATCCCTCAAATATTCAAGAAAATTTTCAAAAAAGTATGCATCCATTTGCAAGGTATGGTACTATGTGCCCCAAATGACACTCCATAACCCTTTAGCACTCTTTAATTAACCCTTTGACTGTCGGATGTCAGTATATAAACATCTTAAGAGCCAGTGTTTTCTGACATATATATTACGCTAAAATTCTAGCGCTTCAAATCAAGTGGGGAGAAAGCTGGTTGGCCCACATTGAGAGAATTGGTTGGTGAATGGTCAGATGTGTGCATTATAAAAAAATCCTGCAGCACGCAGTGCATAATGAGTAAAGAAAAACTCGAACCGTATTTTGGATAAAATGCGACTTTTAGTTATTTTTCAGTAGAGTATTTACATTTATTTCTTTTTTTCTTGGTCTCATTTGATAGAAATGGAAGACATATTACAGAAATATTGATAAAAATTACCTTGAAATTTGAGCTCAAAGTACGAAAAATGTTTCGGGTTTTTGGCCTGATTTCAATAGTAAACAATAAGTGTCCAACTAGCCATTCAAATATGTCAGTCATGAATGGGTTGACGATAATTATACAATTATTAGCAATATTGCAGTAGTCTGCAGAACAGTAAATCTTCTTTTTTGTCTGAATAAAAATTCAAATAAAAGCAAGAGTAATATAAGAGGGCTAGTAGACATGACTAATGAACAGAGAATCTGTTATTTTAGTGCCAGGAATGTGTACATAGGTTTAAATCTGGACCCTATTTTGAATTGGCATTTTGTGATATTTTGCATAAATTTGGCCAAATTGGCCAATTTTCAGACCTACTTTATTGGGTAGTTGAAATCATAAATGGGCATTTTCTCATACTCAATCGATAGAACAAATGGAGTACTAGCGAAACATCTGTTAGTTTTGGTCATACGGAACAATGGAATTGGCAGAAAATAGTGCTCAAAGTGGGTGAAATCGCTGTTTGCCATATATATCTGCCGAGATTGAGACTTGCAATCGCGTAATTCCGTTAAAGTTTATCCCCAACAGATTTCATACTTTTGGTGTCATTATCATTGGGAAAAGATATCATATCATTTTATAAGAATTTTTTTTTTTTTCGAACATATTTTTGTGACAGAGAGAGCTTCAATATTTGGGGTCCTCGACAGTCCAAAAGGTTAATATATCCCTACGTCACCTAGGTATTTGGTGCTTGGGAGATCAAACCACATTCCACCACCTTAAAACCTTTTAAAAAGCCAAGGTAAAGCTCCTGTGCAGATGATTACCTCCTCCAGTGCCAGACAACCACAGCCCCACCACTTAAAAGCCTGACCACCTAAATGTACAGATGTACGCTCATATTAATGTTTCTAACAATAAATACCCAGAACATTACAACACCCCAATAAAAAAAACCCTCCTCTTCAACTTCTCGTTGATAGCAACATCAGAATGCACAGTGACAATACAAATCACAAGGCATTCTTCGACAACACCTCATGTCAGTCCATGCAACTATGCAAAAAGGCAATGCACATAAGGGCCCAAATTCTGGAAATTCCCTACCTGAACCAGTCAAAGATCCCCTGATTACAACAACAAATTAAGGGCAATGCCTAAAAACTACTCATCTCTTATACTACTAAACCAACCAAAACCAACTTTTAATCAGTTTGAAGCAACTCTCTCCAAATATTATATTATAAAGACCCAGTCTATTAAAACATCTGCCAATCCATAAAATATTACTGTTTGAACCATTAATTGTAATGTTGTTTTTATTATTGCAACATCAAGATTATTAATGCTTATAAAGGATGTTTAATGAGAACTTTCAAAACGATGAGATGCCAAGCCCATGAAGATCCTTTCAAATCACTTGTTCTCTCTAAGGCTTTAATACTGCAGTACATGTTACCAACACCATACAAAGCAGGTGAATCGCAGATCTAGGAGAGTGTAACAGAGACCTAACTGCACTTAATAAGTTTCTGTCAAGCACCCCGTAACTACTGGAACGCTTGTGAAGCCACTTTGACTTGTACTCGTTGGAACGCAGGAGGTAGAGATATATCACAATCTACACTTGGAAAATCTTGGAAGGAATGGTCCCCAAAAATCTCTCACACAGAAATCACTCCCTAACGAAAGTAAAAGACTGGGCATGCGATGCAAATGCCGCCAATAAAAAGATAGGGGCGCCATTGGTACACTAATAGAAAACACCATTAGTGTCCGTTGCCCAAACTTTCAACAGCCTCCCATCAAGCATTATGGGAATTGCCATAAACCCCTGGCTGCCTTCAAGAGAGAGCCTGGACAGATACCTAAAGTCTGAGCCGGATCAGCCGGCTGTTGCTCGTACGTCTGAAACTGCGTGCGGCCAGCAGAAACAGCCTAGTTGATCAGGCCCGAATCCCTCGAAGGCTCTGGTCGTGGACCGGGCCGCGGGGGCGTTGATCCCCGGAATAACCTCCAGGAAACCTCCAGGAAACCCAGACTACCTCACATTAGTACTAAGATTATATATAGATTATATTAAAAGTTTAACCAATCTATCTGGTCTAGACTTAAGTATTATTATTATATACAAGGATTTATTTGCCGAAATGCCCCCATCATGATAGCTCCTTTCTTTGTACATAATAAATCAAAAATTGTAATTGCACATTGTAACCTTACAAAGAAATAAAATCTTTAATCTATTAAATGTTTAACATATTGAGCATGGTTCCCCCATTACAAGACACACTGAGGGCAAATTTTTTAGTCTTCACCTGACTGCAACCTTAAATTTCAGTCCCCACATCCAACTATAGTTAAGATTCTCCAAACAGAAGGCCATATCCTTTCTGAAATAAGGTACTAAGTACGCGTCCAGATGGTACTACTTACACTATATCCACTCTAATCATCCAAATACCCCTCACCTATGATTTGTACTTGGGGATCTCCGATCTATAACTAATCACATTAAACCATTAAATATACCAACAAAAAGGTGCTGTGTGGATGATCAACCCAGCGCCAGACAACACACCCCTTTCCACTCCTTCGAGAATTTGAACTTATTTAATATACAAAATATGCACTCATATTACTATCGCTGCTATATTTGCAACATTTAACTTCCAGTCCTCCTCTCAAACTTCTGATAGCTACAATAGAACACACAGGCACAACACAAGGCCAAAACTCTCTCGATATCCCTCATGTTTGTCTCACCCTATAGATAGTGGGCAGTGAAAAAGGGCCAAAGATCGGAATTCATTGCCCATACCAGTAAAGGTCTCCTGTCTGCCAGTCAGTTTTATAGGACTATAATTAAAAATCACTTCATCTAAACTGAACGTACCAATCACTATACTATGCCAGAAATCATAGATCAGTTTGAAACTACTCAGAAATCACAATTAACTAAATTAATAATTAATCTACTCTTTCAACAACTGGACCATAAACCCACCAAAGCAGGGTGACTCAAAAAAGAAACAAACTTTTCTCTTTTTAACTATAATAATATCTATATCCGGTGTAGGGGTTACTAGCCCCTGCTCCTGTCATTTTAGTTGCCTCTTACAACAACACAAGGTAACGGCTAATGGAGGAATAATTCTGTCCACTTCCTCCATGGAAGATAAGAGTAAATAATAAATCGAATAACCATTAAGAAAACAGAAGAAAACCCAAAGGGCATTGTAAATATAAGCTTTGTACTTTTGTACATTATATGTGTAAAATTGACCTAATGTGTAAGTGTAAGTAGAAGTAGCAAGACTTACCTGAAAACTTTCATGTATTAAGAGACGAAAAAGACACTTCCAATCCTACATCATGTAAAACAATTACAGGTACCTGTTTTGCACCAATTGGCAGATGTTAAGTGCCTCTTGGGTGGTTTATGTCTACCAGCCCTACTACCTACATTAAAGTAATAATGCATACATAAAAATTACTTTTGTAAATTTTGCTAATCGTAATATTTTTTTTCCTCCCTCTCTACTATAAATTTTTTACTTATAATGTTTTTTTTGTAATAATACATAATTAAAATTACACTACTCATAATCTGTCTAATTGTAATTCTGCCTGAAATGCCTAATTGCATGCCCCCAGTGGATTGCTTTGTGCTTGAACAATATATAATACATATAAAACTACACATATATACAATACAAAGAAATAAAAAATTTAATTTGATTTTAGATAAAAAAAAAGCACATTTTAAAAACAGGGATCCAAGCTTATTGGTACTTCCAAAAGCTAAGGTATTATGAATTGTGTTCAATTCCGATTATTTTTCTTTTATGCTGAACAAAGCTAATGTTTTGACAGTTGCACCATGCATAAAAACATTGGTTAAGGCACAAAACAAAGCTTAGTGCACAATGCTTTTTGGCAGTACAAATCCTAATGCTTAAAGACTACTTAAGATTTAGACACAGACAATAAGTAGCTTTCTTATGCAGTTAATTACAATTGATTCACAATAAAAAAGGTAGTTTTAGATGAATGTTCAAGAAACGACACCTAGGGTTGTTAAATTAGACACAGTGCAACCTCTTGGTATCTATATTGAGGAAACGTTTCGCCACTCTGTGGGCTTCAACATCCATAAACAAAGATAAACTTGAAGAATAGAGGAGAAGTGAGGTAACAGACCCTCAACCTTGAGTCGACGTGGTCAGTCCATCAGTCTTAGAGTAAGGAATAATGCATATGAGCGACTGATGAAGCTAACTAGTGTGGTGAAACGTTTCCTCAATAAAGATACCCAAGATTTTCACGATGTGTCTAAAATTAACGGTTCGGTTCTTTGAACCATTCCATCTACAATCCTGTCAGACACTGCAACTCCTTGGGAAATCTTAATACTTGGGAATTCTTCGCTTGCTAACCCCTTGGGCACGACCTACTTCACAGTGGACAAAAGTGACACCACCTACGACGCTGCAGCCTCTCCTGCATATGGCTTTATAAGCTGCTTCCTTCTCTCTTCTCCTCCGCTCATAATCATTATTCCTACTCAAGACTGACCACAGAATCGACTCAAGTTTGAGGGACTGATTCTCCTCCTTTACTTCAAGTTTATCCTTTTATGGACCTGATGAAGCCACTTGTGTGCAAAACTTATCCTCATAAAGATACCCAAGAGTTGCACATGTGTCTAATTTAAACAAAAAAGTTAGTTAATATACTAATGGTATAATTTCAGAAGACCATTCAATATTGCAAACTGATTCTATGATCTTCAGTTGTGTGTAGTGAATGATGGTGAAGAGAGTACAGTAAGTTACTTAGTACGTGATCAAAAGATGGAAACACCACGCATGACTTACCTGACAGTTTTTTTCTTCTCCACCTTATTTTAACCCTTAAACGGTCCCAAATGTATATATACGTTTTTTTCAACATTGAAAATATTTAAAAAAAGTAGATCATTTTTTTTTTTTGTACATTTGAAAACGTGAAAAAAACATCGATCTACATTTTTTTTTGTATGTTTGAAAATATGTAAAAAAAAAGTAAGATCTACTTTTGGAGTACAATGCAAGTGGAAAGTAGATCTTTTTGAACCTTTTACGGGTTATTTTTCACATGGTTCTGAATTTATAAATGTACATAAAAATTAGATATGAAATTAGAAAAAATATACTGTACTGTGATAGTTTAGAGAAGTATGGTAAGCTAGTGTGTCTGTTGTGAACTCAGCAATATCACAAGGTCCCCCTGGTACCTTAACTAATGCTCCCCTTTACAACCCTTTTATTCTTTCACCTACTTGATTGACATGACCCTTGTAATAATAGTACTCAGCTCAGAAAACTAAACATCAAATTTTCCATTAATTACCCAAGTAATAAGGAAAGTCCTGTAATTGTTTTACCTGATAGTAGGATTGCTGGTGTCCTTTTTCCTCCTCAAAAAAAATGCAAGATTTCATATGCGTTCTTGCTACATCTACTTACTTAGGTCGCACACTACACATACATTTAAACAACATATATACCACACCTCTCTGGGTTTTCTGCTATTTTTCTTTTTTAGATCTTGTTCATGTTTTATTTTCACTCTTATCGTCCATGGTGAAGTGGAACAGAATTCTTCCTCTTTAAGCCATTCATTCGTAAGAGGCACTGAAATGCCGGTAGCAACGGGCTAGTAACCCCCTTCTCCTGTATATATTACTAAATTGTAAAGAAAACTTTGGTTTTTTCCTTTTGGGCCACCCCACCTTGGTGTATACATGGTACGTTGAAAGAAGAAAAGAATAAGGAAAGTTAATGTTGGGCTTTTTGGGGAGGCATGAGATGATGGGGGTCAAAAGAGGTAAAGTGAGGTTTCATGACAAAGGATAGATGGGGTGTGGAAGACATAGGTAGAATTGGGTGTAAATTTGATTATTGCCATAGATCTCAAATCTATATTGAAAAATTATTCAGGGCCACTAAATTAAGTAGGGAGATTGATCCGAAAAAGAATGCTCAAGTTAAGTCATTTGACATGAGTTCAGTGTCTCTTAAGTGGAGAAGGGACTAAAGGTGTGGAATTACTCATTATCACAGGAATTAACTAATTTAGGCATGTAACAGAACAGAGCCAGTAATATTGGAAAAATAATCCTCTTCAAGGGGCTCCTTGGCGTTGTGAAGAGGCTCTTGGTCCTAGAGGAATAAGTCTGACGGTTCCTTCTTCCTCATACCGAACCTAATTACACGTTACCACCCCCCCATTCTCCCCTCCCCTAACCATCCTTCCCCATCCACCCCATTTAACCATTCCTCCTCCTCCTCCTCACCACCCCTCCCTTTGCCCTTCCTCTTTTTGGCCTTCGTGATTTCTCCCACAGTCCGCGCTAGATCCTAGGATAGGGGAAATGACACCGGGGTCCATACCATTCCGTTGAGGTTCTTGTGAGGCGGTGGCGTAGATTGTCCAGTGGGAATTCTGGAATTTCCTGGGGATGTCCCAATCCCTCCTCTGTTATCCCGGAGTAGCATTGGGTGTCTTTTGGCGAACAGGTTATCTCTGGAAGCCACATTCGATTCCGGGGGTGTGGCCGAAGGAGGTATGCTTTGTGGCAGATATCCGTCCGCCCTCTCTTTTGTCCACCGAGGTACTCGGCAATATTTTATTAGCTATCCCGATTGCTGTTTACTGTCCATGAAGGGTAGGGAATGGCACGGTTTCCCATGCTGCATCTGCGCTACTAGCGGTGTTTTGAGGTCCTCTTGTGCCGCTGAGAGATTTTCCCGCCCTTTCATTCCTCCTGGGAACTATCCTCCCCGCACCCCACCCCACCCCCTTTTTTTATTCTTTTATTTATTTTTATGTTTTCTTTCTTTCTTTCTTTTTTTCTTAAAAAACAAAAAGCAAAGGAGTAACCTAAACCAAGGCAGCCCTAGTCCATGAACCACTACCCGCCCCCGTGCCCCTTCTTGATCCGCACCCCATTCTGACCCTGCCTTGTTTTTTAGACCACTCGATCGACACCCCTGATGCCCCTGTACAACCTTCTTGCTGGTGCTGTTCCCTCACCCGCTTCAGGTACCGGGGCTTCGACTGATTCCTTCGATTTGACTGAACTCTCCGCTCTCCTTGTGACTATGGCTTCCGCGTTCTCCCTCTACGTTACGGCAATTTTTTGAAACTCCCGCCCAATTCAAGCGGTACCAACTCCGGTCCCTTACTCCCTAAACGCCAACGTCAATCATCCTGATGATGCTCCTTCGTTACCTCCCATTCTACTCGGAAAAGACCGACACGTCAAGCACTCCTCACCACGCTCAGGTTTCGTACCACAACAATTGACTAAATTTCTTTACTTTAAGACCAACTTCTCCTTCTGCCTACCTTCTGACCATAGTATTGAACCAGCGCTCCTGCGCATGTTGGGCAGAGATATATCATTTCACGCTCTCAATAGAGCGGTACAACGCATCGTCACTGTCCCAGAATGCTACCCAAGCCCATGATCTTTCACTCCTTTCGAATATCGATACTACCCCTATCCACTAATGAAAAACATCTTTCTATCTCTCAAAATCTTGTAGTGATACTGTCATTCCTACCCATACCATATCGCAACAGAATTTCCAGTCAAGTGGCAATGAAACATTTTTGAACACTGTATATTCCAGGATCCACCCAATCCTCAAAAGTAAACACTTAAGTCCTCCTTGCCCGGGCGGAGACTAACCCTTTGCATGAGGCTTCGATTAACTTTTGACATCCAGAACTCTCCCGTCCTCTGTATTGTCGCGGGACATTCGGTACAGTTCGAAAGGGTGATACCTACACCGCAACAATGTAGAAATTGCTAGCGTTTGGTCACCCAGCGTAATAATTCATATCCTTGCCGAACCCCAGTCTGTGGTGCCGACGACCATTCTAAACATCTTCAGTGCAACCTCCATCTTGCCAAAATTGTAATGAAGCTCAACCCTTCGTACTCCGCCGAGCCAGGTCAACTTAAATGAAACATGAAATCCATTGCCTCAAAGAAGCAGAACGATCTCCCTTATGCTATGGCAGTTACTCATCTGCCGCCTCCAAGGTATACTACCCCGTTTTTCTTATTTCTCTGCGTTTCCAAACATCCCCCCACTTCTGGGTGTCCCATCTTCTGCAGCCTCCTCTGTTTTTAACCCCACTCCCATAGCCACAACGGCATTCTAATCCTTTTGCTGTCCTTGGCTCTGACGTACCCGTACTACAACACATTTGTTCTCTACATATTCGCGCCTTCCACACAAGCCCCAGTATCGACAAGACCTACGTACGACACCTCATACCAATCCCCCTCTACTCCCGAAGTCCAAATAAATCCACATTGCTCAAATCTTCTTTGCCTCTCCTTCCCTTCTTTCCACCTCCACACTTTACCTTTCCAGTCTCTGTACTAGTTCTTTTCCTTCCCCTCTCTCTGGTCTATACAAGTGTGGAGATTCACCCTCCCCACGTACTATGCCTTCCAACCCCCGACCACCCTCCCAAGTTTCTTCTCCCCTCTTCTGCCACCTCCCCATGTTTCTGCCTCTTTTCTGTCCCCCCCCACACCCCCCCTACATCTCCAGTCCCCTTACACTTTTTCCCCTCCCCCTCTACTTTGGTACATTCCCATTACTGTCCCAATCTTTTCTCACCACCTCCTCCAATCTCCAATATGGTTCTCTCCCATACATCTTTAATTCTGAAACACTTGAAGCATTTCAGAAATATATTGCAGTAGACTAAACCTTCAATTTGACACTGATTCACTTCCAGTTCCTTCTCTTCCCTCTCCAACCATCTTCACAACCCCATTCTTCGCAAACGCTCCGTTCCTTCGCTACTTGAACATCTTCCAATGCCACCACACGTTGACTTTTTCTAACCCCACTATTCCGTAGGTGCCTTTACCAATCAGAAACCTGATATGTTCTTCATCTCCAATCATGGCCTATTATAGTGGAATATCCCCCGCGGCCTCAGGTAACCGGGGTACTTACAAGAATTTGCTTTCCAGGATTTTTTCCCTGTTGGTGCTTGCTTAAAAACCCCAAAATTACACTCGCGTTTTTTCCCAACCCTATCTCAGGCTAATAATTTATTTTATTCTCGGATCCTTTCTCAATGGACCTTTAATGATATTGCCCTTCATAACGCAAGTGAAAGTTCCCGAACTGTCAACAAATTGTCCAAACCACGCTGCATTACACTGCAGCCCATATCCATTTGAATAAGTGGTATACAATATGGTTCATTATATCTCTCTCCTCCTCGACCATTTTCTATCCAGACTTTGCCTTTCTAGTTTCATCCATACCAACCCACCACTTCTGATTACTTTGTAGATTTTAATGCCCACCATTCCTCTTAGGGGGGTGGTCTCATTGTGACTCACAGTGGCATTCAGTTTGAGGCTTTTCTCGCTCTCACTGCCCCTCCATGTTTTAAATACGGTTACTCCCCCCCATTTGATCCTCGTACTCTTACTTCACTTGCATATCGATCTATCAGTCTGCTCTTCCTACTGCACTGCACTAGACTTCACCTGGATCTGTTTTACCAGACTACATGACAGCGATCATTTTCCGATCATTCTTACTTCTCCCTTCCTATTCACCACCCTATCCGTAGCCCTCGCAGGCAATTTGATCGGCAAATTGGGGATCTTTACCCACACCTCACTGCTTATAAAGTGAGGTTTTTCCCTTTACATCATCCTCCATAGAAGAGCTACCTACAACATCTTCTCGCATCAGTTATAACCGCGAAGCTTCTCATTCTATATAACCCCCAACTCATGCAGGCATTCCTCAGAAGAGTGTGCCATGGTGGTCTCTCCTGCTTTTGCTCGAGCATTAACGTTTGAAACCATGCTGCATGGGCCGTACCGGTAACAATTAGAACCGCTGAAGAGACTTGTTGAATTTTAAAGTCAGAAGCTTGCGATCGCTCGCACGAGTCATCCCTTGAAGCAACGCACTTTTGTTGGCGAGACTATGTTTCCACCAACACCTCTGCTTCTTCTATGAGTGCAGTCAGAAAAATTGAGAAATTGAGTGGTAAATCCTCTCCTGACCGGCACTCCTGGTTCGTACTACGGTCACTGTTTTGGATGTATCAAACCCTCTCGCGTTGCCATTGAACTTGGCAACACATCTTGTCCGTATAACCCAGGGCTTCCATCTAATGCCCCTCATTTCTTTCCCTCAAAGTCGCCAGAGAGTTAGTACCCTGGGTACTTTTCTCTCTCAGAGAGAACATATAATGTTGTCCTTTTAACACCTTCAAGACTGAAGTGTCAAAAACGCTCTCAGCTGCGATCAACGGCAGCTGGGCCTGAAACGACATTCCATATTCGTATTTTACAACACATACATCGTTCCAGGAACCCTGTAGGCCTCTACACCTCTTCAATCTTATTTGGGCACAAGGATTCTTCCCCAGCTGTGGAAATCTGCCATAGTACTCCCTTTCCGCAAACCTGTGTACTACAAGGACCATGATGCCTCCCATATCGCCGCCTCGCTCTTACAAGTGCCTTTTTGTGCAAAGTGGGATGGAACGCCCTCGTTAAATCGACGTTAATGTGGATTATAAGAGACTCACAAACAACAGTCTCTCTTTCTCCGCTAGTCAATATGGCTTTCCGTAAGGGTCTTTCTAACCATAGACCCCTTACTACGCTTGATAACGTATGTTTCGTAATGCCTTTGGCAAATAATCACTTCAGTTTATTGCCATAATTTTATTGACCTGAGAAGGCATATTACACAACTTGGAGGTAGAATATTTTTTGCCCAGCCCTTTCCGTTAGGGGCTCCCGAGGCAAATCAGACCATCCTTCCATTAAGAACTTTTTAACTGACAGACATTTCTGTTTTTTCGAGTCAATAATGACTTTCCTTCTTTCCCCGGACTTCGTCCAAGCTGAAAGTGTCCCTCAGGTATGTGTTCTAACACAACACTTACCCTTCTCCTTGCTATAAATGATTTGGCCTCTGTCTTCCTCCCAATATTAGGTCATCAATCTAATGTTGATGACTTCGCTATTGCTTGTTCAGTCAGGCGCTGAACTGTCACCTTATTGCAGTTTCCTCTCCAGCGATGCGACGACCCTGTGTTTCCATTTGGGCCACCATGCATGGGTTTTAAATTTTCAATTACCGAAATCTCACCAAGTTACTTTTCACTAGACGGCTCTGTTACCTCCGATCACCCATTGTAGCTCTATGGCTCCCGTATCCACCGAACGTGATATAGTCAGGTTTCTATGCCCTTCTCTTTGACAGCGGTTACCTGTGAAAAACCTCACTTACCTCTCTGAAGGCATCTTGTATCACAGCCGTCTAAACCTTCTTAATAACCCTTGCTCATCTTTCCTGGGGATCTGATCGACGCAACTCTTGCTTCGACTACATTCATACCCTCGTTTATAATCGAAACACGATTATGGTGACCAAAATATTCCGCAGGCCTTCTCCTTCTACTCTCTCTAGCCTATAACTCTATCCATCACCAAGGATTACGTTTGTTCCATGTGGTAGCTTTTTTATTATTTCCGTCTCTTTCCCTGTTGAAGCCTCTATATAGAAGCAAAATGTTCCACCTTGCTTTCGCCGTGATGCCCATAGCCTTCGCTGACTATGTACGCTCTACTCAACGATCTACACAATCTTTCCATTTAAAGAATGGTCACCGATATAAGTAGAAATTCTTTATATCGTTCGCCGCCCTGTTTTGCTCCATCCCTTTTCTCTTCGCCTACATTCACTCTTGTCTTCCCTCAAGTTACCACCTTTATATGTTTCACTAGCAACTCAACTTTTCCCTACCCCCCTTTGAATTTTCCCCTGTTCGGGTCTGTTCTTTCTCACTCCCTTGCTCAAAGCTCATTGCCTACGGTGGCTTCCCGCTCTCTTTTTTCCTTGATCACTTCCACTCCATTCTCACTCATGTCCCCAACACCATGCCACCTTCACTGTGTACACAGATGGCTCTAAGTCTTCAGACGGCGTCGGATTCGCAGCAAGTTGTTTCCGACACGTCGTGCGGTGGTCAATTACTATCTTCAGCTATCATTTTTAACTGCAGACTGTAATGCCATTGCTTGCGCACTTATTCGATTTGCATCGATTCCTGTGTCATCATTTGTAATAGTCTCAGACTCCCCTTAGTGCTCTACAGGCTGATACGAAAATTTGATACATCTCATCCCAGTTCCCTTATCCAACTTTGTCTACCCGATATCTCTACCAACCATAAAGATATTGTATTTAAGTTGGTCCCTGGTCATGTCGACGATACAGGGCCATGAACAGGCAACACTGCTGGCGCGTTCAGCAGTACTGACCTCCTAGCTAATTGTCCTATCCGAGGTGTTTCCATTACTGACAATCTTGCTGCAATACAACCCACACTTCGCTGCACCGTTGGCAAACTAACTTTTGGACAACTCTGTCTGTAACAAACATCCATTCTCTGTGAAACCGAGAAAGGTTACTGGCCTCTTCTTGTCATCAGTTCGAGGTTGATACCACTCTCTCCCGCCTTCCGCATTTGGCCACACTTCCGTCTACTCCTTGGGTATCTCATGGAAGGCACCCTGTTCCTCTCTGTAGCAGTGTCAAGTACCATATCGATTAGCCACATTCTGATAGACTGCCCTCACTATCCAACGATCACGCAGAATTTACCATTCAACGTCGTTCTTCCGTTCAACAACTCTCGTCTTTACCTTCCCTTCTTTTGCAGATGTTACCTCCTTTTAATCCTTACTCTCTCATTGACTTCTTGACCAACGACTGATTTACTCCACAAACTCCTATGATACTTTTCCGCATCCACCCCTCATCCCTTTCTAGATTCATCTCGTTGCAGACTTTTACCCAAACCCCCATCCACTTGCATCCCTCTGTTATCCCGTAGACCTATTACTCATCCATCTCCCTTTTGCCACCTGATCCCTCTCTTCCTCTGTCCTTCCGCTTCAGCGCTGTATAGTCCCTTGTGGACTAAGGCTTCTTTTTTGATTTATAATAATAATAAGGTAATAAATAGATAAAACCTTCTTTTTAAGAGACATTTTTTTGGACAAATTAAAAACACACAATATTGTATGATATCTAATAATCTTAATAAGAATAAATGTGTCTGTAATAACTATAGTTGTTATAAACCTGAATTGTTGAATTGGTGATCCCACAATGGATGAAAAGAAACCGTTGAGTTGGGAAGGCTCTATAATTTTGGTGTTCAGAGACCCTCATCATGAGAACAGTTGAATAATGTAACTGATTGAGGTTGGAATATACAGATCTTTTCACATCGTGTGGATTTACCTATCTTGTTCTAGCCACAATTAAAAATTTTTTCATTAATATATTTAGTGTTTAATGTATGTGTTTATCTCCATATATTAATAAGTTTTTGTTGTGTATCTAGACATTCTGTTTTTTCCTTCGCTGACCAAAAAAGCTTATTTCCCCAGTCATCAGTTAATAACTGTGGGTGTGTCTTCAGGATCTCCTCTCTATTTCTTAACTGAATGCCAGGTAACATGTCACTTGACATTTTTAATCCCAGCCCCGCAACACGTCCACCCAATGTTAATCTTTTAATTTGCCTCTTCCTGTGTTCTTCCACAAGTTTAAGCAGCTATAGAATGTGGCGTAATGTTTTAAATGTTGTTGCATAATTTTTTTCAGAGCAGTTATTAAAAACTTTTTTTTGCATGCTTTTTAGTTTTTCCATTACTAATAAATGCTTAACAATCACCCTCTAACCTTCAAGGTAGGTCCTTGATACTGGAGAAGGGCTCTCAATCCAAGAATTTAATCTGACTTCCCTTTCCTTGATTGAACCCGATTTCCTCTCATTCTCCCAAGGCAGTGTGTGACCTCTATGGGTTTTAGTGCTTCCCCTCATAATGAAAAACAAATATGTTGATAAAGCAAATGTCAGCATGAGTTATATTTAACCCCAATTATGCTGATACTTGTTTCGTAAGTTACACTTTCAGACAAAACCAGGCCTGACATAAGCGACAGGTTTATATAGAAAGAAATGTGTTTATGTACCTGAAACAAAAGTGCTGCATGTATTTTTAATCCCTTCAGAAAAGCTTGTTATTATGACCATGGAATTTAATTCAAAGTAGATATCTCATTCAATCAATATAACCAAGCAAGAGGAAACGATTTGGTATAAAGCTAATTTGTACTGTGTGATTGCAGAAGTGGTCTTGTTTTAGATATTATTTGTGTACACTGGCAGTAATAACTTGAGAGATACCATGAAGTTATTGGGTATCTCAGGTGAGTGGTTCGAACAATGAAGGAACCATATTTGGTAAGGGGCATATGTTATTTACTGATAACTGGTACACAAGCCCCTTACTCAGTGATTTCATGCGAGTGAACTAGACAGACTGTGGGTTGCAACAGTGCGTGGTTAATCGCAAACATATGCAGAGTTTCACCTGGCACTCGCAGATGAGAGTGCAAGCCTTTGCTGGCCAATGACACAGGCCATTACCGGTGGCATGACCAAAACGTGATGTCACATTGTAGACCAGTTCACACAAACGAAATGGTACCTCAGTGGCAGGGACAACAGAGAGACCAATGAAACCCATTCTAAAGCCTGCACTGTCATGGACTACAAACCCAATCTGCGCTAGAGGACAAAAGTGACATTCAATTGGGTTTGCAGACTGTGTAGGGATGCAAGAGGGGAGGTAGAAAGTGGGTATAGTTCAACTTTTTTTTCCATCTTGTTGATATCTCTATGCTAAAAAAAAATCGTAAACACATACAAGTTGAAGACCGAACAAAAACACCAAAATATGTGAATTTTGCCTGTCAGTAATCAGCACAAAAATTGCAAAGGTACAAAAGGAGCAAACTCCTTGCAATAGACCAAGCCGCCCACAGACGTCATCTCGTAGGAGGCTGAGATCACTAAACCCATACAACAGCCTCCTACTACTTCCTACTACTGCAAGAAAAATTCTCAAAGTTTAGGTGTTATGTATTATGCATACCACCAAAAACGCCCAACAAACACAGCAGATACCCTCGTTTTATGTGTGAGGATTGGAAGTGCCCCTCTGCATAAACCATGTTTTCAAAGAGTTCCACAAGCTGCATCAGTTTCTAGGAACGTGCTATAGTGACCTGTACATATGTAAAATATAATTATGTGAACAATAGTCATAAACAATGTTTTTATTGTTTTGTTTGTGTAAACAAAGTGTAAACACAAACTAATAGTGATAACGTTTGTTCTGTATATTGTAGTTGGTAAATAATGACGTGTATCTTAGTGCACAATGCCCCCCCCACCTACATTGGTCTCGACAGGCCACATAAGTTACCTGGAAAAGAAACATATAGAAAAAGCCCAAAAAATAAAAACCTTTGAATTAGAGAAATAAAAGAATACCGGTGGTCGCATTCGCCGCTGTGTGCCATACGCACGTCAATGTCTGCAAACTTTGCGGCCTATATCGGTAAGAACTGATGGCAAAAATTTTTTTTAAGTCAAAAACACTATAAAAATATTTCCTAACATTTTCATAAGAAAAGAATAATTTTTTTTTTTTTACGAATATTTGCGACATAAGTAATGACAGTTTCAGAGAGGCCCTGAAACATCAAAAGGGTTAACATGATGGCACTACCTCTGTCTCTCTTGCTCAAAAACCCAATTGAGCTTTGGTGACACTGTTAACGACGAGCTATTGAAAATATCTACGGGATGACAAGACCAACAAACTCGCTTAATTTTTGTATGACACCACTCATATTATAGTATTTTTTGGTAGATTAATGTATAAAAAACCACCCCAGTACTATGTATTTGGGTTTGATTAGTATGACACATTCCGTTTATAGTATATTTTGGTAGAATAATGTAGGACACGCCCAGTACTAAGTTATTTTGCTGATTAATGTATACCCCCACTCAGTCTGTAGTGTTTTGATAATTAATGTATAACACCACCCCAGTACTATGTGTTTTTTGATGATTAATGAGATACCACTCCAGTACTATAGGTTTTTTGATAGTTTTAATATTGACACCATTAGTGCTATGTGTATTTTGAAGTTAAGTAAGTAAAATTTCTAAGAGATTTATAATGATAGACTCCCTGAAATGTTTTGCATAATGAGGGTTTTTCTGTAAAGAGTTATAATGTCATTCACCTAAATTGTATAATATACGTACTCCACTTCATGGAAATAAATTTTGTTTGTTTGTTTAGTATCAAAAAACTGTATTGTGATAAAAAAAAATTGTCAAGACAGCCTTTAAATGAGTGATGGTGAATGTATTTTTTCATTTTTGGCCACCGTTTTGGTGTAGATGGCTGGTTTTAAAAAAAATTAATTAATAAAAGTAAATATTTTTACCTCATGATACAATATAAGTTTGACAAAACTGAAAACATTAAAAAGAGGCTTCCTAATTGAATTAATATGTTGGAGGTGTTGTTCGTACAAAAGACAGATACAGTGGGGCCCCCACTTATACGGCGGTTAGTTCCAGGCTACCGCCGTAAAGCAAAAATCGCCGTAAAGTGGAACACCCTTTTTTTTTCCCTTATAAATGCATCAAATATACTAACATATATTGTTAGCAATAAAAACTGGCATCAAAAAACAAAAAAAAAGTACAATACACACATATGCATCATTACTTATCAAAAATTTTTTATAGCAAAATCTGGGGTGAGAAAAGAAGTATTGAAGAAACAGTGTGGTAAAGTTGGTACAGCAGGAACACCCAATAGGCCACCCCCCTACACATAATATTCATTAATTTAAGCACCCAGAGCCGATAAAATGCAATACAGTTTACTCATTACTTTCCTTAAAATATTTTAGTCTTAATCTAGGGGGGAAAAAAGTAGTATTTAATTTTTAACAAATCAATGTGGTGTGCATGGTAGCAGCAGGGCTACCATACCAGGGCCCCTCCACCCACACATAAAAATTCTATGATATTTAAGCACCCTGAGCGATAAAATGCATATACAGTTCACTCATTACTTACCTTTAAAATATTTGATCTTTAAAACTAGGTCAGGGGTAAGTAAACAGATTAAAAACAAATAAATGAGAGAGAGAATGAGTACATGAGAGGACAGGAAGGTTATGTAAACAAACCAGGCGAACGTAAGTTTTTTAAACAAAAAAAGTGTACACGTTGGTTGTGTACAAGTTGTCTCTACATTGATACGGTAAATAAAAAAGAAGAACACTCCCATTCTCAGAAAACATTTTTAAAAAATGATCTCTGATGAAGGCAATGGAAAAAAGTCACTCTGCTCACTTTTTTGGGGTTTTCCTAGGTTTTTTGTATTTGTGTATACCTAAATAACTTCATACATACAAAAGGGGAAAAATTTTTACAGTTACCCCCAGTAACATTTTTCTCTTATGTTAGATTAGAAAAATGCTATTCTTCCCGCACTTGTACAAGTTTTCGGGTCCCAATCCCATATTTATGTTTATTTTTTTTTTGTGGGGTGTATTTATCATTTTTTATATTTATGTATCAGTTTATTATATAATTTTGAAAAAAGGTATGGAGGGATTAATAAAAATGTGTATTTAACGAAAATATATGACATTAATGAGACCGGTGATTATTTTTATTATTTATTTTTATTATTTTTTCAAATATGGCGCCCTTTGTGCAAGTCGTCTGCTACCACATCTTATATTTATTTTTATTTATTCACTGTGGGGTTTTATCATATTTATATGTTATGCATTTTTTTATATAATTTTTTAAAAAATATCATAGATGGATTAATGAATATGTTTTTAACGTAAAATATGACATTTAAATGAGCTCAGTGATTATTTTTATCATTATAAAAGCATCCGAAAACATAAGAAACCTTTCTGATTTTAAATGTGTACCTCTGCCGCACAGATGTAAATTTATTTAGGTACAGGTATACATCAGTATAATTTTCAGGTATATATAAAATATGAAATAACTTTTAAAAACACTTAAATTTTGGAGTTTTGGACAAAATCGAGAGACTTATTGCTTACGGATCTCACGGAGAATGTAAGAAACCGGGGGGGGGCGGTGACCGATTTGAAAATCAGGTGGGGGGGCCGTATAGCGAGTTTTGGGGGCAAATTTGAAAAACTGTATTAGTGGAACGCTGTAAAGTGGGGCCATACTGTATGTATGGGACCTTAAAAATTCTTATTCTAAACTTTGATTTTTTTTTTGTTGTGTAATAAAAAAAATAATTAGTGATATTTTAATAAAAACAAGACCCCATTGTTTTAAAAAAAACCCCCCCTTTTTTTTTTTTTTTTTTTTTTTTTTTTTTTTTTTTTTTTTTTATTTTTTTTTTTTTTTTAGTTTATTTAGAACTTTGAAAAATTTTTGACCAATTACAATGAGGAAAAAACAGTGTACTAACAGCGGAACCGCAACAGTGGTGTGAAGTTGGTCAGCAGTTAAAGCTTCAACCCTTCCCAAAAAGCTTGGCAGTACCTGCCCGGGTGGCGCATTAAGGGTAAAAATTAATAAACTTTAGTATCAGGAAAAATTGATTTTTTCCATGAAAAATGGGA
>NC_069406.1:69185430-69202081 GCF_026875155.1 Cherax quadricarinatus
AAACCCCTTTCCATGGGTTTTGTCTATATTGAGATAATTTTGTTGGTCTTTCCCCACTTAATATTTTTATGTCATCTTTAACATGTCATAACATGTGAGTTGAGGGGAAGAAGAGGTAAGTAGTCATCTCGAAAAAGATGGTTGGGAAAAGATCATTGATGAAAATGGGAAAGAGCGAGAGCCGGCACTCCCTTGGAGAAACCCAATGCTTTTTAGTTTTTGCCACCGAAGTGGCTATTTATTGTGCCCCCAACCCCCCTTTGTGACGGTAGCGAAAAGAACATAGGGATAGAAAAAGGGGCCTAGGAACAGGCCCCAAAAAGGGTTAACGGGTTAATATGGGTTTTATCTCATATCTACAGTTCATTTTTTGTTACAAGAAAATTGGGAAAAATTTGTTAGTATATCTGGTATCTTATTTATTAATAAGATATCTTGAAAAGTCACATATTATTATACTGTCTGTTCTGTTTTCCTCAATAAGGGGAAATAAGCACATTGTTAAAGACAGTGACCTATACCTGATCATATTTTTACTTTTATTTTTGTCATCATCTGTGTGTCCCCCAAACTGCCAAATACTTTAACCCCAACCCAAAGCCTGGCACTACAAAAAACAGTCAGTGTTCACATTGCAAGTTGCCCCATAAACTATTATTCGTTCATGTTATCTTAGTGTGTTAAGATTACTAAATTTTCAACGCATTCTATAAAAAACATTTTCATTATTACTTCTCCCCAATATTATTCCTAATGCGACACAGATATCCCAAATTAATTCTACATTTTCTGGGATTCTTGGTAACATAAAACTTTTCTAAAGGGATAACGGACGGGCCGGGTTTTAGAGGGTTTCCCGTTAGTGGAGCAACTTTTGTTATTGCAAATTTTTAGATTTCAAGGGAATTTTCTCTGACTCCAAATGTTCTATTCAGAAAAGACCCCAATGGGAAATAAGCACTCTGTCTGATTTTTTTTTTGGGTTTCCAGTTTTTCTACAATATGTGCTATGTAGAAATTTTATGTAACTTTTTTGTGTATATAATAAACTTACTTACTAGTTTTAAGGAGCAAAGGTATTTGGTCCCCTGATCTATTTATCTTTGCCCCTTAAAAAAAATAAAAATTGCATAAAAAAACTAAAATAAAATAAAATATTAGTTTTAAGGGATAGATAGCACACGAAACGTTTTTTCATGAATTTGAGGGGACTGGAAAGGTTGTGAAGCCAAGATGTCAGAGGAGTGGGGTTTTATGTGGTGAGGTGAGGTGTTCACCAAATCACCCCACTCTGCTAACTTATATCAAACAATCCCATTTTTTTCCCATACCCACCTGACCTAATTGGTAAATTGTGCACGTTTCTATTTTGGGAAAAAAAACATTGTTTCCTTTAAAAAACCCGCCTAAATTTTTTGCATCATATTCCCTGACTTCCGTGAAGCCGTGCCAGTAATGCTGACTTGTGGTCCCCCCTTAAAAACTGGTTTCTCTGTTCTTTTAGTGAAGGAATTTAAAGCGGACTTATGCGCCACCTTTGTGGGTGTGGACGTCTCTCTCTCGCCTGATACAAGACAAATTTCCCCGTTCCACGGGGACGTTTGTTCTCTTATTTTGCCCCGGGCACCTCGGGGGGGCACCTGAACATCGGCTTACTTTAGCCAGCTCCATTTTTTCTCTTGCGGAAACTCTTTAACGGTGCTTGGGGGGGAAGCGGTTACTAAAACTCAGGTGGGAGTGTGGGCGTCCCTCCCTGCGGGGGCCTTGGGCAAGGGCGTCCCCCGGATCAATTTGGGAAAACTTAAATTTCTGTTCTTTTTAAAAAGGGAACTTTTTTTCCTTTTCTCTCATCGCCAGACTTGGGCAACAATTTTTTTCCTCGTACCATCGAGAAGTGGGGCTCGATAGACTTGTGTTGAGTGGGCCCCGAAAACCCAACAAAGAAAGTACGTAGTGAGACGGGAAACCCTAACATTAGTAAGTTTTTTTAGGGGACGGGACACATAAGTACAATTTTCTACAGTGTAAATTCCGGGGAAAAAGAGTAACTATATAGGATAAACTAACTTTAGGCTTTTCAAGAAATATCCAGAGTCGTCAATAAGAGCTCGGGGGTGACCAAAAATTGGGTAATTGTTTTCCCATTTACTTTAAATTTTTTACACTTTCAGGGGGGTTTAAAGGTTTTTTCATGCTTTTTAAGATATCCTGTACACAACCTTCATTATCTTGTTGTAGCTACATATTGTTGGGAGCTGGGATATCAAGCGCTAAAGCTCTCTGGGTACATATGTGCATAATGCCCAAGCAAAAACGTCCAAAGGTGGAAATATAATTTGTTTGAATTTTTAATTTGGAGGGAACCCATCCAGAAAACCCCCAAGAAAGTGGGTGCATCATTGGGACTGTTTTTAGGACTTTGGGGGGTCCTTCGTTTTCTTGGGGTACAGTCCCCTGTGGCCCTTTCTAAAGCTCTCGCAACATGGGAGGGTTGTATTCGATTCCCACGTTGAAACTTTGGGACGTTTTTTACCCCGGTTGTCTGAAACCCCATTTTAAAATGGGTACCGGGGTGTTAGGGGATGGTGTGATCCACGGGGGAAAAGGACCAATTTACCCAAAATACTCAGCAAAAAAGGACCGCCCACGGATGGGTATGGGGTGCTAAAAAACTATTAAAAAACTAACAAAGTGGCTTTCTGTTGTATATGTCTTTGATTTATCTGGGCCTGAATACCATTACATGTACTTGTAGTAAAAAAAAAAATAGCTTGCCCCCCAGGATTGACTCACACCAGTGGCATCATCCAGTCCCTACTTACTTGCTGGTGAATGGGAACAGGAGGCGAAGGGAAACACCCCATGTCCCAGGGCCTGATAGGAAATGCCTTTTCCTCATACACTTTAAGGCCCTGGGACTGGACATTTTCCTTACGCCTCCTGTCCCCCGTTCACCCAGTAAGAGGTTACCCGGGTATTTTAAATTTTTGGATATGTTGCATCCTGGGGCGTTTCAACAACAGTTTTTTAAAATGTTTATTTTTGCCCCCTACCCATCCTGGGGCGGTTGTCAAAAGTTACAGAGGTACAAATTGGGCCGGGACTGGACTCCAAAGTTTTGTGCTGACAAATTACGAGGTAAAGAACTCACAATTTTTCAAAGGTAAAGAACTCCCAAATTTTCAAAGGTAAGAATCCGGTAGGGTTTGGTCACAACAGCAAGTTACAAAGGTATTTCAGATTAAGGTACATAATGGGTCCAGGGACGGGCCCCCCAAATTTTTTGGTGTGAACTAGGTCAAAGGAAATAGCCACAAGTTCAAAGGTAATGAATTCTGAAGAAGGGTTACTTACGTTTATACAGGCTACAATCTGAAAAAATTATAGTGTAAGAGAAATTCACACCCCCACCCCCGGGTCACAACTGTAATAAAGTTATTGGTGCAAATATTGATGACACCCCACAAAACACACAACACACCCCACCACCCACACCACACACACACACACACCACACACACACACACACACACACACCACAACAACACACACACACACACACACACACACACCCCACACACACCTGACCCACCACTGACACACACACACACTGACCAACTGACACACAAAAACCACTGACACACACACACACGACACACCACAAAACTGACACAAAAACACTGACACACACCAACATACACACACACACACCACACACACACACGACACACACCCACTACACAAAACACACACTGACACACACCACCTACACCACCACACTGAACACACACCCCACACTGACACACACACACACTACACACACACACACCACACACCACCCCACATACACACACACACAAAAAACCAGGGAATGCGTATTTCAGCTGCAAAGTCAGGGTATTTCTCCAAAATTCTGAATAACCATGGGGAAAAAATATTTTCCCTTTTTCTTGAACACTTCTGAGTGATTTGTTTCAAAAATTCTTTAAATTTTTGATAACCCAGTAAAAATGAGAAAGGTGTGAAAATGTCCATCTGGCAAAGTTTACATTTCTTTTGGTCTCATCTGGGGTGGGTTTTTAACCTGATGATACTTGTAACCAGCTGGACCCGGGAGTAGTGACATCCAAGGGTCTGCTTATCTTTTTTGGAGCACCATAGACTGTGACCCTCTGCATAGGAATGAAGATATGATTTGTGTCAATCTCCCAAAGTTTAAGTCAATAAAGTTCATTTGAAGTTCTTTTCGTTTTGTTCTAAACTGCTAACGACAAACCCAAGATTGTAATCTACTCCCTCTTTGAAAGACAGCTTAGCCAATTTATCTTTCTATCATGCACTGAAGCCCAAAGTGGTGGAATCCCCCATTGCACTCTCTCCACTTCCCACAATTTTCCCAACCGTGTCGGGCCGACACGCTTTCCCAAATTTTATACTTAAGATTGAGAGCATTTATGGAGGGACAGAGATCATTTACTTAAAGTTCAACCTTAGAACAGGGACACATTTAGTGAAAGGGAAGGCAAAAGTTTGTTTAAAGGGGTAACCCCAAATTTATTGATGCGTCCCCCAATTCTTTATGAGAGCCATCACTGTGTGACAACACGCATACCAGCTGCACCGGGGAAAGGTGAACAGCCCATCAACGTAAAAAATTTTTGGGAAAAATTGTTCTGTGGGGACAAGTTACAATACACTTAAGGGTCATGTTTGGCTTTAAGACGAAGCTTTGGTTTTTGGTTTAAGAAGAGTTTTGGGGGAAATGGAGGGAAAGGTAGTTTTGGGAAGGGGTAATATCCCATGGGGGCGGGGAAAAGACCTTTTTGTTTAACTTGAAAAGATCATGTAGCGGTTTTATGCGGGGGTCGGTTCCCGTTTTTTCGTCCATCTGGGGGATGTTCACACTTTAATTTTTTTTGGGGTTTTCCTGGGGATAATTCTCCAGGGTTTAAAAATCCAAAAAAATCTTCTTAAAAATTGAAGGTAAATTATGGGGTTTAAAATTTTTCTTTTGCCCCCAACGGTTTTATTATGCAAGTTTCTGTGTTAAGTGCATCATGCAAGGGAGATATAGAATGTAGTTTATTCCCTATGAGAAAAATTTTTGCTTTTTTTTTGTAACCAATGTTTTACCCCGCCCTAACTGACAATTTATTACTAGTCTGGGTTTGGGTTGCATTTTTTAAATTTAAATCAAAAAAGGTTTTTTTCCATATGTAAAATAAGTTTTTTTTTTCTTAAAAAAATTACTTAAAAAAAAAATTAAAAATAAAATTTTTCCCTGTTATTACCAAAATTTCCTTGACAAAAAGAAATTTTTCCTTAGCAAGGGTAGCATTTTGTTAAAAATTAAGGTTAGGGATTTGTGAGGGGGGGGGGGATAATGTAGAAAAAAATTTTTGTTTAAAGGGTTTGGGCTGTTTTCGTATCCCCTTTTGGGAAAACTGTGCATATTTTATTTTTTAGAATACTGCAAACATTTACAGGGGGGCCCCCTGTTTTACAGTGCTTTTGCTTTACGGATTCCCAAAGAAGTGGTTTCAATTATACACATTCAGACTTTCCCACAGTAATATATTCCCACTCACTATAAGTTTAAGAATGAAAAATTTAGGGAAGTAATGGTGACAGGTTGGGCCACACAAATCTGGAATCAGTCATCCCGGGTTTCCCTCAGTAATCGGGAAAAATTTTGGGTAGCATAATTTCAAATTTTATATTAATTTTTACTCGAAACTGTGCGTGGTTGTAAAACCCCGCAGCAAGCCAGGGGGGGGGAAAGCAGTGATAAAAAATGAAGTGAGCAGAAGAGGGTTGCTAAATAAGAAAATTTCTTCGGATTTTTTTAACCCCGGAGGGTTAGCCACCCCGGGTAACCCAAGAAAATCAGTGCTCATCAAGGACTTTCGAACTTATTTCCTTGGGGTCCTTAAACTTGTCCCCCCGGATGCGACCACACCATCGACAACCCCAGGGACTATTTGCTGCAGGTACAGGCAACAGGTGTTGGAAACATGTCGAAAATTTCCAAACCCCCCGGGGAAACGAACCCCCGGGCCTCCGGTGGAAGCGGGGGGCTTTTGCCGCCGGCCACGGGCCATCCCATAAGTTAAATGACACCTAACCCTTTTGAATCCGGCGCACAGATAAATAAAAAAGATTTCGTTTGGGTTTTTAACCCCCAGGGGTTTGCCACCCCGGAAACCCAAGAAAGTCAGTGCGTATCGAGGACTTTTTAACTTATTTCCATTGGGGGCCCTTTAAACTTTTCCCCCCGGAGCGACCCCACCCCGTGACTAACACCCAGGGGACCCATTTTGCTGTAGGGGAACAGGACAACAGGGGTAAGGGAAAAGTGTCAATGTTTTTTACCCCCCGGGAATCGAACCGGGCCCCCCGTGTGTGAAGCGGGAGCTTTTGCCCCAGGCCCCCCGGGCCGGTTTAAAGATTTAAAAATGGCCCCACCTGTACTATGTATATGCATTTTTTAGGCCTATTCTATTTCCCCATTAATATTGTAGAACCCCCATACCCTGATTCGTATCCCAGTTTTTTTGTGGGGCCCAAAAATGCCTTTTAATTTTACAAAACTAGAAAAAACTGGCGTTTTCAAAGCCTAAAAAAAGCCATAAACAGGGAAAAAATATGGCAGGATTCCATCCTTTCAAAAAATTCCCAATGGGGTGGGGTCTGGACAAATTATCTAACCACTGAAAAAACCCCTTTATTTTTTCCAGCATTCACTTGTTTTACTTTTCTAAGTGACAGGGGGGGGGTTTAAAATGCAAAAAGGGTGGCACAGCCATGGTTTTTTAAAAATTTTCAGAAGGTTGGTTTTTTATAAGATTTTAAACAGGGTTTTAAACATACAACCCAAGGAGGAGCGGGAGGCAGTGGAGACATCAGGTCTGAGGGTGTGAATGTTATGCAGGAATTTGTAGTTTGGAGATTAGGCCCTTTAAAAATGAATATCTTAAATGTTTCCAAAATTAATCACAAAAAAAAGGGTTAAACCTAAGCCCCAATCTAACTTATTTTTTAAAAAACACCCCTAACAAATACCCCATTTACGGAATGAACGGGAAATTTTGCATGAAACCCAAAAGACCGTCTTTGTAAAAAAAATCATTTTGCTTTTTTGTTATCTTTTTTACAATAATTTTTTATCACTAATTACATCTTTGGGCTTATTAAAACTTAATTTAAATTTTTAAGCCTCCCCGAAATTTGCTATGCAAACAAGTGGTTTTGGCTTTGCTCAATTACCTGTATTTTTTTTTTTCCCTCTGTATTTTCCCAAATTAATTAAAAAAATAAATAAATATTAAAAGGGAAAGGGGGCGGGGTTTTCTAAGGCAAAAGGGGGGGTTTACTGAAAGGGTTTTTGGAAAATTTAGGAAGGATGGAAAAAAATTTGGAATGATTTTAAGGGTTTTTAAAAATCTGTGGGAGGGAAGGTTTGGTCACCCTAGGAAATTTTTGGGAGGGGGGGGGTTTTAAAGGGGGGAATTTTTTTTTCCATGTGGGGGGCTTACCCCATCCAATGGGATTGTCACATGTTTGATAGAAGGGGGCAAGGGGTTTTTTAATAAATTTGTTTTAAACTTTTTGGATGTGAGAAAAAGAAACATTTATGGGGGTTTTTCCAGGAAAACAAATTAGCCGGACTTGAGTCCGGGAAAATGGGCGTAAGGCCTAACCTAAAGGGAGGGTGAGGATATTTCCCAAGTTTGTAGTATTGCGCACCTTTGGAAAGACATTGATGGATTAAGCGATGGGAAAGTGTTTCTTCTTTTTTGGGGTACCTTACCTAAATTGGGGGGGAAATTTGACCCAAAGAAAACATACAAAAATTTTTTGTGCATGTTCTTTTAAAAAACAAAATTATGTGGGTACGGGTCCCCCATCCAAACCCGGGAAAGAATCCGATTTTTTGTTATTTGGCACAAATTTGCACCTAGAAAAATTTCAAAATTTCCGGGGTTGCCACCCCAAATTTCCTGGTTTAACTTTTTGGGTTTGGTGCTATTTGCGGCATAAGTCATTCCAATTTTTTTTTTCCATTTATTTTTTTAAAAACCTTTGCTTTTTTTTTAGCCCTACCATGGTTCCAACGAAAAAAAAAAAAAATTTGCTTCTTGTTGTTAAAAAAACCTACAAGTACATTGCCCTTAAAATAAGGTTTGGGTTTTTTAACCACTGTCGGTTGCCCTGAGCCCCAGTCTCGTGATGCAAGGGGAAAAAGTTTTTTTTATTACGCTAATAAACAACACTTTTTTGCCCCCTCCCCAGTTTTTATTAATATGACATAATAAAAATATAAAAACATAAAAAAAGTTAAAAACTCCAGAATGAATAATATTTTACAAGTTTTAGAAAAAATTACGGAGTTTATTCACTAGTCTAGTTGTAGATTTTAATAAAAAATTCTTTCATTATTTTACTCAGAAAATTTTAGTTTTTAAAATTCTCTCAACCTATGATTACAGGTTTAAAAATCCTATGTAAAAATTTTTACAAAAAAGGAAATTTCAAAAATTTGCCCGCAACGTAATTATTTTACAGCAGACCAAGCAAAGACATTAACAATGCAAACAATAACATAACCATCTTTAACTACTTTTCAGATCCTTTTAGCAAACATTTGAAGACCTCACAGAAATTTCTCAATTCCCCCTTTATTCCAAAATATCAATATCAAAAAACTCGCAAAAAACTTGGCTTAAGCCCGAAAATTTCAGATGTCTAAACCATTCCTGGGTAATGGCCATACACAAATGTAGAACAGGGCCGGGAAGGGGGAGGAAAAAGCCATATACTACTCCCAAACAACTCGAATTTTTCAATTTAAAACCCTTGGGACAAGGGACAACCTGGGGAATACAGTGGGGCCCCCGCATAAAAATCAACCCCCGAATCGACCAAAAAAAAGTAAGTGTATTTATGGAAGTGCTTTGTTCGGTTTTGTTTTGGGGCTGAAATGGGCTAATTACTTTACAATATTCCTTTGGGAACAAATTCGGTCATACTGGCACCTGAACCCTACTTCTGGAGGGGGGAAAAAAAATACGTTAACCCGGGGTTTTACGTATATCATAGCCAAAATTTTTAATCAAAAGACCTGCAAAAAAACCCCCCACAGTTATAAAATCTACAGATACCACAGTCAAACATTTACCACTTTATGAAAAACTAAAGGGAAAAAAAAATTATGATCACACTAATAAAGACCACCTACTAAAAACAGGAGATTTCAACAAAAAAATACTTTCATGACTAGGACCCAAAGTAACCGAATTCACAAAAACAAAAGAGTAACTGCCCGTTGCTACCAGCAATATCTAAACCCACAAGAAACACCGAGAAAAAGCATCTCAATAGACCACTCTGGACAAACCCCCACCCCCTTTTAAAAAAGGCATAAAACACAGACAACAAAAAAAAAGATCACTACCCAACCTTTTTCATAAAATAAAACTGGGGAAACGCCACAAGACATTAAAGAATAATTACAATAACAACAAAAAATAGAATAATTGACACTTACCTTTAATGAAGATCTGGTGATGATTGAGGGGGATGGGGGGAGGGGAGGTGTTAAACCCTTTTGTTTAAAAGGGGGAATCCCCTCAAAAACAAACTATACTTACAATTTGGGCCAGCTCTGACCCCGCACTCCATTTTGTATTTGAAATTTCCTTTTTTCATTTATAGTCTTAGCACCTTGGTCTCAAAGGGGTTGGCACTAGAAGCTTTTTGGGGCCCAGGGATTATTCGCCTGGATGATGTAACAAACTTCCCCTAAACGATAAAACCTATTTCATTCATTTGGAAACAAAGCTCAAATGACCCAAATTAACATACGAAAAACGATCTTTTAGTCGAAAGATTGCAGGGGGAAAAAAATTCCTAGGATCCACCTTGACGGGCCCTTAAGTTTGGACACACATACAACAAATCACCAAAAAAATTTCCCCAAAGACGTGGGATCATCAAAGATAAGGTACACTTTCCCACAATCAGCTCTCCGGGGCATTACCATTCACTCATATCCCCTTATCTTCTAGGAATTTGTATGGGGATCAAAAACTCCATCACTAAAACCCCTAAAACCCGAAAAGGCAGCAGTAAGAATAAAACAAATTCCCACCCCTCCAGCATACCCCCCAAATTTTCCAAAAGTCAAAATATTCCCATTAAGCCCATACTTTTTTCAGTGCCTGTCATACACAGAAAATACACAGAATTAAAAATCCTCCACTCAAAACTTCCCCTCACCAACCAAAACAGGACACTGACTCAACAAAAGACACAGATCTTTTTTTGATGTACCTCGTCCCCATACACGCTGTGAAAAAACCATGCCAAAAAGGGGCCCCAAAAAATGGGGTTTCATTACCAGAAGATATTAAAAAACCAGTATGAAATAAATTTGATCTTTCAAAAGCACTTAATCCCCCTTGAAAAACCCTAAATACTCTACACACATACTCGCTTATGTATTCCAATCAAAACTTCAACAATCACTTTGAACCTTTTACCCCATTGTTACGGGGAATATATTGAATCATTGTTTTCCAAAAAACATTTTCGAAAATAAAATATTTTTGCTTTTAAAAAATTTGATTCATTTATAATTAATAATTACTTACAAAGAAAAAATTCTATCCCATGACAACAGGGTATAACCTTAGTGTAAAAGTAGGCTGGAAGCCAATAATGTTAAGTTGGCCCATAATGCTAGCTAATAGAGGTTTTTGCATTGCAACCCACTATTGTAAATCAAAATTCGATGCTGTTTGCAATACATTAAATAAATAAATAATACCGAGCAGTTCGACGGAGGTATGAAGAGGTATGGATACAAGTAATTCTCCATCCCTGTCTTGGGGGCATGGGGTAAATGTGTTTTACACTCGTAATGCACCATAAAAAAAATGAAACAAAAAAGCTATTTTCTCTACATATTTCACACACAGCAGATATTGTAGGGGAATAGGATAACCCAAAAAAATCGTGGCTTTTTTATAGTACTTTGTTTTTGGGTGCCATATTTATTTTTGGGAAATATTTAAATTTACCCGGATAGAAAAAATTGGGTGTGTTTTTTTTTACACCCTTTGTGTTTGTTACCCCTCAGTAAAGGGGGACCTGGGGGTTAGTGGGGCTGGGTGGATGTATCCGGGACACGACCTAATTCCGAAATGCTTAGATAACAAGGGGGTTTCTTAAAAGTATATGTCACTGAGTCGGGAGGCCTGTATACCATGACATTTTGAAGTAAAATTTTTTAAATTTTTATTATTATAATTATTTTATTATTTTATCTTTTCTCATTGTTTGTTGGGGTATCTTATTGAAATTTTGGGAATGTTGATGGAAAAAAGCTTCTTAAAACACCAAAAAAAAAAAAGGGGGGGGGGGCCCATAAAAAAAGGGAGTTCGCCCTTGCAGCCAAGCTGCCTCTTTTGTTTTTTCATATGGCTTTTTTTTGGGGTTTTTTCTCATTTTTTTGGTCTCATTTTATAGAAAGGAAGATTATTACAGGAATAGATATGATTTTGATTGGTTTCACGACGAAAAGTACCTTGAAATTGAGCTCAAAGTAGCGGAAATGTTCGATTTTTGCCGATGTTCAATGAACCTTCTTGTGTAAGTCAAGTTGGTTAATTTTATTAAGTGTATTCTAACCTAACCACTCTGTAATCTGGCAAACTCAGTAATCCAGCAAACTACAAGTCCCAGTGATGCCGGATTTGTGATGACAGATCTGTATACACATATGCTTATGTATGTATTAATGGGATTGGATACTGGTACTGAATGTAAGTTTGAAAACTGGAATGTATTTTGATTTTTTCTTTGTAGGCAGATATCAGATGTGGTTTTGCAGTCTCAGGGTCGCATCTTGTCTCCTTCATCACCAGTGCCTGAAGGGAGCACTGTAGAGCCACTCTCCAACTTCTTGGTGGAAAAGGTGGCTTTGGATCTATGCTAAGAGCAATTGGTAAGTAATTTAGAATAAATATACTACAGTATCATTTTGTTATCCAGTGTATACTTGTCATTACAACAGGAAAGTGTTATGTTCATAGAATATGGTATAGTTATTAATTTGATGCAAAAAAGGCTTAGAAACATTTTGTAACCCACCGTACATTTAAGAGAAATGTTTGGTATTTTATTATATAGGGTAATCCATGTTATTCGCTCATGTCAGTTCCTGCCATATTTGAATACAGGCAAGTATTGTATAATATTAAATGAAGGACTGTTACAAAGGCAACTTTAATTCAGGTCATGGTTCCAGGCCAAAAAAAAGGGGGGGGGGGGACTGGGGCTGAAATTGTATATCGAATGATCTGTCTTACTGAAGATACTACACTATATAGCTGTAATAAATGTAATACTGTACTCCACAAATAACAGAATGATATACAGTACTGTGCAGTGTTTCAAGTCTTTATCTGGAGGACTGGAGTGCTTTTTTTTTTTTTTTTTTTTTCCTTTAGATGACTGAACATGTTAAAATATTTTTTGGTAAATAAAGTTGTAAAATAATATATCTTGTTCCAAGGTATACTTATAAAAGGTCTTTTTAAATATAAGCTTGCTTGTAGTTCATGTCTGAAAATAGGTGAAGTCCCCTAATGCATTCCAACACCCTGTCGTCGCCTGTTGTCAGCATCTTGGTTATAATCTTGTCCCCATGTTTCTTTACCAGAAATGTAAAATTTTGAGTCTTGTTGTTTACATTCAACATCCTTTTAGATCTTGTCTCCATCTCAAACATCTTTCACCTCTCTATTTTGCAGCTCACACTTTGATTCCTTAAAAGGTTATCCATCTCATTTGGTTTCCTTTAATTTTTTTCGAGCCCTCTTCAAAACTTTTTTTTACTCTTGCTAGAGTTGGTTAATATTACCTTATGCAATGTACAAAACTTATTACAGTAGAGAATCCTTTATCCAAAATTCCAAAAATCTGAAAATCTGCAAGTTTTTAGTGTTGACATGACACTCCACAAATGGATCATTCAGCATGAAATTTGGGGGGCAACAGATGAGTACATATTTGTACTAGGGGGGGGGGGGAGGACAGGGACAGATGTGATTTTGAAAAAACCAGCGAATGCTTTTGTTTTAGTTCCTTGAAACCCCGACTGGAAAAACATTCATTTATGTTAATTTTATGCTACTGTGGGAAATTTTTTCATGTTTATTTTTACTAGCAGTTTAATATATAATTTTAAAAAAAAAATATCATGAGGAAATTAAGCAAATGTCTAACAAGTACCCCTCAACTTTGAAAGGGGTTAAGGATGAAAAACCTCGCAATGTTGAAAAATTGCAAATTTTTTGGTGCCCCAATATATTTTGGGGAAAATAAAATACAGTCTGCTTCCTTAAACCCTATGAACCATAAAACATCAAAAAACACTGAAAACATCGTAAGTATTTACTGTGCCACCCTTTGGTAAAGAGGTGAGAAAAAACAAAAAATTCAAAAAAAAATCTTGCAGAGTACCAAAGTGGAGGGGAGGGGATAAAAGGAGAATTGCCTTCTTTATGATTCAACGATTGTACATCTAAAGCCCCAACCGATAAAGGCTATAGGGGCCCCACGATGAAGGCTGTTGCGCCCCAGCGAAAAAGTTAGCATTAACAATGTAGCAAGTAATTAAAAATTAATCGATGAAAAAGGACCACTCCCTCTAGTTTACCTCTTTTGATGCCACCTCCCCCACCCCATGTAAGGCTTTTCCTCAGTGGCCCCTTTTAAAACCCAACAACGCAACACACAAAAACCTGACCTCTTAATGATGTATTTTATTTATTTAGGTTATGTCATGTTTTTGTTGATTAATATTTTTTATTATGTCATATTAGTTGAAATTTTGAAGATAAAAAAGCCGTAGAGTGATTTTTTTGTAAATTTTAAGGGCATTTTCCTATCTCCAAACAAACTCGCCCAAAATACAATTCCTAAGTATGTAAGACATACTTTAAAAAGATTGGTGGTGTTGGGTAATGTTCGAAGCCCCTGGGAAAGGGAAAACCGAAGTTTAAGAGACCTGATTAAGTTTTTTAACGACATTTAAGGGCCTCAAGTGATTATTATTGTTATTATTTTTTATTATTTTTTAGACTAAAGGACACTTGTATTTTAAAAGTGTACCTGCTGCCCGCACAGGTATAAGTTTACTTTGGTACAGGGCACACAAGCATAATTATCATGTTTTTATAAAATATGAAATACTAACTTTTAAAATTTCTTTGAAATTTTGGAACGTTTCCCCAAAAATAATGGGAAATGCGGGGGCCACAGAGAAGAAAAATTGGGGGGCATGCACCATATTAGAAAGATGGGGGGCTGTATAGAGAGTTTTGGTCATACAGTTGTCCCTCGATAATGTAGGGCTCAAGAGTCGTAATTTTCGGAAATCATAGCAATATTTTTGAAAAAAATATGGGCTCGCTAATCGTAGATTGACTCACGAATAGTAGAAACGTCCAGGACGCGTACGCACGCTCTGAGCCCGGGCGGCCTCCCCTTCCCTGCCAGTGTGGCATTGTTTACCAGTGAGCGACGGTCCCCTCACTTGCTCATACGAAATATTTCATAATATTCCATTCATTTTAGTGCTTGCAAGTACTAAATATGCTAAACCCTGGCTCCAAAGAAAGATCCTACTGCCAAGCCTTTGGTAAAGAAGGTGAGAAATATGACTGAATTTAAGAAAAACATCATTGAACAATATGAAAGTGGCATACATTTTGGCCAAACTGGCCAGGTGTTAAAAAACCCATAAAAACCATAAGTTCCATCGTGGCCAAAAAGGAAATCAGGATGTGTTTTTTGCAAAGGGGGTAAATATTGTGACAAAAATGAGTCACAGTACTCGAAGAGGTTGGAAGTTATTGGTGTGGATAAACGAGAAACAATTAGCAAGGGGATAGTATTTTGACGTTGATTATTTGTGAAAAGGCTAGGCAGTTACATGACGATCTGGTAAAGAAATTGCCTGCAACAAGTGGCGATGTGAGTGAATTTAAGGCCAGTAAAGGTTGGTTTTAGAGGTTTAAGAACGTAGTGGCATACAGTGTGGTAAGGCATGGTGAGGCTGCCAGTTCGGACCACAAAGCGGCTGAAAAATATGTGCATGATTCAAGGAGTACATAGAGGCTGAAGGACTGAAACCTGAACAAGTGTTCAGTTGTGATGAAACAGGCCTCTTTTGGAAGAAAATTCAAAGAGGACCTACATTACACAGGAGGAAAAGGCACTGCCAGGACATAAGCCTATGAAAGACAGGCTGACGCTCATGTTCTGTGCTAATGCTAGTGGGGATTTCAAAGTGAAGCCGTTACTAGTGTACCATCTGAAATTCCGAGTGCTCAGGAAAAACAATGTATGAAGAGTAAACTGTGCGTGTTTTGGAAATCTAATAGTAAGGCATGGGTCACGAGGAACTTTTCGTCGAGTGGTTCAATGAAGTGTTTGGCCCAAGTTTGAAGAACTACCTCCTGGAAAAGAAATTGGATCTCAAGTGCCTCTAGTAATGGACAATGCACCTGCTCATCCTCCAAACTTGGATGACCTAATTTTCGAGGAGTTTGGGTTCATCACAGTAAAGTTCTTGCCCCCGAATACCACTCCTCTCCCCCAGCCCATGGACCAACAGGTCATTGCAAACTTTAAAAAACTCTACACCAAAGCAATGTTTCAAAGGTGCTTGAATGTGACCTCAGACACTCACTCGACCCTAAGAGATTTTTGGAGAAAACACTTCAGCATCCTCCATTGCATAACCCTTATAGGTATGGCTTGGGTGGGACTGACTACCAGGACTTTGAACTCTGCTTGGAGAAAATTGTGGCCAGATTGTGTCGACAAGAGGGATTTTGAAGGGTTTGGGGCTGACCCTGATGAGCCTATGTCTGTTGTTAACCCTTGACTGTTTCCGACGTATAAATACGTCTTATGAGCCAATGTTTCTGACGTATTTATACGCACAAATTCTAGCGGCTTCAGATCAAGCGCCAAAGGCCTGGTAGGCCTACACGGGAGAGAATGGGTCTCAGTGGTCGGTGTGCACCCTGTGAAAAAAATCTGGGACCCAGCGGTGCATTGTGGGAACGCCATGTTGTCAGTCCATTTTCACCATGCCTCTCGGTAAGAAGTTCCTCACTCCTCGGCGGATTGGAGGTCTTTTATTCCCAAGTGTTAGCTCTAACAGCGATGAAAATGTCAGTGACAATGAATTCCAGGGTTTTGAAGTGAGTGTTACCGAAAAAAGTGCCCAGGATAACGTAAATAGTGACGAAAACCCAGATGACCCACAACCTTCGACCTCTGGTGCTGTGCCGGCTTATTCACGTTCACGTTCGCCTGTACCAGGACGAAAGAGGAAACTATTTGGTCGTGTACAACACCCAGATGATAGCAGTGATAGTGATAGTGATTTCAAGGTCATTGAAAGCAGTTCTAGTGACAGTGAGAGTGAATATTCCCCAGTGAAGCGCCAGTATGTACGATGTAGCATGCGGCTGGTAGTGTTTCATATGTTGTTCCAAGGGGAAGGAGAAACTCTGGGAGCACATCCTGTGGCCCTACACCACGACCTGATAGTGAAGATGACGATATTGTA
>NC_069406.1:69202581-69250160 GCF_026875155.1 Cherax quadricarinatus
GCAGCACATCGACAAAAAGGGGGGCTTCACTGGGAATTATTCACTCTACTGTCACTAGAACTGCTTTCAATGACCTTGAAATCACTATCACTTACTCTGCTATCATCTGGGTGTTGTACACACCAAATGTTTCCCTCTTTCGTCCTGGTACAGGCGAACGTGAACGTGAATAAGCCGGCACAGCACCAGAGGTCGAAGGTTGTGGGTCATCTGGTTTCGTCACTATTTACGTTATCCTGGCACTTTTTTCGGTAACACTCACTTCAAAACCCTGGAATCTTTGTCACTGACATTTTCATCGCTGTTAGAGCTAACACTTGGAAATTTAAAAGACCTCCAATCCGCCGAGGAGTGAGGAACTTCTTACCGAGAGGGCATGGTGAAAATGGACTGACAACATGGCGTTCCCACAATGCACCGCTGGGTCCCAGATTTTTTTACAGGGTGCACACCAACCACTGAGACCCATTCTCTCCCGTGTAGGCCTACAGGCCTTTGGCGCTTGATCTGAAGCCGCTAGAATTTGTGCGTATAAATACGTCAGAAACATTGGCTCATAAGACGTATTTTATACGTCGGAACAGTCAAGGTTAACAACAGACATAGGCTCATCAGGGTCAGCCCCAAACCCTTCAAAATCCCTCTTGTCGACACAATCTGGCCACAATTTTCTCCAAGCAGAGTTCAAAGTCCTGGTAGTCAGTCCCACCCAAGCCATACCTATAAGGGTTATGCAATGGAGGATGCTGAAGTGTTTTCTCCAAAAATCTCTTAGGGTCGAGTGAGTGTCTGAGGTCACATTCAAGCACCTTTGAAACATTGCTTTGGTGTAGAGTTTTTTAAAGTTTGCAATGACCTGTTGGTCCATGGGCTGGGGGAGAGGAGTGGTATTCGGGGGCAAGAACTTTACTGTGATGAACCCAAACTCCTCGAAAATTAGGTCATCCAAGTTTGGAGGATGAGCAGGTGCATTGTCCATTACTAGGAGGCACTTGAGATCCAATTTCTTTTCCAGGAGGTAGTTCTTCACACTTGGGCCAAACACTTCATTGAACCACTCGACGAAAATGTTCCTCGTGACCCATGCCTTACTATTAGATTTCCAAAACACGCACAGTTTACTCTTCATAACATTGTTTTTCCTGAGCACTCTGGAATTTCAGAATGGTACACTAGTAACGGCTTCACTTTGAAATCCCCACTAGCATTAGCACAGAACATGAGCGTCAGCCTGTCTTTCATAGGCTTGTGTCCTGGCAGTGCCTTTTCCTCCTGTGTAATGTAGGTCCTCTTTGGAATTTCTTCCAAAAGAGGCCTGTTTCATCACAACTGAACACTTGTTCAGGTTTCAGTCCTTCAGCCTCTATGTACTCCTTGAATTCATGCACATATTTTTCAGCCGCTTGTGGTCCGAACTGGCAGCCTCACCATGCCTTACCACACTGTATGCCACTACGGTTCTTAAACCTCTCAAACCAACCTTTACTGGCCTTAAATTCACTCACATCGCCACTTGTTGCAGGCAATTTCTTTACCAGATCGTCATGTAACTGCCTAGCCTTTTCACAAATAATCAACGTCATAATACTATCTCCTGCTAATTGTTTCTCGTTTATCCACACCAATAACTTCTCAATCTCTTCGAGTACTGGTGATCTCATTTTTGTCAGCATATTTACCCCCTTTGCAACAACAGCATCCTTGATTTCCTTTCTTGGCCACGATGGAACTTATGGTTGTATAGGGGTTTTTTATACATCCTGGCCAGTTTGGCCACATGTATGCCACTTTCATATTGTTCAATGATGTTTTTCTTAAATTCAGTCATATTTCTCACCTTCTTACCAAAGGCTTGGCACTAGGATCTTTCTTTGGAGCCATGGTAGCATATTTAGTACTTGCAAGCACTAAAATGAATGGAATATTATGAAATATTTCGTACGAGCAAGTGAGGGGACCGTCGCTCACTGGTAAACAATGCCACACTGGCATGGAAGGGAGGCCGCCCGGGCTCAGAGCGTGCGTACGCGTCCTGGGCGATCTACTATTCGTGAGTCAATCTACGATTAGCGAGCCCATATTTTTACAAAAATATTGCTATGATTTCCGAAAATTACGACTCTTGAGCCCTACGATTATCGAGGGACAACTGTATGACCAAAACTCTCTATACAGCTCCCCATCTTTCTAATATGGTGCATGCCACCCGTTTGTTTACATTCTCTGTGAGCACCGCATTTCTCCATTATGTTTGGAAACGTTCCAAAATTTCAAGCAATTTAAAGTTAGTATTTCATATTTTATAAAAACACTGATAATTATGCTTGTGTGTACCTGTACCTAAGTAAACTTATACACTGTGCTGGCATGCAGGTACACATTAAAATCACTAAGTGTCTCATTAGTCTCATAATAATAATAATAATAATAACAATAATAATCACTCTGAGGCGCCTTAAATGTCGTTAAAAAACGTTAATACAGGTCTCCTTCAACATTCGTGTTTTCCACTTTCATGGGCTTCGAACATTTACCCAACAGCCACCCAATCATGTTTAAAGTATGTCATTACATATCTTAGGAATTGTGATGTTGGCAGAGTTTGTTTGGAGATAGGACAAGATAGTCCTTCAATATGACACTAATATCAACTCTACGGCTTATTTATCTATCACAATTCAACTAATATGACATAATAAATAATATTAATCATACAGAAACATGACATATACTCTAGAATGAATAAAATACATCATTAAGTATGTCATGAGTTTTGCTGTGTTGCTGTTGTTGGGTGTATAAGGGCCACTGAGAGCATAAGCCTTACATAGTGGGTGGAGGTGGCATCAGAAGAGGTAGAGACTAGAGGCAGTGGTCTTTTTCTATCGATTAATTGTTTAACTTACTTGCTACATTGTTAATGCTACACTTTATCGCTGGCTGGCGCAACAGCCTTCATCGCTGGCTGGCGCTATAGCCTTTATCGGCTTGTGCTGCTTTAGTATCGTACATATCGTTGAATCACTAAAGAAGGCAAATTCTCCTTCTCCTCCTCCTCCTCCTCCACTTTGGTACTCTGCTAAGAGTTCTTTTTTGAATTCTTTAGTTTTTCTCACCTGCTTTACCAAAGGGCTGGCACTAGTACAATACTTTACGATGTTTTCATGTGTTTTATGACTGTTCATGGTTCAATAGGTTAAGGAAGCAGTACTGTATTATATTTCCCTAAAATATATTGGGGCACCAAACATTTGCAATTTTTCAACATTTGCGAGGTTCTTCATCCCTTAACCCTTGCAAATGTTGAGGGATACTTGTATAGACATTCTGCTTAATCCATCTATGATATTTTTTTTCAAAATTATATATTAAACATGCTATGTAACATATAAACATGATAAATATACCCACAGTAGCATAAATTAACATAAATGAGATGTTTTTCCAGTCGGCTTGCCAGAGTGAACTAAAACAATACGCATTCAGCTGGTTTGTTTACAAAACTCACATCTGTCCTCTGTCCTCCCCCCCCCCCCCATAGTACAAATATGTAGCTCATCTGTTGCCACCACATTTCATGCTGAATGATCCATTTGTGGAGTGTCATGTCAACACTAAAAACTTGCAGATTTTCAGATTTTGGAATTTTGGATAAAGGATTCTCTACTGTAATAAGTTTTGTACATTGCATAAGGTAATATTAACCAACTCTAGCAAGAGTAAAAAAAAAGTTTTGAAGAGGGCTCGAAAAAAATTAAAGGAAACCAAATGAGATGGATAACCTTTTAAGGAATCAAAGTGGTGAGCTGCAAAATAGAGAGGTGAAGATGTTTGAGATGGAGACAAGATCTAAAAGGATGTTGAATGTAAACAACAAGACTCAAAATTTTACATTTCTGGTAAAGAAACATGGGGACAAGATTATAACCAAGATGCTGACAACAGGCGACGACAGGGTGTGGAATGCATTAGGGACTTCACCTATTTTCAGACATGAACTACAAGCAAGCTTATATTTAAAAAGACCTTTTATAAGTATACCTTGGAACAAGATATATTATTTTACAACTTTATTTACCAAAAAATATTTTAACATGTTCAGTCATCTAAAGGAAAAAAAAAAAAAAAAAAAAGCACTCCAGTCCTCCAGATAAAGACTTGAAACACTGCACAGTACTGTATATCATTCTGTTATTTGTGGAGTACAGTATTACATTTATTACAGCTATATAGTGTAGTATCTTCAGTAAGACAGATCATTCGATATACAATTTCAGCCCCAGCCCCCCCCCCCCTTTTTTTTGGCCTGGAACCATGACCTGAATTAAAGTTGCCTTTGTAACAGTCCTTCATTTAATATTATACAATACTTGCCTGTATTCAAATATGGCAGGAACTGACATGAGCGAATAACATGGATTACCCTATATAATAAAATACCAAACATTTCTCTTAAATGTACTGTGGTTACAAAATGTTTCTAAGCCTTTTTTGCATCAAATTAATAACTATACCATATTCTATGAACATAACACTTTCCTGTTGTAATGACAAGTATACACTGGATAACAAAATGATACTGTAGTATATTTATTCTAAATTACTTACCAATTGCTCTTAGCATAGATCCAAAGCCACCTTTTCCACCAAGAAGTTGGAGAGTGGCTACTACAGTGCTCCCTTCAGGCACTGGTGATGAAGGAGACAAGATGCGACCCTGAGACTGCAAAACCACATCTGATATCTGGCCCTACAAAGAAAAAATCAAAATACATTCCAGTTTTCAAACTTACATTCAGTACCAGTATCCAATCCCATTAATACATACATAAGCATATGTGTATACAGATCCGTCATCACAAATCCGGCATCACTGGGACTTGTAGTTTGCTGGATTACTGAGTTTGCCAGATTACAGAGTGGTTAGGTTAGAATACACTTAATAAAATTAACCAACTTGACTTACACAAGAAGGTTCATTGAACATCGGCAAAAATCGAACATTTCCGCTACTTTGAGCTCAATTTCAAGGTACTTTTCGTCGTGAAACCAATCAAAATCATATCTATTCCTGTAATATATCTTCCATTCTATCAAATGAGACCAAAAAAATGAGAATACAACCATAAAAGCCATATGAAAATACACAAAGAGGCAGCTAATGGCTGCGAAGCGAACTCCCTTATTTATCGTGCCCCCCCCCCCTTTTTTTTTTTTGGTGCATGTTAAGAAGCATCTTTCCATCACACATTGCCAAAGTTTCAATAAGATAGCCCAACAAACAACTGAGAAAAGAATAAAATAATAATAATAATAATAATAATAATAATAATAATAATAATAACTTTACTTACTACATGTACATGGTATACAGGCCTAGCCGACATCAGTGACATACTACTATATAGAAAGCCCCTTGTTATGCTAAGCATTTCAGGTAAATTAGGTCAGTGTCCCAGGATAACATCCACACCAGTCCACTAACACCCAGGTACCCATTTACTGATGGGGTGAACAAACACACAAGGTGTAAAAAAACACACCCAATGTTTCTATCCTGGCTGAGAATTGAATATTTACCAAAAATCATATATGGCTAGCACAAGCAAAGTACTATAAATAAGCCACTGACTTTTTTGGGTTATCCTAGGTTCCCTACACATATGCTGCTGTGTGTGATAATCTATGTAGAGAAAATAGCTTTATTGTTTCAGTTTTATGGTGCATTACGAGTGTATAACACAGTTAGCCCTATGCCCCCAAGACAGGGATAGGAGAATGGTACTTGTATCCCATATCCTCTTCATACCTCCGTCGAACTGCTCGGTATTATTTATTTATTTAATGTCATTGCAAACAGTACATCGAGATTTTGTATTTACAATAGTGGGTTGCAATGCAAAGAGAGCCTCTATTATGCCTAGGCATTATGGGCCAACTTAACATTATTGGCTTACAGCCTACTTTACACTAAGGATTATATCCTAGTTGTACAGTAGGATAGTAATTATTTCATAGTTGTACAGTAGATTATTAATTATAAATGAATCAAAATTTGTATAAGACAAAGATATATTTATATTCGAAAATGCTTTTTGTGAAAACAATGATTCAATTATATTCCTGTCAACAATGGATAAAAGGTTCAAAGTGATTGTTGAAGTTATGATGTGGAAGTACATAAGCGAGTATGTGTGTACTGAGTATTTAGTGTTTAGTCTAGGGTGATTAAGTGGCTTTTGAGAAGAGTCTTAAATGATTTTCATACTGGGTTCTTTTAATATCTTCTGGTAATGAATTCCACATTTTGGGGCCCTTTATGTGCATAGAGTTTTTACACAGCGTGATATGGACACGAGGTACATCAAAAGAGATCTGTGTCTTGTGTTGTAGTCATGTGTCCTGTTTAGGTTGGTGAGGAGAAGTTTGAGTGGAGGATTTATATTCTGTGTATTGTTCTGTGTATGTAGCAGGCACATGAATAAGTATGGATGTTCTTAATGGCGAGCATATTTAGACTTTGAAAATTGGTGGAGTATGCTGGCAGGAGTGGGAATTTGTTATCATTCTTACTGCTGCCTTTTGCTGGGTTATTAGGGGTTTTAGGTGATTGGATGTTGTTGATCCCCATGCACAAATTCCGTATGTAAGATAAGGGTATATGAGTGAATGGTACAGTGCCAGGAGAGCTGATTGTGGAACGTAGTACCTTATCTTTGATAGTATGCCTACAGTCTTGGAGATTTTCTTGGTGATTTGTTGTATGTGTGTCCAGAACTTAAGGCTACTGTCAAGGTGGATACCTAGGAATTTTCCCTCTGCGAATCTTGCGACTGATGATCCGTTTAGCGTTATGTTAATTGGATCATTTGCAGCTTTGTTTCCAAACTGAATGAAATAGGTTTTATCAGTGTTCAGGGTAAGTTTGTTAGTCATCATCCAGGCAGAATAAGTCACCATGGGCCCCAAGAAAGCTTCTAGTGCCAACCCTTCGAGACCAAGGGTGCTAATGACTATTGAAATGAAGAAAGAGATAACTGCAAAGTACGAAAGTGGAGTGCATGTGTCAGAGCTGGCCAAGTTGTATAGTATAGTTGTGTTGTATAGAGGGGGATTCCCCTTCTAAACAATAGGTTCAACACTCTCCCCTCCTCCCATCCCATCAATCATCACCAGATCTTCATTAAAGGTAAGTGTCAATTATTCTATTGTTATTGTTGTATTGTAATTATTCTATTGCATTAAACTTAATATTTCATGTGGTAAAAGTTTTTTTTTTCATACTTTTGGGTGTCTTGCACGGATTAATTTGATTCCCATTATTTCTTATGGGGAAAATTGATTCACTTTCCGATAACTTTGGTTTACGATGATCTCTCAGGAACGGATTAATATCACGAACCGGGGGTCCACTGTATTAGTTCTAGCATGTGTATGATAGCATCATTTGTGCTTTTATTATTCCTGAATCCAAACTGACAAGAGTTTAATATGTTTTGTGAGACGAGGTAGGAATAGATCCGTCTATGGAACCATGGCTAGGGCTAAAAGTAAGCAGGTTATAACAATAAATGGAAAAAAGAAATTGGAATGACTTATGCAGCAAGTAGCACCACCAAACAGTACCAGGAAATTGGTGTGGCAACCCTGGAAATCTGAAATTATGCTAGCTGAAATTAGTGCCAAATAACAGATAGAATCGGATGTCTGATTGCCGGATTTGTGATGGCAGACCTGTACCACATAATTAGTTTTTCTATGAACATGCACAAAATTTGTGTATGTTCTTCTTTGGGTCATTACCTCCCAATGAGGTAAGGTGACCCAAAGAAGAAGAAACACTTTCACCATCGCTTACTCCATCACTGTCTTTCCAAAGGTGCGTCAATACTACAAACTGCAAATATCCTCACCCCTCCTTCAGAGTGTAGGCACTGTACAGCCCACTTCCAGGACTCAAGTCAGGCTAATTAGTTTTCCTGAATCCACTCATAAATGTTACTTTGCTCACACTCCAACAGTAAATCAAATCATAAAAACCACTTGCCACTTCTATCAAACATGCTGACACATACCTATTGGATGGCTAAGCCCCTCACATGAAAAAAACTTCCTTTACCCCCTCCCTCCAACCTTTCCTAGGATGACTCATCCTTCCCTCCTACAGATTTATACACCCTCTAAGTCATCCAATTTTTCTCCATCCTTCCTAAATATCCAAACCATTTCAGTAACCCTCTTTAGACCTCTAGAAACCCTGCACCTCCTTCTAATATTTATTTATTTATTTAATAATTTGAACATACAGAGGTACAAAAAAAATACAGGTAAGTGCAGCATGCCAAAGCCACTTGTATGCATAGCATTACGGGCAGGCTTAAAATTAACTTAAAATTAACTAAGCAATGATGTAATTAGTGATAAAACATTATTGTAAACAGATAACAATAAAGCACAAATGAGTATTACAAAGACAGGTCATATGGTTGCATGCATTGCTGTACATTCAGTAGAATGGAGTGTATTCTGTTAGTTAGTGTATTTAAAAATAAGTTAGATTGGGTCTTAGGTTGTAATCATTTATGTGAGATAATTATGAGAAACAATAAGATATACTATTGTATAGGTTCGCTAATCTCCAAAAATACAAATATTCGCTGCATAACATCTCCACCTACTGACATTGATGTCTCCCCTCGCTCAGGCTCCTCCCTTGCTAGTTGGTTAAAATCATGTTTCTAATCTATATAAGAACCACCTGCTGAATATTTTTGAAATCAGGGCTTGTGCCACCTTTTTGCATTAACCCTTCTCCTGTCACTTAGAAAAAGTAATGCAAGTGAACTGCCTGAGAAAAAATATTGGTTTGTTTTTACAATGGTTAGATTTATTGTCAGACCTTAACCCTATTGGATTTCATGAATTGGATGGAATCCTGCCTCTTATTTTATCATGTCATGCATGCAGCGGAGATCAGGACTATGTTTATACTGTTGCTTTTTAATGAGTTTTCATAATAAAGGTGAGGTCTGGATTTTATTGGCAGGCACGTAAATACACAATCACTTTACATTGTGTGTCAGTAAGTTCATACAAACATGTTGTTACTGCTACAGTCTGTTGTCAGCATGTTGATAAAAACTTCATCTTGGTCCAGAAGACTTATAACAACACAATTGTAATTATCTACAGTAGTTTTTTCTTGTGCCAGTAAATGACAACTTCTCGTATCCTCGCCTCTCCATTAATGCTTCCAATAGGTTCTCCCAACCCGTAGCATTCTTCTCTTGAATGCAGTTAATCGGCTGTCCATGACAGGATGTGGGATTCCAGGAGGATCTTTTGATTGCAGCTTTTGTTCTTATGCCTGCAAGTACACAATGCTATTTCTCAACTTCAATGATATATAAAGATTTCAAACTTGAATCAGTGATGATCGTCCCTATTTGTTTTAACAATACTTAAGATTCACCTGTGGTTATCTTAACCTGTGGTATTTTATAATTATGGTTCAGCATTATTTTGCTAATATCCCCAAGATAACAATTTGCAAAAGTATCATTTTTGCTTCTGTATAGCCCACCCCCCCAACCCCCCCCCCGAAATTGTGCTTGTAATGTTGAAATGACAATTTTGCAGTTGATTGAGAAGTCTTGCGTTCACCTGGGGTTCAGAAACTGATGAAGAAGAATTGAGGAAGTCCTTGGTGGGACGAAAATGTCTTCCCATGGGTAAAAATGCCACAAACCCACACGTTTCTTAACATACTTATTCGTGAAGTGTACCACTGCTATACAGGAGGGCCCCCGCTTATACAGCAGGTAAGGTTCTGAGTTTATTTAAAACAAAAATTACTGTAAAGTGGGAAAACATTGCCTTTTTTCCACTTTCAACTGCATATAAGAAAAGCCTGAGAATGTTAGCACTATCAATCACAGTATGACCCCTGTATCCTGCAGATCAAGTTCAAAGACTGCGTGGATTACCAAACGTTAATAGCTGACAAACCCTATTATTTAAGTTCATTATACTATCTATTATAAAGTTTAATGATAAATTATGCATTGTTAGGTGGAGAATTATACTTTTCACTGATGGGAAGCACTTCATGGCTTCTTGTAGGCTTTGAATATGCCAGCTTTTTCTAGTTTGTATAATTAAAGGCATTTTTTGGGCCACAATAAACTGTGGGATACTGAAGCATGGATATGGGTGTTCTACAATATTAAGTGAGGAATAGAACTAGGCCTAAAAAATGCATATACATTAGTACAGGTCGGCACATCATTAATCATTAAAACCAGGCACGGATGGTCTGAGGTGGCTAAAGCTCACGCTTCACACACGGAGGGCCCCGGGTTCGATTCCCGGCGGGGGTGAGGAAACATTCGACTACGTTTTCCTTACACCTGTTGTCCTGTTCTACCTAGCAGCAAAATAGGTACTGCGGTGTTAGGTCGGACTGGTGGGGGTCGCATCCTGGGGAACATGATTAGGACCCAAGGAAATATGTTAGACAGTCTCGAATGACGCACTGACTTTCTTTGCGGTTTTCCTGGGTGGATAACCCTCCGGGTAAAAAATTCGAACGAATTCTTATCTAGTCTTATCTTATATTATCTAGTGCGCGGATTACAGAATGGTTAGGGTGTTACAATTAACTTATGGATGGCCCGGTGGCCTGGCGGCCTAAAGCTCCCGCTTCACACACGGAGGTCCCGGGTTCGATTCCGGTGGGTGGGACAACATTTCCGACATGTTTCTTACTCACCTGTTGTCCTTGTTCACCTAGCGAAATTGGTACGGGGTTGTTAGTCGAGTGGTGTGGGTCGCATTCCTGGGGGAACATGATTAAGGACCCCAATGGAAATAAGTTCGACTGTCTTGATGAGCCTGACTTTCTTGGGTTATCCTGGGTGGCTAATCCTCCGGGAGTTAAAATTCGACGAAATCTTACTCTTTTCTTAGCGAGCCTCTTATGCTAATTTCATTTTTATCACTGCTTTCTCTCACAATGGGCTGGCTGCTGTGGAATTACAAACCATTCTGCACAGTTTCTGAGTCAATAGAATGAGGAATTTAAAATATCTAGCCTACAAAATTATTGCGGATTACTGATGGAAACCGGGTGACTGATTGCCAAGAATTTGTGATGGCCAACCTGGTACACCCATTACTTGCCCCTAAAATATTTTCATTCCTATTACTTATAGTGAGTGGTGAATATATTTATCTGTAGGAAGTACCTGACTGTGTATAATTTGAAAACCATTCTTAGGATTTTTATACCGTTAAAGCAAAAGCATATGGTAAAGCAGGGCCTCTGCTACAGTGTTTGGCAGTATTCTAAAAAAATAAATTGATGCAAAAGTTCTCACAGGGAGTGTTACAGAATACAGTCAACACTGTAAGCAATAATTTTTTGCTACATTATCCCCCTCATCACAATATCACTAATCTCTTATTATATAACAAATTGTATCCATTGCTAGAGGAAAATTGTCTTCTGTCAAGGAAATCTTAGGTTATAACAGGTAAACTTTATGTTTAATTTTTTTTTATTAAGTAAGATTTTGCAACGAAAAACATTATTTCACATATGGGAATGAAGCTCTATTTGATTAAAATATTAATAATGCACCCCAACCTAGAATAGTAATAAAATTGTCAGTTAGGTCGGGCCCCGTGAATAAAATTAGGTTTACAAAAACAAAGCCAAAATCTGTTCTCATAGGCATAAACATACATATTTATATCTCAATTGCTGATGCACTTAACATAGAGAACTTGCATAATAAGAACCGCTTGGGCAATAAAGTAAAATATTAACCAATAATTTTACTCTCAGCTATGTTTAGAGATTTATTTGGATTGTTTTAACCTGGAGAATCTAGTCACCAAGGATAACCCAAAAAAAATTAAGTGTTGAAATCCTTCCAGATGGATCGAAAAAACTGGAACGAACTCCGCCATGAACAGCTACATGATCATATCAAGTTAAGTTAGACAACAGAGTCATTTTCCCTGCTCCATGGGATATTACCCCATTCCAAACTACCATTCCTCCTATTTCCCCCCTAAACTCTTCTTATATCAATTCCAAAGCTCTCGTCTTGAGCCAAACATGATGCCTTAAGCTGTATTGATAACTTAGTCACACAGAAACAATCTTTCACAAATTATTTTCGTTGATGGTTCTGTTCACCAGTCCATGGGTGCAGCTGGTTTTTAGTGCTGCTGGTTGACCCACAGATGATGGACTTCATAAAAGAAATGGAGCTTCGCATCATTAACTGGGCCTTACCCTTCAAACAGAAATTTTGCCTTAATCCTTGCACTCAATGTGTCCCATGTATCTAAGGTTGACACTTTAATAGTAACGGATTCTCTGTTATCCATAAATGCTCTAAACTCATTAGTATAAATATGTGGCAAGGCTTGTGTCAGAAGCCAGACACAGGCTATGGTAAGATTGTGGACAGTGGAGTTCAGAGTGCACATGCTAGTGGATTCATCTCACGATTGGTCTTAGAATGCATGATAGAACTCGATAAATTGGTAAGCTGTATGCTTTCAAAGAGGGTGAGTAGATTACAATCTTGGGTCTGTCAGTTAGCAGTCTTGAGAAACAATCGGAAAAGAACTTCAAATGACAGTTTATTGACGTAAGACTTAGGGGAGTTTGTCACAAGTCAGTCCATCTATCATTCCATCATGCTGGAGGAGTACTCGTCTATGGTGCATCCAACAAGATAAGCAGCTCGTGGATGTCACTACTGCCGGCTCAGTGGGTTACAAGTCTCTATGGGCCAGGTTAAATCACCACCCCAGATGGTAGACCAAGATGAAATGGTAAAACTTTGCCAGATGGAGCTATTGTCACACTTGGTCATTATGTACTGGTGTGTGATCACTTAATGAATTTGAAACAACTCCACTCTCAGAAGTGTTCAAGAAATGGCACAGAGTATTTTATCCACAGTGGTATATTACAGTCCATTCTGGAGAAAATACCCTGACTTTGCTAGCTGTAAATACGGCATTACCGTGTGTGTGTGTGTGTGTGTTGTGTGTGTGTGTGTCGTGATCTGTGTGTGTTTGTGTGTGTGTGTGTGTGTGCTGTGTGTGTGGTGTTGTCAGTGTGTGTGTAGTCAGTGGGTGTGTGTGTCAGTGTTGTAGTTGTGTGTCAGTGTGTGTGTGTGTCAGTGTGTGTGCTGTGTCCGTGTGTGTGTGTGTCAGTTGAGTGTGTGTCAGTGTGTGTGTGTGTCAGTGTGTGTGTGTGTGGTTAGTGTGTGTGTGTGTGTCAGTGTGTGTGTGTGTGTCAGTGTGTGTGTGTGCTGGCAGGTGTGTGTGTGTGTGTGTCAGTGCTGAGTGTGTGTGTCAGTGTGTGTGTGTGTGTCAGTGTGTGTGGTGTGTGTCAGTGTAAGTGTGTGTGTGTGTGTCAGTGTGTGGTGTGTGTGTGGGTCTGTGCGTCTGGGTCAGTGTGTGTCAGATGTTGTGTCAGTGTGTGTCAGTGTGTGTGTGTCGTGTGTGTTGTGTGTGGCTGTGTGTGTGTGGTGTGTGGTGTGTGTGCTGTGTGTGTGTGTGTTTGTGTGTGTGATGATCTGTGTGTGTGTGTGTGTGTCAATCAATATTGCTCCCAATAACTAATTACAGTTGTGACGGGTGTTGGAAGTGTGAAGCTCATTACAATATAATTAGTTCATGATTGTAGCCATGTATAAACGTAAGTAAACCATTCTTACAGTGATTTATTAACATTTGTAATTGTGAGCTCATACCTTTGTACTAGTTCAGGCTACCAAAAACTTTGGGGGCCCAGTCCCTGGAAACATTATGTACCTCTAATCTCGTAAATACCTTTGTTACTTGTCATGATTGTGACCAATACCTACCTGGTGTTCATTACCTTTGGAATTGTGAGTTCATTACCTTTGTAAATTGTGGTTTCTTACTCTGTAACTTGACTCTGCTATCAAAACTTTGGAGTCCCGTCCATTGGACCAATTATGTACCTCTGTAATCTTTTGACAACCGCCCAACAGGTATGGGTTTGGGGGTGATAATAAACATATTATTAAACTAACTGTTGTTGATGTCTGTCCCCCTGGTATGCAACAACTACAATCAATTAATACCAGGTACCTTACTTACTAGGGTGAAACGGGACAGGTGGTCGTATGGAAACATGTCCATGTCCCATGGCTGATGTGTTTGAGGCTAAGAAGCATTGCTCTCAGGCCATGGGACATGGGCATGTTTCCTTACGTCCGTGTTCCTTATTCACTAGCAAAGTAGAGTAGGTACGTGGAAGGTTTGCCGATCGGTGTGAGTCACATCCTGGGGGACATGCTAGTATTTTTTATTTACTACAAGGTCATGTAATCGGTATTCTGGCGTAGATAACATCAAAGACATACTACTATACAGAAAGCCACTATGTTAGTTAGTTTAATATGTTTATTATGCACCCCATACCCATCCTGTGCGGCGGTCGCATGTTTGGGAGTATATTTTTAGGTAAATCTGAGGTCCTTCTACCAGGATGTGACTACACAAGTCGACTAACACACAGATACCCATTTTACTGATGGGTTAAACAGAAACGGTGTAAAGGAACACGTCCAATGTTCTACCAGCGGGCGGAATCGAATACAGACACTTCTCCATGTTATGCGGTGCTTTAGCAATTGGGACACTGGCACTGTACCACCAATGATAAGATGAAGGACCCCATAGTCTAAGACCAGTCCTCAATGATGCAACCGACTTACTTGGGGTATCATGGATGGCTATCTCTCCAAGTTAAAAATTCAAAAAAATCTATATGTCCACTGTTGGGACTGTTGATGGAGCTTGGACTATTATGCACATCATGTACCCAGAGAGCTTCTAGCTGCTGTTATCCTCAGCTCCAACAAATACTGTGTACAAAACAGTAGACTACATGAATGGTTGTGTACCAGGATATTTATAAAAGAATGAAATATACCTTGAAACCCACTGAAAGTGTGTAAATTTTAAGTAATATGGCAATACATGTTATCCCCGAGATTATTGGTCACCTCAGAGCTCATTATTGTCGACTCTGGATATTTCTTGAAAAGCTAAAGTTAAGTAGGTTATCACTAGTTGTAGTTACTCTTCTTCCCGGTACTTTACCCCACGTATGCCAATTGTATTATTTTTACCTGTGGCCTAAATAACTTACTTAATGTTAGAGGTTCCGTCTAACTAGCGTATTTCTTTGTTGGGTTTATCAGGGCCACTGACTACACAAGTCGTATCGTGCCCGAAACTTCTCGATGGTACGAGGACAAAATTGTTTGCCCATGTCTGGGCGATGAGGATGAAAGGAATCAAAAGTTCCCTCTTTGTAAACAGAGACAGAAACTTGAAGTTTCCAATTGATCCGGGGGGACGCCCTTGCCAAAAGCCCAGCAGGGAGGGACGCCACTCCACCTGAGTTCAGTAACCGGCTTCCCACCAAGACCGTTTTTAAAGAAGTTTCCGCAGGCAGAAAAACTAATGGTGATGGATAAAGTAAGATACGATGTACAGGTGCCCCTCCCGTAGGCTGCCCGGCGGACAAAATAGAGAGAACAAGCGTCCAGTGAGAACGGGGGGGGTAAAATTTGTCTTTGATTACTCGGCGAGAGGAGACGTCCACACACGACAAAGGCTGGCGCATATGTCTAGACTTAACTACCTTCACTAAAGAACAAGACAGAACACAGTTGTTAAGGTGGACCCACCAGGAGTCAGCATCTGAGCACGGCCTTCACGGAAGTCTAGGGGAATATGATGCAACAAATTAGCGGGAATTTTTAAAGGAAAACAAATGTTTCTTCCGAAATAGAAACGTAGCAGCAAGTTTACCCCCCACCAATTTGGTCAGGTGGGTATATAGGAAAAAAATGGTGATAGGCTGTTGATACTAAGTTAGCAGAGTGTGGTGACTTGGTGAACACCTCACCTCACCTCACTGATGACCCCCACTACTCTGCACATCTTGGCTCTCAAACCTTCTAAGTCCCTCTAATTCATCTGATATCGTTTCGTGTGCATATACTTTACCTTTATAACCTATATTTTATTTTTATTTTAGTTTGTTTGATGCAAGTTTTATTTGTTTAAGGCAAAGAATAAATATGTTGTTATCAGTGGACCACATTACCTTTGCTCTTAACACTAGTATAAGTAAGTGTATTCAGGTATACACAAATACCAGTTTACATTAGAATTCATTTACTATTAGCAGCATAGGTGTAGAGAACCTAGGATAACCCCCAAGAAAAAAGTCAGAAGAGGGCTTATTTCATTGGGGAACGCTTTCTCTAGAACTAGAAACATTTATGGAGTCAGAGAATATACCATTGAATATCATAAAAATATTAGCAATAGACAACAGTATGTCTCCACTAACGGTGAAAAGCTCATAAACTCGGCCTGTAGCCGTTATCTCTTCATGATTAAAGTTGATTTGTTAGCCAGAATACCCAGAAGAATGTAAGTATATAACTTTGGTATATCTGTGTCTAGCAATAGGAAATAGATTAGGAGAAGAAGTAAATAATGAAAATGATTGTCTATAGGACTGCAGTTTAGAAATTTGAGTAGATCTATAAACACACTAAGATAACATGAACGTTGATAAGGATGTTTATGGAGCAACTTGCGCAATAGTGAACCTGACTGTGTTGTAGTGGCACAGGGCTTAGGCTTGGTTACAAGTACTTTGCGCAGTTTGGAGACACACAGATGATCGATCAAACTAAATGTAAATTATAATGATCAGTATAGGGTCATGTCTTGAAAAACACTTGTGCTTAATTGTCACTTATTGAGGAATACAGAGTCAGAACAGCTATAATAACCTTTGTGACTTGCTCAAGAATATTTATTAATGAAAAATAAGCTACCAAGATATATAAGCAAAATTTCCTAAATTTGCTTGTAACAGATAAGTGACTGTAGATTGTAGTTATAAACCCTCATATGTACACCTGTGTTAACTTTTTGGGGCCTAGTTTTCCTAGGCCTTTTGTCTATCCATATGTTCTTGCGCTACCGTCCCACAGGATTGATATGCCCCGTGCACAATTAAACTAGCCACTTCGGTTGGCAAAATCTAATGATTGCAGTTGGAGTGCTCCAAGGCTCAGTGTCATCTGGCTCCTCTGGGCTCTCTTTCTCATTTACACATGATCTTCTCAACGCATTTATTCGCAGTGACTACTTACTCCTCTTCTTCCACTCAAACTCGACTATGATAGTGACACTGTTAACGATGAGCTACTAAAAAAATTAACGTGGTTGGATGACACAACAATACTTACTCACAATATAGAATAAACCTACTGGAGTTTACCTGGAAAGAGAATTCTGGGGGAGGGTCAACGCCCCCGCGCCCTCGGTCTGTGACCAGGCCTCCTGGTGGATCAGACGCTGATCATCCAGGCTGTTGCTGCTGGGCTGCACGCAACCAACGATACGAGCCACAGCCCGGCCTGATCAGGGACTGACTTTAGGTGCTTGTCCGTTTGGATAGCCGAGCTTTAAATATCCTACTTAACACTATATGAATCAATGGTTCCCCTATTACAATAAATCACCGAGGGCAAATTTTTAGGTCTTACACCACGATTGCAACTAAAATTTCAGACTACATCCAACCTATATCCAAGGTCTCCAAAACAGTAGGAATCCTTTCAAAATACGGGTTTTTCTATCCTCCTCAAACGGCACTACTTACACTGGTATACACTCTCTAATCTACCTTACAGTCACTCCTAGGGTATTTGCACGCTTGGGATCTACTTACGAGACCACTCACTCAACCATGAATAACCCACAATATAGAAAAGCTGCTGTGCAGATAATCACCAGCTCCTGCACAGAAATCCACACCCACCATTTTGATGTGTTTGAACATTTAATATACAAATATGCACATCATATACTGTGGCATACTAGGTATATAGAACATTATAATCTCAAATATTAAACCCTCCTCTCAGCCGTTACTCCTTGATAGTTTAAGTAAACAGAACACACTCGCAAAACACCTGGAACAAAACTCTCTTTCGACAATCCCTCCATGTCCGTCTTACCTAATGCAAAAAAATGTTTATAATGCACCTAAAGGCCCAAGTTTGGGATTCATCGCCTGACACTGCATAAAGGTCCCCGGTATGTAGTAGTTCAGGGTTATAATTAAAAATTTACCTCATCTCCCAAATTTAAATACCAATTGCCTGAAATCATACGAACCAGTTTGTAATACTCAAGAAATCCCAGGTTAGACTTAGAACACTGAAATTGTACTAATTGTAATTTTTTTGTAGTTGTAACCCCCTTGTGGAAATTTTTTTACATATTTTCTTTTAAAGGTAGAAACGTAGAACATGTACATGAATAATAACTAATATCTGTCGTATTAAATGAGATTCTATTCGGACCTTCAAAAAATTTTTAAGGGGAAGGGGGGTGGTGGAAACAGCCAAGAGTGATGTGGAGGGGAGTGGCCATAATGAATTTGATGTATTGAGCAATGGTCTGAATTGTGCAATGTAATCTGGCATGACTCTCGACAAGGTCAATTGGTTGTATTTCGAAACTCAATCTGTTCATTTAGAATTGTTGACAGACATTCCACTGAAGACTGGGAAAAATAGTTTGGGATCCCATTACTCTTTGGCAACCCAAGACCCCCGGAAAAATAGAGGACCCAATTCTCCCAGGAGCACACCTTAACTAAGTGACGCTTTACCCATTATTGTACAGTAGTTCTGCGTTGGCCATCGTAAATTAGCTCTAGTCTGGTTAGAGGCATTCGGGCGCTTTCCTAAAAATAATATGATCCTGTAAATTAAATGGTGATGTTTCAGGTTCAATTGTCCTTTCTATTTTATTATATATATTCTATATTTATATATTATAGATAGAGATATTTATTATATATATATATATTATATATATATATATATATATATATATATCATAGTTTTAGTGTGTCCGCATTTGGATTATTCTTACCGGAAATTATTTCATACATGCTAGTAGCTCTCTTTCCGCCTTAACAGTATTTCAGGCTAACTTATGGAACTACAGAATGTATAGTATGCAAGTAATAAATTTTGAATTTGAATTTGAATATAGTGTTGTCTTTATATCTGCCCATTTTCCAGTGTGATCTAGAATTGTAAAATATTCGTAACACTTTTCTGTATTTTTCTCAGTTATGGTATACCAAGGATTAAATTAACTGAGTTACATATTTAAGGATATATGTTAACAAGCATTCTGATCATTAGGTATCAACTGAAAGGAAATACCAACGTGATGTAAGACTTTTTTCTCCAGATTTTCACCCCATCATATCAATCTATTAATTAATTATTTCTACATGATTCATCTTTTTTAGCTAAAATTCGAAGACATTACATCATTATAAGGAATCATAGTTAATACAGAATAATCTACCACGTGAATATTGCTGGCGACTTCAAACATAAAAATTTATCAAAGCTGAAAAACCCTCAAGCGTGACTTCTCGAATACGGTCATAAGCAATTGCTTGGCTATTACCTTCTATAACTAGCCTACAAGAATTTCAGAGACAGGTACATTTCTCTTTAAATTGACATATCTGGTCTTATATAATAGCTCATTTCAACAAGTAAGGGTAATCACAGACAGTGCTACTGAACACTACCCGCTTTCTCATAGATCAACGTACGTAAATTCTCACAGAAAACTAGTAAGATTTCATTTCGGGGGGGGGGGGGGGACCCCCTCCAATGATGAGATAATCGGTTACTTAATACACTGAGAAACCCGCATTTAGGTGAGAGACAACTTTTGATGATCGTTTCGATCTGACTTGGTCCATTTATAGTCCCACAAAGAGACGAAGTAGGGAGCCAGTATACGAGAGGATGGGGGGGATGAGAGCAATCGAGAGAAGGAACCAAATAACAAAATTGAAGGTAGTGGTAGAGGAAGTTGGTGGAGTAGTGACACAAGTCAGTAATGGGATAAGTGTTGCGAGGGGAAAAGAAGTAGTGGGCATATGAATATTCGAAGTAGTGGAGAAGAAAGACCATTTCAGGAGAGCTAATGGTCCATCGAGGACAGGTAGCCAACTAACATTATGGGGTAAAAACTCTTAGGACAGAGCTCACCTAGGCAGACAAAACGGATAAGGCTAAAGATATAATAGGAAAAGGAGAGGAGGTTAAAAAGCTATTCTGCTCAAGTCACGAGTGTTCTGAAGTGGGAACATTTTGACTATATAATGAGGGAAAGAAAGGCATTTAGAGACTTTTCATATTAGGAACGTGTTGTAAAAGGGGTGTTTCACAGAGGGATGGAGTCTGTGAAGACTAGCGGAAGGATAAACAGTTTTGGCAGATGTCAGTCAATAGGTGGACTGTGATCTCTACGCTTGTAGAAAGAGCAACCTTTGTGCTCTTTAAGTCTGTAAAAGAGAGCGACAGTTTCTACTAAAGTATTGGAGAGGACAAGCAGGGAGCAATATGTGATGTAAATCTGGAAGCATCAGTCGCAAGAAGATAGAACAAACTCGAGTGCTGCGACTGTGAAAAGATAAGGATGATGTCTAGGGAAGATAGTTGTTAAGATTTTAAGAGATGAAAAGTATAAGGAAAGGAAAGACTGGGAGATTTCACAGGCGGTATAGGAACAAGCGAGAAGTGAGGTCTACACAACATGAGTCTCGCAGTCAAATAGCAGATTTGACTCTTACTCTTCTCCAGAACTCACTTCATTTGAGGATCATTTATTCCTTAGGACGACTCGGGTCGCTGGGATCAGTGTTCGTACAGCTTAATGTATATCACGCCGATGAATAAAGTCAGGTAATAAATATGAAATATCCTGGCACAGATTGCTCCAACTTCATCCTGTTCATATTTGTTTGTTCATAACTAATCAAGAGGCTTTCAAATGAGGGCTAATGTAAGGTAGCAGCTCTTAATGTAAACAACAGTTAGAGAAATCCTTAACTTAGACTTGTGACAAGCCTGTGTAAAAATAAAAGGAAAGTCCGTTTAGCTCAATTGAGAAAACAGTTTGTGAAATTGGATAAGGGTTAGCCAAGTTTAGAAAAACGAACTGCGAAGAGTGAAATTTCCTAGTTAATGAACTGAGGTTTTAAAATGCGATGGAAAGAAAGGCACCGGAGAAAGAGAACTTAAGCACATTATTCATTCGCTTCGCATAGGTTGCGATAAACAGAAGGAGAGGCCTGTAAGACCTAGCGATGGACTGCTACATCAAGGAAAAGGAAGCAAGTACAGTTGGACTCCTTTACCTTTGGACTTGATGGAGGAGCAAGATTGTTATGTGCATCACGGAATGGTTGAAAAGACTATGGTCATGTGGCCAAGAGCAAGACATCATCTACATAGGAAAGCCAGAGAGGAGGCCAACCAGTAGTAGGATGTAGAACAGCTTGGAGTATTATCATGGTTGGTGGACAGTATGGTATATTTCGGTTGAATTATTATAAGATAATTTGTATTATATTAAGAAGTGCACTTCTTCAGTCAGGAAAACTTGTGTGTAGTTGAGAGCTACTAAGTTTTGGCCTCATCAAACCTACTTGTATTATAATAATGCGCCACCCACCCCCCCCCATTCCATCTGTAATTAGCTAAGATAACTTGGGTAAAAACGCTAATGGGAATGTATGAATACAAGTGCTTTGTCTGAAACGCAGTTTAATTAAATGTCTGTAAGTATATATATATATATATCTATATATCTTTATAGATATATATATATTTATATATTATATATATATATATATATATATATATATTTATTATTTTTATTATATGGTATTATTGTATAGATATCTATTATATATTTATATATATTACTATATATATTCATATATATATATATATATATTATATATTTATATAATATATATATTAATATATATATATATATATATATATATATTTTATTATATATATATATATATATATATATATCTATAATATATAGATATATATATATATATATATGTATGTGTGCCGAAATAGGCAGGAACTTGCGTTCTGGCTTAAATTGCAACGAATCATCTGACCATTTTTAGGACAAGTGAATATTGTTGTATGCATATTATTTTGTCAAATTTATGGAATCTAACGAAAAATATAATTTCATTGTGTTTGTTTAGTATTAAATATTGTAAGAACGTATCTCTAAAATATAGATTTAGTTGGGTTAGGCTTAACATAAATTGCTTCTTGTTATATAATGGTTAGGAAAGTTTTCTAAGTTTCTTTTGGTGCAAAATAAAAAACTTTTACAATTGAAACATTAATGAAAAATGTATCTTTAACTTAAGAGACAAATGTTTAGAAATGACTTAATTTTTCCCATAAGAATGCTGTTCTTGCTAATTGACCAGGTTTTACAATTCGGCACGTTATCCTATATATATATTTTTTATTCTTTAAAATATATATACTATATCGACTATATATTATATATATATATATATATATATATATATATATATATTAATATTCTATTATATATTAGTATATATATATATATTATAAGATATATATATATATATATATATATATATTATATATATATATTTTTATATAAGATGGTTCTATCTTGTGGAAATATCTAAAGTCTACTGATACTCTATATAAGTTCGGTAAACATTATTAATAAAGGCTGTTAAGGAGGATAGAGTGTCAAATTTAGGCCACTTCTAGGTAATATCATTAATTAGCAATTTGTCAATCAATATTGTAAATTTAGAGGTAAATTGAAGAAAATGTGTACTCGAGCTGGGCAACGTTGGTCGGGGGGAGACAACCACGATCTGGGGGAAGCACTGTGTTCTGCTGTTGTGTGATAAGATGTGGAATTGACAGGATTTTGCTAGTGCTAGCAAATCTATGATAAGTGCACAAAGAATTTAGGCCATGGGGATTAATTTGAACGCCGTCGGACGTCTCCAAAGGTGAAGATGTGAGGATGAAGAAAAAATTTTTTTAAAAAAAAATCGGCGTGTTACAGATGTCACATGCTCCAACGTGTGAAGGAATTATGATCAAACTTCTGACCCGTACAGGTGTTCAATGTTCATTTACTACAAATATACACCTAAGTAAGAACAGTTGTAGTTGTAACAGATATGTTTTATTAGGCTTGGGTGAGGCGTTACCATACATGAACACAAAACCAGGAGAACAGGTTGACTGAAAATCTATTTATCCTATTGCTGAATTACTTTCAATAACTTCTGTGATTTATTATTGAATTATTTTATCCATAGTCTATATTTTCTACCATAGTTCTCATATATTTCAAAAGTACCAAATCCTAACTTCCTGACACTATTATTAATGTTTATCGTCGTTGCTGATAGTCAGTCTATGGTTATATTACTGCCCATTTTATATAAATAATGTTTTTCATGTAGGGTCAGAACTATTTGTTGTCATAGCCAAGGTGTTATTTGGGGTTTGGTTAGTTGGAATTTCCTGTTTGTACCATCGAGGGGGAGAGTGATGTCTGTGACCACAACTAAGTGTTAACTTCCAGTAAGTTTTTGAGGGTCTTTAATACATTCAGCCTACCATAACTTCTCAGTAGTTTATTAATTCCCCCATAAGATATATTGATCTGAGTGCAGTATCTAGAGAATGCTTTTCTTAATCAGTTTCAAGCTTTCATGAAATGTCGGATTTGTAGTGAAATTATTGGCTCCAACTTGTCACTTTTATTTAGGAGCATTAAGAAACTGATAATCTAGCTGAATAATTTAAGCAGACCTTTATTTTATTTTAAAACCCATTCTGTTATGATCTTTTCTGCTATTTTTTCATCTCGTTTACTACATTTTGATCATAATTTTAATCTGAAACCAACAAATAAATTAAATATATTTAATTCATCACTGACGATAACAGAATATTTTATGTGTATTATTGTAAGATCAGTTTGTATGGTTTCCGTTAAACAAACATACCAGACATCCTTCATTCCTGAAAAACAGACTCAAGGGGCACGTAACACAGACTCTCTGAAACCAGACTCAAGGGGTCACGTAACACAGACTCTGAAAACTGACTCAATGGGACGTAAAACAGACCTTAGAAACCCAGACTCAATTGGGCACGTAACACTGACTCAGAAAACCTAGGACTCAAGGTGGCAAGTAACCACAGACTTAGAAAACAGACTCAAGGGGCACGTTAACAGATCAGAATAGCAGAATCAAGGGCACGTAACACAGATCAGAAAACCAGACTCAATGGGCACGTAACACAGACTTAGAAAAACAGACTCAGAGGGGCACGTTTTCCTGAAATCCTCTCATAACTGTTACTTTGTCACACTCCAACAGTTATGCGAATCTTAAAAACACTTGGCCACTTCTATCAAAACATGCTGACACATACCTATTGGATGGCTAAGACCCCTCACATGAAAAATACTTCTTTACCCCTCCCTCCAACCTTTCCTAGGTTGAATCATCCTTCCTCCTACAGATTTATACACCCTCTAAGTCTCATCCAATTTTTCTCATCTTCCTCAATATCCAAACCATTTCAGTAACCCTCTTTAGACTTAGGAAAACCTGCACTCCTTCTAATATTATTTATTTATTTAATATTTGAACATACAGAGGTACAAAAAAAATACAGGTAAGTGCAGCATGCCCAAAGCCACTTGTAGGCATAGCATTTTCGGGCAGGCGTAAAATAACTTAAAATTAACTATAGCATGATGTAATTAGTGATAAAACATTATTGTAGCAGATATAAACAAATAAGCACAAATGAGTATTACAATGACAGGTCATATGGTTGCTTGCATTGCTGTACATTAAGTAGAATGGAGTGTATTCTGTTAGTTAGTGTATTTAAAAATAAGTTAGATTGGGTCTTAGGTTGTAATCATTTATGTGAGATAATTATGAGAAACAATAAGATATACTATTGTATAGGTTCGCTAATCTCCAAAAATACAAATATTCGCTGCATAACATCTCCACCTACTGACATTGATGTCTCCCCTCGCTCAGGCTCCTCCCTTGCTAGTTGGTTAAAATCATGTTTCTAATCTATATAAGAACCACCTGCTGAATATTTTTGAAATCAGGGCTTGTGCCACCTTTTTGCATTAACCCTTCTCCTGTCACTTAGAAAAAGTAATGCAAGTGAACTGCCTGAGAAAAAATATTGGTTTGTTTTTACAATGGTTAGATTTATTGTCAGACCTTAACCCTATTGGATTTCATGAATTGGATGGAATCCTGCCTCTTATTTTATCATGTCATGCATGCAGCGGAGATCAGGACTATGTTTATACTGTTGCTTTTTAATGAGTTTTCATAATAAAGGTGAGGTCTGGATTTTATTGGCAGGCACGTAAATACACAATCACTTTACATTGTGTGTCAGTAAGTTCATACAAACATGTTGTTACTGCTACAGTCTGTTGTCAGCATGTTGATAAAAACTTCATCTTGGTCCAGAAGACTTATAACAACACAATTGTAATTATCTACAGTAGTTTTTTCTTGTGCCAGTAAATGACAACTTCTCGTATCCTCGCCTCTCCATTAATGCTTCCAATAGGTTCTCCCAACCCGTAGCATTCTTCTCTTGAATGCAGTTAATCGGCTGTCCATGACAGGATGTGGGATTCCAGGAGGATCTTTTGATTGCAGCTTTTGTTCTTATGCCTGCAAGTACACAATGCTATTTCTCAACTTCAATGATATATAAAGATTTCAAACTTGAATCAGTGATGATCGTCCCTATTTGTTTTAACAATACTTAAGATTCACCTGTGGTTATCTTAACCTGTGGTATTTTATAATTATGGTTCAGCATTATTTTGCTAATATCCCCAAGATAACAATTTGCAAAAGTATCATTTTTGCTTCTGTATAGCCCACCCCCCCAACCCCCCCCCCGAAATTGTGCTTGTAATGTTGAAATGACAATTTTGCAGTTGATTGAGAAGTCTTGCGTTCACCTGGGGTTCAGAAACTGATGAAGAAGAATTGAGGAAGTCCTTGGTGGGACGAAAATGTCTTCCCATGGGTAAAAATGCCACAAACCCACACGTTTCTTAACATACTTATTCGTGAAGTGTACCACTGCTATACAGGAGGGCCCCCGCTTATACAGCAGGTAAGGTTCTGAGTTTATTTAAAACAAAAATTACTGTAAAGTGGGAAAACATTGCCTTTTTTCCACTTTCAACTGCATATAAGAAAAGCCTGAGAATGTTAGCACTATCAATCACAGTATGACCCCTGTATCCTGCAGATCAAGTTCAAAGACTGCGTGGATTACCAAACGTTAATAGCTGACAAACCCTATTATTTAAGTTCATTATACTATCTATTATAAAGTTTAATGATAAATTATGCATTGTTAGGTGGAGAATTATACTTTTCACTGATGGGAAGCACTTCATGGCTTCTTGTAGGCTTTGAATATGCCAGCTTTTTCTAGTTTGTATAATTAAAGGCATTTTTTGGGCCACAATAAACTGTGGGATACTGAAGCATGGATATGGGTGTTCTACAATATTAAGTGAGGAATAGAACTAGGCCTAAAAAATGCATATACATTAGTACAGGTCGGCACATCATTAATCATTAAAACCAGGCACGGATGGTCTGAGGTGGCTAAAGCTCACGCTTCACACACGGAGGGCCCCGGGTTCGATTCCCGGCGGGGGTGAGGAAACATTCGACTACGTTTTCCTTACACCTGTTGTCCTGTTCTACCTAGCAGCAAAATAGGTACTGCGGTGTTAGGTCGGACTGGTGGGGGTCGCATCCTGGGGAACATGATTAGGACCCAAGGAAATATGTTAGACAGTCTCGAATGACGCACTGACTTTCTTTGCGGTTTTCCTGGGTGGATAACCCTCCGGGTAAAAAATTCGAACGAATTCTTATCTAGTCTTATCTTATATTATCTAGTGCGCGGATTACAGAATGGTTAGGGTGTTACAATTAACTTATGGATGGCCCGGTGGCCTGGCGGCCTAAAGCTCCCGCTTCACACACGGAGGTCCCGGGTTCGATTCCGGTGGGTGGGACAACATTTCCGACATGTTTCTTACTCACCTGTTGTCCTTGTTCACCTAGCGAAATTGGTACGGGGTTGTTAGTCGAGTGGTGTGGGTCGCATTCCTGGGGGAACATGATTAAGGACCCCAATGGAAATAAGTTCGACTGTCTTGATGAGCCTGACTTTCTTGGGTTATCCTGGGTGGCTAATCCTCCGGGAGTTAAAATTCGACGAAATCTTACTCTTTTCTTAGCGAGCCTCTTATGCTAATTTCATTTTTATCACTGCTTTCTCTCACAATGGGCTGGCTGCTGTGGAATTACAAACCATTCTGCACAGTTTCTGAGTCAATAGAATGAGGAATTTAAAATATCTAGCCTACAAAATTATTGCGGATTACTGATGGAAACCGGGTGACTGATTGCCAAGAATTTGTGATGGCCAACCTGGTACACCCATTACTTGCCCCTAAAATATTTTCATTCCTATTACTTATAGTGAGTGGTGAATATATTTATCTGTAGGAAGTACCTGACTGTGTATAATTTGAAAACCATTCTTAGGATTTTTATACCGTTAAAGCAAAAGCATATGGTAAAGCAGGGCCTCTGCTACAGTGTTTGGCAGTATTCTAAAAAAATAAATTGATGCAAAAGTTCTCACAGGGAGTGTTACAGAATACAGTCAACACTGTAAGCAATAATTTTTTGCTACATTATCCCCCTCATCACAATATCACTAATCTCTTATTATATAACAAATTGTATCCATTGCTAGAGGAAAATTGTCTTCTGTCAAGGAAATCTTAGGTTATAACAGGTAAACTTTATGTTTAATTTTTTTTTATTAAGTAAGATTTTGCAACGAAAAACATTATTTCACATATGGGAATGAAGCTCTATTTGATTAAAATATTAATAATGCACCCCAACCTAGAATAGTAATAAAATTGTCAGTTAGGTCGGGCCCCGTGAATAAAATTAGGTTTACAAAAACAAAGCCAAAATCTGTTCTCATAGGCATAAACATACATATTTATATCTCAATTGCTGATGCACTTAACATAGAGAACTTGCATAATAAGAACCGCTTGGGCAATAAAGTAAAATATTAACCAATAATTTTACTCTCAGCTATGTTTAGAGATTTATTTGGATTGTTTTAACCTGGAGAATCTAGTCACCAAGGATAACCCAAAAAAAATTAAGTGTTGAAATCCTTCCAGATGGATCGAAAAAACTGGAACGAACTCCGCCATGAACAGCTACATGATCATATCAAGTTAAGTTAGACAACAGAGTCATTTTCCCTGCTCCATGGGATATTACCCCATTCCAAACTACCATTCCTCCTATTTCCCCCCTAAACTCTTCTTATATCAATTCCAAAGCTCTCGTCTTGAGCCAAACATGATGCCTTAAGCTGTATTGATAACTTAGTCACACAGAAACAATCTTTCACAAATTATTTTCGTTGATGGTTCTGTTCACCAGTCCATGGGTGCAGCTGGTTTTTAGTGCTGCTGGTTGACCCACAGATGATGGACTTCATAAAAGAAATGGAGCTTCGCATCATTAACTGGGCCTTACCCTTCAAACAGAAATTTTGCCTTAATCCTTGCACTCAATGTGTCCCATGTATCTAAGGTTGACACTTTAATAGTAACGGATTCTCTGTTATCCATAAATGCTCTAAACTCATTAGTATAAATATGTGGCAAGGCTTGTGTCAGAAGCCAGACACAGGCTATGGTAAGATTGTGGACAGTGGAGTTCAGAGTGCACATGCTAGTGGATTCATCTCACGATTGGTCTTAGAATGCATGATAGAACTCGATAAATTGGTAAGCTGTATGCTTTCAAAGAGGGTGAGTAGATTACAATCTTGGGTCTGTCAGTTAGCAGTCTTGAGAAACAATCGGAAAAGAACTTCAAATGACAGTTTATTGACGTAAGACTTAGGGGAGTTTGTCACAAGTCAGTCCATCTATCATTCCATCATGCTGGAGGAGTACTCGTCTATGGTGCATCCAACAAGATAAGCAGCTCGTGGATGTCACTACTGCCGGCTCAGTGGGTTACAAGTCTCTATGGGCCAGGTTAAATCACCACCCCAGATGGTAGACCAAGATGAAATGGTAAAACTTTGCCAGATGGAGCTATTGTCACACTTGGTCATTATGTACTGGTGTGTGATCACTTAATGAATTTGAAACAACTCCACTCTCAGAAGTGTTCAAGAAATGGCACAGAGTATTTTATCCACAGTGGTATATTACAGTCCATTCTGGAGAAAATACCCTGACTTTGCTAGCTGTAAATACGGCATTACCGTGTGTGTGTGTGTGTGTGTTGTGTGTGTGTGTGTCGTGATCTGTGTGTGTTTGTGTGTGTGTGTGTGTGTGCTGTGTGTGTGGTGTTGTCAGTGTGTGTGTAGTCAGTGGGTGTGTGTGTCAGTGTTGTAGTTGTGTGTCAGTGTGTGTGTGTGTCAGTGTGTGTGCTGTGTCCGTGTGTGTGTGTGTCAGTTGAGTGTGTGTCAGTGTGTGTGTGTGTCAGTGTGTGTGTGTGTGGTTAGTGTGTGTGTGTGTGTCAGTGTGTGTGTGTGTGTCAGTGTGTGTGTGTGCTGGCAGGTGTGTGTGTGTGTGTGTCAGTGCTGAGTGTGTGTGTCAGTGTGTGTGTGTGTGTCAGTGTGTGTGGTGTGTGTCAGTGTAAGTGTGTGTGTGTGTGTCAGTGTGTGGTGTGTGTGTGGGTCTGTGCGTCTGGGTCAGTGTGTGTCAGATGTTGTGTCAGTGTGTGTCAGTGTGTGTGTGTCGTGTGTGTTGTGTGTGGCTGTGTGTGTGTGGTGTGTGGTGTGTGTGCTGTGTGTGTGTGTGTTTGTGTGTGTGATGATCTGTGTGTGTGTGTGTGTGTCAATCAATATTGCTCCCAATAACTAATTACAGTTGTGACGGGTGTTGGAAGTGTGAAGCTCATTACAATATAATTAGTTCATGATTGTAGCCATGTATAAACGTAAGTAAACCATTCTTACAGTGATTTATTAACATTTGTAATTGTGAGCTCATACCTTTGTACTAGTTCAGGCTACCAAAAACTTTGGGGGCCCAGTCCCTGGAAACATTATGTACCTCTAATCTCGTAAATACCTTTGTTACTTGTCATGATTGTGACCAATACCTACCTGGTGTTCATTACCTTTGGAATTGTGAGTTCATTACCTTTGTAAATTGTGGTTTCTTACTCTGTAACTTGACTCTGCTATCAAAACTTTGGAGTCCCGTCCATTGGACCAATTATGTACCTCTGTAATCTTTTGACAACCGCCCAACAGGTATGGGTTTGGGGGTGATAATAAACATATTATTAAACTAACTGTTGTTGATGTCTGTCCCCCTGGTATGCAACAACTACAATCAATTAATACCAGGTACCTTACTTACTAGGGTGAAACGGGACAGGTGGTCGTATGGAAACATGTCCATGTCCCATGGCTGATGTGTTTGAGGCTAAGAAGCATTGCTCTCAGGCCATGGGACATGGGCATGTTTCCTTACGTCCGTGTTCCTTATTCACTAGCAAAGTAGAGTAGGTACGTGGAAGGTTTGCCGATCGGTGTGAGTCACATCCTGGGGGACATGCTAGTATTTTTTATTTACTACAAGGTCATGTAATCGGTATTCTGGCGTAGATAACATCAAAGACATACTACTATACAGAAAGCCACTATGTTAGTTAGTTTAATATGTTTATTATGCACCCCATACCCATCCTGTGCGGCGGTCGCATGTTTGGGAGTATATTTTTAGGTAAATCTGAGGTCCTTCTACCAGGATGTGACTACACAAGTCGACTAACACACAGATACCCATTTTACTGATGGGTTAAACAGAAACGGTGTAAAGGAACACGTCCAATGTTCTACCAGCGGGCGGAATCGAATACAGACACTTCTCCATGTTATGCGGTGCTTTAGCAATTGGGACACTGGCACTGTACCACCAATGATAAGATGAAGGACCCCATAGTCTAAGACCAGTCCTCAATGATGCAACCGACTTACTTGGGGTATCATGGATGGCTATCTCTCCAAGTTAAAAATTCAAAAAAATCTATATGTCCACTGTTGGGACTGTTGATGGAGCTTGGACTATTATGCACATCATGTACCCAGAGAGCTTCTAGCTGCTGTTATCCTCAGCTCCAACAAATACTGTGTACAAAACAGTAGACTACATGAATGGTTGTGTACCAGGATATTTATAAAAGAATGAAATATACCTTGAAACCCACTGAAAGTGTGTAAATTTTAAGTAATATGGCAATACATGTTATCCCCGAGATTATTGGTCACCTCAGAGCTCATTATTGTCGACTCTGGATATTTCTTGAAAAGCTAAAGTTAAGTAGGTTATCACTAGTTGTAGTTACTCTTCTTCCCGGTACTTTACCCCACGTATGCCAATTGTATTATTTTTACCTGTGGCCTAAATAACTTACTTAATGTTAGAGGTTCCGTCTAACTAGCGTATTTCTTTGTTGGGTTTATCAGGGCCACTGACTACACAAGTCGTATCGTGCCCGAAACTTCTCGATGGTACGAGGACAAAATTGTTTGCCCATGTCTGGGCGATGAGGATGAAAGGAATCAAAAGTTCCCTCTTTGTAAACAGAGACAGAAACTTGAAGTTTCCAATTGATCCGGGGGGACGCCCTTGCCAAAAGCCCAGCAGGGAGGGACGCCACTCCACCTGAGTTCAGTAACCGGCTTCCCACCAAGACCGTTTTTAAAGAAGTTTCCGCAGGCAGAAAAACTAATGGTGATGGATAAAGTAAGATACGATGTACAGGTGCCCCTCCCGTAGGCTGCCCGGCGGACAAAATAGAGAGAACAAGCGTCCAGTGAGAACGGGGGGGGTAAAATTTGTCTTTGATTACTCGGCGAGAGGAGACGTCCACACACGACAAAGGCTGGCGCATATGTCTAGACTTAACTACCTTCACTAAAGAACAAGACAGAACACAGTTGTTAAGGTGGACCCACCAGGAGTCAGCATCTGAGCACGGCCTTCACGGAAGTCTAGGGGAATATGATGCAACAAATTAGCGGGAATTTTTAAAGGAAAACAAATGTTTCTTCCGAAATAGAAACGTAGCAGCAAGTTTACCCCCCACCAATTTGGTCAGGTGGGTATATAGGAAAAAAATGGTGATAGGCTGTTGATACTAAGTTAGCAGAGTGTGGTGACTTGGTGAACACCTCACCTCACCTCACTGATGACCCCCACTACTCTGCACATCTTGGCTCTCAAACCTTCTAAGTCCCTCTAATTCATCTGATATCGTTTCGTGTGCATATACTTTACCTTTATAACCTATATTTTATTTTTATTTTAGTTTGTTTGATGCAAGTTTTATTTGTTTAAGGCAAAGAATAAATATGTTGTTATCAGTGGACCACATTACCTTTGCTCTTAACACTAGTATAAGTAAGTGTATTCAGGTATACACAAATACCAGTTTACATTAGAATTCATTTACTATTAGCAGCATAGGTGTAGAGAACCTAGGATAACCCCCAAGAAAAAAGTCAGAAGAGGGCTTATTTCATTGGGGAACGCTTTCTCTAGAACTAGAAACATTTATGGAGTCAGAGAATATACCATTGAATATCATAAAAATATTAGCAATAGACAACAGTATGTCTCCACTAACGGTGAAAAGCTCATAAACTCGGCCTGTAGCCGTTATCTCTTCATGATTAAAGTTGATTTGTTAGCCAGAATACCCAGAAGAATGTAAGTATATAACTTTGGTATATCTGTGTCTAGCAATAGGAAATAGATTAGGAGAAGAAGTAAATAATGAAAATGATTGTCTATAGGACTGCAGTTTAGAAATTTGAGTAGATCTATAAACACACTAAGATAACATGAACGTTGATAAGGATGTTTATGGAGCAACTTGCGCAATAGTGAACCTGACTGTGTTGTAGTGGCACAGGGCTTAGGCTTGGTTACAAGTACTTTGCGCAGTTTGGAGACACACAGATGATCGATCAAACTAAATGTAAATTATAATGATCAGTATAGGGTCATGTCTTGAAAAACACTTGTGCTTAATTGTCACTTATTGAGGAATACAGAGTCAGAACAGCTATAATAACCTTTGTGACTTGCTCAAGAATATTTATTAATGAAAAATAAGCTACCAAGATATATAAGCAAAATTTCCTAAATTTGCTTGTAACAGATAAGTGACTGTAGATTGTAGTTATAAACCCTCATATGTACACCTGTGTTAACTTTTTGGGGCCTAGTTTTCCTAGGCCTTTTGTCTATCCATATGTTCTTGCGCTACCGTCCCACAGGATTGATATGCCCCGTGCACAATTAAACTAGCCACTTCGGTTGGCAAAATCTAATGATTGCAGTTGGAGTGCTCCAAGGCTCAGTGTCATCTGGCTCCTCTGGGCTCTCTTTCTCATTTACACATGATCTTCTCAACGCATTTATTCGCAGTGACTACTTACTCCTCTTCTTCCACTCAAACTCGACTATGATAGTGACACTGTTAACGATGAGCTACTAAAAAAATTAACGTGGTTGGATGACACAACAATACTTACTCACAATATAGAATAAACCTACTGGAGTTTACCTGGAAAGAGAATTCTGGGGGAGGGTCAACGCCCCCGCGCCCTCGGTCTGTGACCAGGCCTCCTGGTGGATCAGACGCTGATCATCCAGGCTGTTGCTGCTGGGCTGCACGCAACCAACGATACGAGCCACAGCCCGGCCTGATCAGGGACTGACTTTAGGTGCTTGTCCGTTTGGATAGCCGAGCTTTAAATATCCTACTTAACACTATATGAATCAATGGTTCCCCTATTACAATAAATCACCGAGGGCAAATTTTTAGGTCTTACACCACGATTGCAACTAAAATTTCAGACTACATCCAACCTATATCCAAGGTCTCCAAAACAGTAGGAATCCTTTCAAAATACGGGTTTTTCTATCCTCCTCAAACGGCACTACTTACACTGGTATACACTCTCTAATCTACCTTACAGTCACTCCTAGGGTATTTGCACGCTTGGGATCTACTTACGAGACCACTCACTCAACCATGAATAACCCACAATATAGAAAAGCTGCTGTGCAGATAATCACCAGCTCCTGCACAGAAATCCACACCCACCATTTTGATGTGTTTGAACATTTAATATACAAATATGCACATCATATACTGTGGCATACTAGGTATATAGAACATTATAATCTCAAATATTAAACCCTCCTCTCAGCCGTTACTCCTTGATAGTTTAAGTAAACAGAACACACTCGCAAAACACCTGGAACAAAACTCTCTTTCGACAATCCCTCCATGTCCGTCTTACCTAATGCAAAAAAATGTTTATAATGCACCTAAAGGCCCAAGTTTGGGATTCATCGCCTGACACTGCATAAAGGTCCCCGGTATGTAGTAGTTCAGGGTTATAATTAAAAATTTACCTCATCTCCCAAATTTAAATACCAATTGCCTGAAATCATACGAACCAGTTTGTAATACTCAAGAAATCCCAGGTTAGACTTAGAACACTGAAATTGTACTAATTGTAATTTTTTTGTAGTTGTAACCCCCTTGTGGAAATTTTTTTACATATTTTCTTTTAAAGGTAGAAACGTAGAACATGTACATGAATAATAACTAATATCTGTCGTATTAAATGAGATTCTATTCGGACCTTCAAAAAATTTTTAAGGGGAAGGGGGGTGGTGGAAACAGCCAAGAGTGATGTGGAGGGGAGTGGCCATAATGAATTTGATGTATTGAGCAATGGTCTGAATTGTGCAATGTAATCTGGCATGACTCTCGACAAGGTCAATTGGTTGTATTTCGAAACTCAATCTGTTCATTTAGAATTGTTGACAGACATTCCACTGAAGACTGGGAAAAATAGTTTGGGATCCCATTACTCTTTGGCAACCCAAGACCCCCGGAAAAATAGAGGACCCAATTCTCCCAGGAGCACACCTTAACTAAGTGACGCTTTACCCATTATTGTACAGTAGTTCTGCGTTGGCCATCGTAAATTAGCTCTAGTCTGGTTAGAGGCATTCGGGCGCTTTCCTAAAAATAATATGATCCTGTAAATTAAATGGTGATGTTTCAGGTTCAATTGTCCTTTCTATTTTATTATATATATTCTATATTTATATATTATAGATAGAGATATTTATTATATATATATATATTATATATATATATATATATATATATATATCATAGTTTTAGTGTGTCCGCATTTGGATTATTCTTACCGGAAATTATTTCATACATGCTAGTAGCTCTCTTTCCGCCTTAACAGTATTTCAGGCTAACTTATGGAACTACAGAATGTATAGTATGCAAGTAATAAATTTTGAATTTGAATTTGAATATAGTGTTGTCTTTATATCTGCCCATTTTCCAGTGTGATCTAGAATTGTAAAATATTCGTAACACTTTTCTGTATTTTTCTCAGTTATGGTATACCAAGGATTAAATTAACTGAGTTACATATTTAAGGATATATGTTAACAAGCATTCTGATCATTAGGTATCAACTGAAAGGAAATACCAACGTGATGTAAGACTTTTTTCTCCAGATTTTCACCCCATCATATCAATCTATTAATTAATTATTTCTACATGATTCATCTTTTTTAGCTAAAATTCGAAGACATTACATCATTATAAGGAATCATAGTTAATACAGAATAATCTACCACGTGAATATTGCTGGCGACTTCAAACATAAAAATTTATCAAAGCTGAAAAACCCTCAAGCGTGACTTCTCGAATACGGTCATAAGCAATTGCTTGGCTATTACCTTCTATAACTAGCCTACAAGAATTTCAGAGACAGGTACATTTCTCTTTAAATTGACATATCTGGTCTTATATAATAGCTCATTTCAACAAGTAAGGGTAATCACAGACAGTGCTACTGAACACTACCCGCTTTCTCATAGATCAACGTACGTAAATTCTCACAGAAAACTAGTAAGATTTCATTTCGGGGGGGGGGGGGGGACCCCCTCCAATGATGAGATAATCGGTTACTTAATACACTGAGAAACCCGCATTTAGGTGAGAGACAACTTTTGATGATCGTTTCGATCTGACTTGGTCCATTTATAGTCCCACAAAGAGACGAAGTAGGGAGCCAGTATACGAGAGGATGGGGGGGATGAGAGCAATCGAGAGAAGGAACCAAATAACAAAATTGAAGGTAGTGGTAGAGGAAGTTGGTGGAGTAGTGACACAAGTCAGTAATGGGATAAGTGTTGCGAGGGGAAAAGAAGTAGTGGGCATATGAATATTCGAAGTAGTGGAGAAGAAAGACCATTTCAGGAGAGCTAATGGTCCATCGAGGACAGGTAGCCAACTAACATTATGGGGTAAAAACTCTTAGGACAGAGCTCACCTAGGCAGACAAAACGGATAAGGCTAAAGATATAATAGGAAAAGGAGAGGAGGTTAAAAAGCTATTCTGCTCAAGTCACGAGTGTTCTGAAGTGGGAACATTTTGACTATATAATGAGGGAAAGAAAGGCATTTAGAGACTTTTCATATTAGGAACGTGTTGTAAAAGGGGTGTTTCACAGAGGGATGGAGTCTGTGAAGACTAGCGGAAGGATAAACAGTTTTGGCAGATGTCAGTCAATAGGTGGACTGTGATCTCTACGCTTGTAGAAAGAGCAACCTTTGTGCTCTTTAAGTCTGTAAAAGAGAGCGACAGTTTCTACTAAAGTATTGGAGAGGACAAGCAGGGAGCAATATGTGATGTAAATCTGGAAGCATCAGTCGCAAGAAGATAGAACAAACTCGAGTGCTGCGACTGTGAAAAGATAAGGATGATGTCTAGGGAAGATAGTTGTTAAGATTTTAAGAGATGAAAAGTATAAGGAAAGGAAAGACTGGGAGATTTCACAGGCGGTATAGGAACAAGCGAGAAGTGAGGTCTACACAACATGAGTCTCGCAGTCAAATAGCAGATTTGACTCTTACTCTTCTCCAGAACTCACTTCATTTGAGGATCATTTATTCCTTAGGACGACTCGGGTCGCTGGGATCAGTGTTCGTACAGCTTAATGTATATCACGCCGATGAATAAAGTCAGGTAATAAATATGAAATATCCTGGCACAGATTGCTCCAACTTCATCCTGTTCATATTTGTTTGTTCATAACTAATCAAGAGGCTTTCAAATGAGGGCTAATGTAAGGTAGCAGCTCTTAATGTAAACAACAGTTAGAGAAATCCTTAACTTAGACTTGTGACAAGCCTGTGTAAAAATAAAAGGAAAGTCCGTTTAGCTCAATTGAGAAAACAGTTTGTGAAATTGGATAAGGGTTAGCCAAGTTTAGAAAAACGAACTGCGAAGAGTGAAATTTCCTAGTTAATGAACTGAGGTTTTAAAATGCGATGGAAAGAAAGGCACCGGAGAAAGAGAACTTAAGCACATTATTCATTCGCTTCGCATAGGTTGCGATAAACAGAAGGAGAGGCCTGTAAGACCTAGCGATGGACTGCTACATCAAGGAAAAGGAAGCAAGTACAGTTGGACTCCTTTACCTTTGGACTTGATGGAGGAGCAAGATTGTTATGTGCATCACGGAATGGTTGAAAAGACTATGGTCATGTGGCCAAGAGCAAGACATCATCTACATAGGAAAGCCAGAGAGGAGGCCAACCAGTAGTAGGATGTAGAACAGCTTGGAGTATTATCATGGTTGGTGGACAGTATGGTATATTTCGGTTGAATTATTATAAGATAATTTGTATTATATTAAGAAGTGCACTTCTTCAGTCAGGAAAACTTGTGTGTAGTTGAGAGCTACTAAGTTTTGGCCTCATCAAACCTACTTGTATTATAATAATGCGCCACCCACCCCCCCCCATTCCATCTGTAATTAGCTAAGATAACTTGGGTAAAAACGCTAATGGGAATGTATGAATACAAGTGCTTTGTCTGAAACGCAGTTTAATTAAATGTCTGTAAGTATATATATATATATATCTATATATCTTTATAGATATATATATATTTATATATTATATATATATATATATATATATATATATTTATTATTTTTATTATATGGTATTATTGTATAGATATCTATTATATATTTATATATATTACTATATATATTCATATATATATATATATATATTATATATTTATATAATATATATATTAATATATATATATATATATATATATATATTTTATTATATATATATATATATATATATATATCTATAATATATAGATATATATATATATATATATGTATGTGTGCCGAAATAGGCAGGAACTTGCGTTCTGGCTTAAATTGCAACGAATCATCTGACCATTTTTAGGACAAGTGAATATTGTTGTATGCATATTATTTTGTCAAATTTATGGAATCTAACGAAAAATATAATTTCATTGTGTTTGTTTAGTATTAAATATTGTAAGAACGTATCTCTAAAATATAGATTTAGTTGGGTTAGGCTTAACATAAATTGCTTCTTGTTATATAATGGTTAGGAAAGTTTTCTAAGTTTCTTTTGGTGCAAAATAAAAAACTTTTACAATTGAAACATTAATGAAAAATGTATCTTTAACTTAAGAGACAAATGTTTAGAAATGACTTAATTTTTCCCATAAGAATGCTGTTCTTGCTAATTGACCAGGTTTTACAATTCGGCACGTTATCCTATATATATATTTTTTATTCTTTAAAATATATATACTATATCGACTATATATTATATATATATATATATATATATATATATATATATATTAATATTCTATTATATATTAGTATATATATATATATTATAAGATATATATATATATATATATATATATATTATATATATATATTTTTATATAAGATGGTTCTATCTTGTGGAAATATCTAAAGTCTACTGATACTCTATATAAGTTCGGTAAACATTATTAATAAAGGCTGTTAAGGAGGATAGAGTGTCAAATTTAGGCCACTTCTAGGTAATATCATTAATTAGCAATTTGTCAATCAATATTGTAAATTTAGAGGTAAATTGAAGAAAATGTGTACTCGAGCTGGGCAACGTTGGTCGGGGGGAGACAACCACGATCTGGGGGAAGCACTGTGTTCTGCTGTTGTGTGATAAGATGTGGAATTGACAGGATTTTGCTAGTGCTAGCAAATCTATGATAAGTGCACAAAGAATTTAGGCCATGGGGATTAATTTGAACGCCGTCGGACGTCTCCAAAGGTGAAGATGTGAGGATGAAGAAAAAATTTTTTTAAAAAAAAATCGGCGTGTTACAGATGTCACATGCTCCAACGTGTGAAGGAATTATGATCAAACTTCTGACCCGTACAGGTGTTCAATGTTCATTTACTACAAATATACACCTAAGTAAGAACAGTTGTAGTTGTAACAGATATGTTTTATTAGGCTTGGGTGAGGCGTTACCATACATGAACACAAAACCAGGAGAACAGGTTGACTGAAAATCTATTTATCCTATTGCTGAATTACTTTCAATAACTTCTGTGATTTATTATTGAATTATTTTATCCATAGTCTATATTTTCTACCATAGTTCTCATATATTTCAAAAGTACCAAATCCTAACTTCCTGACACTATTATTATTGTTTATCGTCGTTGCTGATAGTCGTCTATGGTTTTATTATGCCCATTTTTATATAAATAATGTTTTTCATGTAGGGTTCAGAACTATTGTTGTCATAGCCAAGGTGTTATTTGGGGTTTGGTTAGTTGGAATTTCCTGTTTGTTCCATCGAGGGGAGAGTGATGTCTGTGACCACAACTAAGTGTTAACTTCCAGTAAGTTTTTGAGGGTGTTTAATACATTCAGCCTACCATAACGTCTCAGTAGTTTATTAAATCCCCCTCAGATATATTGATCTGTGTGCAGTATCTAGAGAATGCTTTTCCTTAATCAGTTCTCAAAGCTTTCATGAAATGTCGGATTTGTAGTGAAATTATTGGCTCCAACTTGTCCTTTTATTTAGCGGCCTTAAGAAACTGATAATCTAGCTGAAATAATTTAAGCAGACCTTTATTTTATTTTAAAACCCATTCTGTTATGATCTTTTCTGCTATTTTTTCATCTCGTTTACTACATTTTGATCATAATTTTAATCTGAAACCAACAAATAAATTAAATATATTTAATTCATCACTGACGATAACAGAATATTTTATGTGTATTATTGTAAGATCAGTTTGTATGGTTTCCGTTAAACAAACATACCAGACATCCTTCATTCCTGAAAAACAGACTCAAGGGGCACGTAACACAGACTCTCTGAAACCAGACTCAAGGGGTCACGTAACACAGACTCTGAAAACTGACTCAATGGGACGTAAAACAGACCTTAGAAACCCAGACTCAATTGGGCACGTAACACTGACTCAGAAAACCTAGGACTCAAGGTGGCAAGTAACCACAGACTTAGAAAACAGACTCAAGGGGCACGTTAACAGATCAGAATAGCAGAATCAAGGGCACGTAACACAGATCAGAAAACCAGACTCAATGGGCACGTAACACAGACTTAGAAAAACAGACTCAGAGCAAAATTTTTATTAAGCAAAATTTTTCAAGATAAAAAAAATATGTTGCTGAGGTGAAACGTCCCATACCAGGTTTTGTCTTCATTTGTGTTTGCTTTGACCATTGTGTTAGTTGTGCGACATCGTTGTTTTGACCATTGTGTTAGTTGTGCGACATCGCTGCTTTGACCATTGTGTTAGTTGTGCGACATCGCTGCTTTGACCATTGTGTTAGTTGTGCGACATCGCTGCTTTGACCATTGTGTTAGTTGTGCGACATCGTTGTTTTGACCATTGTGTCCGTTGTACGACATCGCTGCTTTGACCATTGTGTTAGTTGTGCGACATCGCTGCTTTGACCATTGTGTTTAGTTGTGCGACAATCGCTGTTTTGGCCATTGTGTTAGTTGTGCGAAAATCGCTTTTTTGGGACCATTGTGTTAGTTGTGCGACATCGCTGTTTTGACCATTGTGTTAGTTGTGCGACATCGCTGTTTTGACCATTGTGTTAGTTGTGCGACATCGCTGTTTTGACCATTGTGTTAGTTGTGCGACATCGCTGTTTTGACCATTGTGTTAGTTGTGCGACATCGCTGCCAAACAAACTCCTGACATTGTTGTCAACAGAGTAACCTGGTCTTAGGGTGGGCTGCGGGGGTAGCAACTCTGAAAATCGGTCACAGATAAGTAACTGGTACACACAGTAACGCACACACAAAATTTAGACACATGTGCGTACCTTTAGATACATCTGTGTACCTTTATTGTTGCACATGTGTCTAAATTTTCATCTTGTCGGTATTGTATACTATTCATGTACAAGGCACATACAGTTACAGTAATGTGCTAGGCACTTCCTTACCTCAGTTGTTGTCATCGTCGCTTATAATTACGGATGATGGAGCTGCTGAAAATGTTATAATACTGTATTATTATTGCTGTTATTATTATTATTAATATTGTGATTATTCTCACGTGGTAGTGATAATCTTGTAAAAATCGTACAGCTTCTGGGAAGTGGGAGAGAGGTTTGATACAAGGAAGTGGAGGGTGACTTCAATTCCTACGAATTAAAACCTAATTATGTTTAAGAGTTAATGTAGAAAGGAATATGCAGTCACAAGGTGGCGTGTCGTTGGCTCGGATAATAATCATTATTTTTCACTGGGTTTTAATACACTGCGGATGATAATAACATGTATTTATGTGTGAGACACAGACAACATGGCTGCAGTGTGTGACCACAGACAACATGGCTGCAGTGTGTGACCACAGACAACATGGCTGCAGTGTGTGAAACACAGACATCATGGCTGCAGTGTGTGAGGCAGACAACATGGCTGCAGTGTGTGAGACACAAACAACATCATGGCTGCAGTGTGTGAGGCAGACAACATGGCTGCAGTGTGTGAGACACAAACAACATCATGGCTGCAGTGTGTGAGACAGACATGGCTGCAATATGAGACACAGACAACATGGCTGCAGTGTGTGAGACACAGACAAAATGGTTGCAGTGTGAGACACAGACAACATGGTTGCAGTGTGTGAGACACAGCCCAAACTGGCTGCAGTGTGTGAGACACGGGACAACATGGCTGCAGTGTGTGAGACACAGACAACATGGCTGCAGTGTGTGAGACACAGACAACATGGTTGCAGTGTGTGAGACACAGACAACATGGTTGCAGTGCGTGAGACACAGACAACATGGTTGCAGTGTGTGAGACACAGACAGCATGGCTGCAGTGTGTGAGACACAGACAACATGGTTGCAGTGCGTGAGACACAGACAACATGGCTGCAGTGTGTGAGACACACAACATGGTTGCAGTGCGTGAGACAGACAACATGGCTGCAGTGCACCAGTACCCGACTACGTACTTCAACTGTGGAACAGAGTTCTCATCACAACTGGAAGAACGCCAGTGTCATTTCTTGGCGGGGATGTCATTTTATTAGTGCACAACTCAGTTTACAGGCTAGGAGTCTATATCTTACTTCAGTTCATATTTCAAAGCCCAGCTATATTTAAGGCTTACTTCCATCCTCTGGAATGTGACCTACTGTAGCTGACTAGCACCTAGGTACCTATTTATTGCTAGGTGAATAGGGGCAGCAGGTTTAAGGACACTCTTCAGAGGGCATCAGCACATACCAATAGTTGCATGAACCATTAGGTTTCAATTCTTCAGCGTTGAAAATGTAAAGTCAGTTGGATGAGGTGTTCTTAAGTTATAGAGGAAAACCTTGGAGGATGAAAAATATTCAGACAGCCGCTATAAAGTACCCCTTCGGGGATACCTAATTAGCACATTGATTACCCTTAAATCTCTGCCTTCTGAGGTTGTTAGGGCTAATCAGGGCTTTTAAGGAACTTGATACGTTATTAGGTCGGGCTGCGTGTACCTCCCAAGTCTTAGGTTATGTTAGGTGGGAGTGAACACACACACACACACACACACACACACAGAACACACACACTGGTGGGATACAGCCGGCTTGTTAAAATGTATGTATGTATGTATCACACATACACATTATATATATATATTATATATATAAAATATATTAATATTTTATATATATATATATATATATATATATATATACAAGGTTTCGCAAGAGCAGGCGAAAATACACAAACACTGATCTCTGGCCGAAGGAGACTCGAACCTACGAACCTTGGAACAAGGTACGCAGTGCCTTACCATTCTCACCACACTGGACCGAGTGTGGTGAGGTCCAGTGTGGTGAGAATGGTAAGGCACTGCGTACCTTCTTCCAAGGTTCGTGGGTTTTCGAGTCTCCTTCGGCCAGTATATATATATATATATATATATATATATATATATATATATATATATATATATATATATACATACATATATATATATAGACACACAAACACACACACACACACAAATGCGCTCGTAATGGGGGGGAGGCAAGAATTTTCCTTTATTGATAAAGAGGCTTATGAGGCGGTGTTGAAGTTTTTCTCATCCTATGTACAAATCCCATTGAATTACAATACAATTGACTCACAGTAACTTTCGCTTGCAAGAGAGATAGTAAGAGGAGTCTCCCAAGTCCCTGCTGTTTTAACACAACAGTGAGAGGACCGCTGGATGCCACCGCTCACCCACCATAGCACTCACCAGGATATTTACATTTATTTGTGGCTTATATTACTGCTCTCACTTTTGTGTCTTGTGAAAGTGCAAGGTTGAGTGAAACAACTGTCTTGCGAGAGTGCAAAGATGAGTGAAACAGTTGTGTCTTGTGAGAGTGCAAGGTTGAGTGAAACAGTTATGTCTTGTGAGAGTGCAAGGTTGAGTGAAACAACTGTCTTGTGAGAGTGCAATGTTGAGTGAAACAACTGTCTTGTGAGAGTGCAAGGTTGAGTGAAACAACTGTCTTGTGAGAGTGCAAGGTTGAGTGAAACAACTGGTCTTTTTGGGGAGTGCAAGGTTGAGTGAAACAACTGTCTTGTGAGAGTGCAATGTTGAGTGAAACAACTGTCTTGTGAGAGTGCAATGTTGAGTGAAACAACTGTCTTGTGAGAGTGCAATGTTGAGTGAAACAACTGTCTTGTGAGAGTGCAATGTTGAGTGAAACAACTGTCTTGTGAGGGGCAATGTTGAGTGAAACAACTGTCTTGTGAGAGTGCAATGTTGAGTGAAAAAAACTGTGTCTTGTGAGAGATGCAAGGTTGAGTGAAACAACTGTGTCTTGTGAGAGTGGGAAGGTTGAGGAAGCAACTGTGTCTTGTGAGGGGTGCAATGTTGAGTGAAACCGCTGTCTTGTGAGGGGTGCAATGTTGAGTGAAAACAACTGTGTCTTGTGAGAGTGCAATGTTGAAATGAAACACTGTCTTGTGGAGTGCAATGTTGAGTGAAACGCTGTCTTGTAGAGTTTCAATGTTGAGTGAAACAAATGTGTCTTGTGAGAGTGCAAGGTTGAGTGAAACAACTGTGTCTTTGTGAGAGTGCAAGGTTTGAGTGAAACAACTGTGTCTTTGTGAGATGGGAAGGTGGAGTGAAACAGCTGTCTTGTGAGAGTGCAAGTTGAGTGAAACAGCTGTCTTGTGAAGTGCAGGGTGGAGTGGAAAACAGCTGTTCTTGTGAGAGTGCAAGGGTTGAGTGAAACAACTGTGTCTTGTGAGAGTGCAAAGTTGAGTGAAACAGCTGTCTTGTGAAGTGCAATGTTTTAGTGAAACAGCTGTCTTGTGAGAGTGCAAGGTGGAGTGAAACAGCTTTTGTCTTTGTGAGAAATGCAAGGTTGAGTGAAAAAAACTGTGTCTTGTGAGAGTGCAATGTTGAGTGAAACAGCTGTCTTGTGAGGGGTGCAATGTTGAGTGAAACAGCTTGTCTTGTGAGAGTGCAAAGGTGGAGTGAACAGCTGTATCTTGTGAGAGTGCAAAGTTGAGTGAAACAACTGTGTCTTGTGAGAGTGCAATGTTGAGTGAAACAGCTGTCTTGTGAGAGTGCAAGGTGGAGGAAACAGCTGGTCTTGTGAGAGTGCCCAAAGGTTGAGTGAAACAACTGTGTTTGTGAGAGTGCAATGTTGAGTGAAACAGCTGTCTTGTGAGAGTGCAAATGTTGAGTGAAACAGCTGTCTTGTGAGAGTGCAAGGTGGAGTTGAAACAGCTGTGTCTTGTGAGAGTGCAATGTTGAGTGAAACAACTGTGTCTTGTGAGAGTGCAATGTTGAAGTGAAACAGCTGTCTTGTGAGAGTGCAAGGTGGAGTGAAACAGCTGTGTCCCTTTTGAGAGTTTCAAGGTTGAGTGAAACAAATGTGTCTTTTGAGAGTGCAAAGTTGAGTGAAACCCGCTGTCTTGTGAGAGTGCAATGTTGAGGGGAAAAAGCTGTCTTGTGAGAGTTGCAATTTGAGTGAAACAGCTTGTCTTTTGAGAGTGCAAGGTGGAGTGAAACAGCTGTGTCTTGTGAGAGTGCAATGTTTGGGTGAAACAGTGTTTTTGTGAGAGTGCAATGTTGAGGTGAAAACAGCTGTCTTGTGAGAGTGCAAGGTGGAAGTGAAACAGCTGTGTCTTGTGAGAGTGCAATGTTGAGTGAAACAACTGTGTCTTGTGAGAGTGCAATGTTGAGTGAAACAGCTGTCTTGTGAGAGTGCAAGGTGGAGTGAAACAGCTGTGTCTTGTGAGAGTGCAAGGTTGAGTGAAACAACTGTGTCTTGTGAGAGTGCAATGTTGAGTGAAACAGCTGTCTTGTGAGAGTGCAATGTTGAGTGAAACAGCTGTCTTGTGAGAGTGCAAGGTGGAGTGAAACAGCTGTGTCTTGTGAGAGTGCAATGTTGAGTGAAACAACTGTGTCTTGTGAGAGTGCAATGTTGAGTGAAACAGCTGTCTTGTGAGAGTGCAAGGTGGAGTGAAACAGCTGTGTCTTGTGAGAGTGCAAGGTTGAGTGAAACAAATGGGGTCTTGTGAGAGTGCAATTTGAGTGAAACAGCTGTCTTGTGAGAGTGCAATGTTGAGTGAAACAGCTGTCTTGTGAGAGTGCAAGGTGGAGTGAAACAGCTGTCTTGTGAGAGTGCAATGTTGAGTGAAACAGCTGTTCTTGTGAGAGTGCAAGGTTGAGTGAAACAGCTGTCTTGTGAGAGTGCAATGTTGAGTGAAACAGCTGTCTTGTGAGAGTGCAATGTTGAGTGAAACAACTGTCTTGTGAGAGTGGGAATGTTTTAGTGAAACAACTGTCTTGTGAGAGTGCAATGTTGAGTGAAACAGCTGTCTTGTGAGAGTGCAAGGTTGAGTGAAACAGCTGTCTTGTGAGAGTGCAAGGTGGAGTGAAACAGCTGTCTTGTGAGAGTGCAAGGTGGAGTGAAACAGCTGTCTTGTGAGAGTGGGAAGGTGGAGTGAAACAGCTGTCTTGTGAGAGTGCAAGGTGGAGTGAAACAGCTGTCTTGTGAGAGTGCAAGGTTGAGTGAAACAACTTAAAATATACATAATCCTATTTATTTTTACTAATGGGTACAGTTTGTACTCACCCATTTGTGGTAGCCGGGGTCGATTTACGGCTCCTGGCCCCCGCCTCTTTGCTGGTCGCTACCAGGTCCAGTCTCTCCCTGCTTCATGTGTGTGTGTGTGTACTATCTTTATGTGGTTGCAGGGGTCGAGTCACAGCTCCTAGTTCCCTCTTCGTTGTATGCTTACGTCTGTGCGCGCACGTGTGAGTGGGTGCTTAAGTTATTGTATAAGAAGAAAAGTGTATTAAGATTATTAACTTGGAGAGTTAATCCGAATACAGGATTATCCAAGAAAGTCAAGCAGTGTGGCTTATTTCTACTGGTGTCATTTGATCCGCTTACCCAGGATGTGACCCCTCAAATACCCAGGTATCTATTTATTGCTATGTTTGTAAACAAGCCTAGCATCTTCACCGGCCTCAGTACTGAACCTGGGTACATCGGTTGTGAGCCGAAGACACTGTCACTGAGCCACGAGCAAGAGTGGATTCCTAATTACTAGCTGCGGTACAGTATGCATTTATTCTTGACCTCCAGGACCCTATCATGCCTCCTCTTGAAGCTGTGTCATGAGTCTGCTTCCACCACCTCAGCTAACTCGTTCATTTAATCCAGTTACAACATCCAACATCCCTACAGAATCCCGGTCCCTCCTTCATCACTTGGTCCCTTCTCCATCCTCCCTGAACCAGTCCCTCCATCACCCAGTCTCTTCTCCATACTCCATTACCCAGTCCCTCCATCCTCCATCACCCGGTCCTTTCTCCATCCTCCATTACCCAATCCCTCCATCCTATGTCCCCAGTCCCTTCTCCTTCTCCATTACCCCGTCCCCTTTATCCTCCTCACCCCGGGTCCCCTCCCCCCCCTCCCCC
>NC_069406.1:69250660-69473160 GCF_026875155.1 Cherax quadricarinatus
AGGTTTAAAGCAAGGGGCCCCCCAAAACCCCCTTAAAAAATTCCCTTTGTGCATCCAAATTTCTCAAGCAGAGTTCAAATCCTGGTATCATTTCCCACCCAAGCCATACCTAAAAGGGGTTATGCAATGGGGGATGCTGAAGTGTTTCCTCCAAAAATCTCTTAGGGTCGAGTGGGGGAATGTCTGGGCACATTCAAGCACCTTTGAAACATGCTTTGGTGTAGAGTTTTTTAAAGTTTTGCAATGACCTTTGGTCCATGGGCTGGGGGAGGAGTGGTATTCGGGGCAAGAACTTTACTGTGATGAACCCAAACTCCTCGAAAATTAGGTCATCCAAGTTTGGAGGATGAGCAGGTGCATTGTCCATTACTAGGAGGCACTTGAGATCCAATTTCTTTTCCAGGAGGTAGTTCTTCACACTTGGGCCAAACACTTCATTGAACCACTCGACGAAAATGTTCCTCGTGACCCATGCCTTACTATTAGATTTCCAAAACACGCACAGTTTACTCTTCATAACATTGTTTTTCCTGAGCACTCTGGGAATTTCAGAATGGTACACTAGTAACGGCTTCACTTTGAAATCCCCACTAGCATTAGCACAGAACATGAGCGTCAGCCTGTCTTTCATAGGCTTATGTCCTGGCAGTGCCTTTTCCTCCTGTGTAATGTAGGTCCTCTTTGGAATTTTCTTCCAAAAGAGGCCTGTTTCATCACAACTGAACATTTTGTTCAGGTTTCAGTCCTTCAGCCTCTATGTACTCCTTGAATTCATGCACATATTTTTCAGCCGCTTTGTGGTCCGAACTGGCAGCCTCACCATGCCTTACCACACTGTATGCCACTACGGTTCTTAAACCTCTAAAACCCAACCTTTACTGCCTAAATTCACTCACATCGCCACTTGTTGCAGGCAATTTCTTTACCAGATCGTCATGTAACTGCCTAGCCTTTTCACAAATAATCAACGTCATAATACTATCTCCTGCTAATTGTTTCTCGTTTATCCACACCAATAACTTCTCAACCTCTTCGAGTACTGGTGATCTCTTTTTTGTCAGCATTTTTTACCCCCTTTGCAACAACAGCATCCTTGATTTCCTTTCTTGGCCACGATGGAACTTATGGTTGTATAGGGTTTGTTATACATCCTGGCCAGTTTGGCCACATGTATGCCACTTTCATATTGTTCAATGATGTTTTTCTTAAATTCAGTCATATTTCTCACCTTCTTTACCAAAGGCTTGGCACTAGGATCTTTCTTTGGAGCCAATGGTAGCATATTTAGTACTTGCAAGCACTAAAATGAATGGAATATATGAAATATTTCGTACGAGCAAGTGAGGGGACCGTCGCTCACTGGTAAACAATGCCACACTGGCATGGAAGGGAGGCCGCCCGGGCTCAGAGCGTGCGTACGCGTCCTGGACGATCTACTATTCGTGAGTCAATCTACGATTAGCGAGCCCATATTTTTACAAAAATATTGCTATGATTTCCGAAAATTACGACTCTTGAGCCCTACGATTATCGAGGGACAACTGTATGACCAAAACTCTCTATACAGCTCCCATCTTTCTAATATGGTGCATGCCACCCAGTTTGTTTACATTCTCTGTGAGCACCGCATTTCTCCATTATGTTTGGAAACGTTCCAAAATTTCAAGCAATTTAAAGTTAGTATTTCATATTTTATAAAAACACTGATAATTATGCTTGTGTGTACCTGTACCTAAGTAAATTATACACTGTGCTGGCATGCAGGTACACATTAAAAATCACTAAGTGTCTCATTAGTCTCATAATAATAATAATATAATAACAATAATAATCACTCTGAGGCGCCTTAAATGTCGTTAAAAAACGTTAATACAGGTCTCCTTCAACATTCGTGTTTTCCACTTTCATGGGCTTCGAACATTCACCCAACAGCCACCCAATCATGTTTAAAGTATGTCATTACATATCTTAGGAATTGTGATGTTGGCAGAGTTTGTTTGGAGATAGGACAAGATAGTCCTTCAATATGACACTAATATCAACTCAAAACGGCTTATTTATCTATCACAATTCAACTAATATGACATAATAAATAATATTAATCATACAGAAACATGACATATACTCTAGAATGAATAAAATACATCATTAAGTATGTCATGAGTTTTGCTGTGTTGCTGTTGTTGGGTGTATAAGGGCCACTGAGAGCATAAGCCTTACATAGTGGTGGTGGAGGTGGCATCAGAAGAGGTAGAGACTAGAGGCAGTGGTCCTTTTTCTATCGATTAATTGTTTAACTTACTTGCTACATTGTTAATGCTACACTTTATCGCTGGCTGGCGCAACAGCCTTCATCGCTGGCTGGCGCTATAGCCTTTATCGGCTTGTGCTGCTTTAGTATCGACATATCGTTGAATCACTAAAGAAGGCAATTTCCTTCTCCTCCTCCTCCTCCTCCACTTTGGTACTCTGCTAAGAGTTCTTTTTTGAATTCTTTAGTTTTTCTCACCTGCTTTACCAAAGGGCTGGCACTAGTACAATACTTTACGATGTTTTCATGTGTTTTATAGACTGTTCATGGTTCAATAGGTTAAGGAAGCAGTACTGTATTATATTTTCCCTAAAATATATTGGGGCACCAAACATTTGCAATTTTTCAACATTTGCGAGGTTCTTCATCCCTTAACCCTTGCAAATGTTGAGGGATACTTGTATAGACATTCTGCTTAATCCATCTATGATATTTTTTTTCAAAATTATATATTAAACATGCTATGTAACATATAAACATGATAAATATACCCACAGTAGCATAAATTAACATAAATGAGATGTTTTTCCAGTCGGCTTGCCAGAGTGAACTAAAACCATACGCATTCGGCTGGTTTGTTTACAAAACTCACATCTGTCCTCTGTCCTCCCCCCCCCCATAGTACAAATATGTAGCTCATCTGTTGCCACCACATTTCATGCTGAATGATCCATTTGTGGAGTGTCATGTCAACACTAAAAACTTGCAGATTTTCAGATTTTGGAATTTTGGATAAAGGATTCTCTACTGTAATAAGTTTTGTACATTGCATAAGGTAATATTAACCAACTCTAGCAAGAGTAAAAAAAAAGTTTTGAAGAGGGCTCGAAAAAAATTAAAGGAAACCAAATGAGATGGATAACCTTTTAAGGAATCAAAGTGGTGAGCTGCAAAATAGAGAGGTGAAGATGTTTGAGATGGAGACAAGATCTAAAAGGATGTTGAATGTAAACAACAAGACTCAAAATTTTACATTTCTGGTAAAGAAACATGGGGACAAGATTATAACCAAGATGCTGACAACAGGCGACGACAGGGTGTGGAATGCATTAGGGGACTTCACCTATTTTCAGACATGAACTACAAGCAAGCTTATATTTAAAAAGACCTTTTATAAGTATACCTTGGAACAAGATATATTATTTTACAACTTTATTTACCAAAAAATATTTTTAACATGTTCAGTCATCTAAAGGAAAAAAAAAAAAAAAAAAAAAAGCACTCCAGTCCTCCAGATAAAGACTTGAAACACTGCACAGTACTGTATATCATTCTGTTATTGTTTGGGGTACAGTATTACATTTTTACAGCTATATAGTGTAGTATCTTCAGTAAGACAGATCATCGATATACAATTTCAGCCCCAGTCCCCCCCCCCCCTTTTTTTTGGCTGGAACCATGACCTGAATTAAATGTTGCCTTTGTAACAGTCCTTCATTAATATTATACAATACTTGCCTGTATTTCAAATATGGCAGGAACTGACATGAGCGAATAACTGGATTACCCTATATAATAAAATACCAAACATTTCTCTTAAATGTACTGTGGTTACAAATGTTTCAAGCCTTTTTTGCTCAAATATAATAACTATACCATATTCTATGAACATAACACTTTCCTGTTGTAATGACAAGTATACACTGGATAACAAAATGATACTGTAGTATATTTATTCTAAATTACTTACCAATTGCTCTTAGCATAGATCCAAAGCCACCTTTTCCACCAAGAAGTTGGAGAGTGGCTAATACAGGCTCCCTTCACAGGGGATGAAGGGGACAAATGCGACCCGAGACTGCAAAACCCCCCTGATACTGGCCCTACAAAGAAAAAATAAAAATACATTCCAGTTTTCAAAAATACATTCAACCCTATCCCAAACCCATTTAAAACATACAAAAGCATATGTGTATACAGATTTTTCATCACAAATCCGGGATCAGGGACTTGTATTTTGCTGGGTAAGATTTGCCAGATTTTCAGATGGTTGGTTTGAATCACTTTAAAAAAATTTAAAAACTTATTCACAAAAGGTTTATTGAACATCGCAAAAAATCGACAATTTTCCCCTACTTTTGAGCCAATTTCAAGGTACTTTTCGTCGTGAAACCCAAACAAAAACATACTTTCCGTAATATACTTTCCCTTCATCAAATAACCAAAAAAATGAATACAACCAAAAACCAATGAAAAACACAAAGAGGCACTATGCTGCGAAGCGAAATCCCTTATTTATGCCCCCCCCCCCTTTTTTTTTTTGGGGTATGTTTAAAAAGCACTTTTCCCTCACACATTGCCAAAGTTTCAAAAAATAGCCCCAAAAAACAACTGAGAAAAGTAATAATAATAATAATAATAATAAAAAATAAAAAAAACAACTTTTTTACTACATGTACATGGTATACACCCGCCGACACATGCATAATATAAAAAAGCCCTGTTATGCAAAAAATTTTTAGTAAATTAGGTCAGGTCCCAGGTAACATCCACACCGTCCCCTAAAACCCCCGGGACCCATTTTCTGAAGGGGGAACAAAAACAAAGGGGAAAAAAACACACCCATTTTTTATCCTGGCTGAAATTTTATTTACCAAAAATCATATTGGCTGGGAAAACAAAGACTAAAATAAGCACTGACTTTTTTGGGTTACCTAGGTCCCCACACATATCGCTGTGTGGATAATCTATGTAGAGAAAATGCTTTATTGTTTCATTTATGGTGCATTACGAGGTAAACACAGTTAGCCCTATGCCCCCAAGCGGGATAGGAAATGTACTTGTTCCCATATTTTTCATACCTCGTCGAACTGTCGTATTATTTTTTATTTAATGTCATTGCAAACAGTACATCGAGATTTTGTATTTACAATAGTGGGTTGCAATGCAAAGAGAGCCTCTATTATGCCTAGGCATTATGGGCCAACTTAACATTATTGGCTTACAGCCTACTTTACACTAAGGATTATATCCTAGTTGTACAGTAGGATAGTAATTATTTCATAGTTGTACAGTAGATTATTAATTATAAATGAATCAAAATTTGTATAAGACAAAGATATATTTATATTCGAAAATGCTTTTTGTGAAAACAATGATTCAATTATATTCCTGTCAACAATGGATAAAAGGTTCAAAGTGATTGTTGAAGTTATGATGTGGAAGTACATAAGCGAGTATGTGTGTACTGAGTATTTAGTGTTTAGTCTAGGGTGATTAAGTGGCTTTTGAGAAGAGTCTTAAATTGATTTTCATACTGGGTTATTTTAATATCTTCTGGTAATGAATTCCACATTTTGGGGCCCTTTATGTGCATAGAGTTTTTACACAGCGTGATATGGACACGAGGTACATCAAAAAGAGATCTGTGTCTTGTGTTGTAGTCATGTGTCCTGTTTAGGTTGGTGAGGAGAAGTTTGAGTGGAGGATTTATATTTCTGTGTATTGTTCTGTGTATGTAGCAGGCACATGAATAAGTATGGATGTTCTTAATGGCGAGCATATTTAGACTTTTGAAAATTGGTGGAGTATGCTGGCAGGAGTGGGAATTTGTTATCATTCTTACTGCTGCCTTTTGCTGGGTTATTAGGGGTTTTAGGTGATTGGATGTTGTTGATCCCCATGCACAAATTCCATATGTAAGATAAGGGTATATGAGTGAATGGTACAGTGCCAGGAGAGCTGATTGTGGAACGTAGTACCTTATCTTTGATAGTATGCCTACAGTCTTGGAGATTTTCTTGGTGATTTGTTGTATGTGTGTCCAGAACTTAAGGCTACTGTCAAGGTGGATACCTAGGAATTTTCCCTCTGCGAATCTTGCGACTAATGATTCGTTTAGCGTTATGTTAATTGGATCATTTGCAGCTTTGTTTCCAAACTGAATGAAATAGGTTTTATCAGTGTTCAGGGTAAGTTTGTTAGTCATCATCCAGGCAGAATAAGTCACCATGGGCCCCAAGAAAGCTTCTAGTGCCAACCCTTCGAGACCAAGGGTGCTAATGACTATTGAAATGAAGAAAGAGATAATTGCAAAGTACGAAAGTGGAGTGCGTGTGTCAGAGCTGGCCAAGTTGTATAGTATAGTTGTGTTGTATAGAGGGGGATTCCCCTTCTAAACAATAGGTTCAACACTCTCCCCTCCTCCCATCCCATCAATCATCACCAGATCTTCATTAAAGGTAAGTGTCAATTATTCTATTGTTATTGTTGTTATTGTAATTATTCTATTGCATTAAACTTAATATTTCATGTGGTAAAAGTTTTTTTTTTCATACTTTTGGGTGTCTTGCACGGATTAATTTGATTCCCATTATTTCTTATGGGGAAAATTGATTCACTTTCCGATAACTTTGGTTTACGATGATCTCTCAGGAACGGATTAATATCACGAACCGGGGGTCCACTGTATTAGTTCTAGCATGTGTATGATAGCATCATTTGTGCTTTTATTATTCCTGAATCCAAACTGACAAGAGTTTAATATGTTTTGTGAGACGAGGTAGGAATAGATCCGTCTATGAATTAATTTTTCAAAGATTATAGAGAGCAGTGGTAAGTAGATAATGGTCTAAGTTATTCAAGATCACTTGGTACCTCCTTTATGATCGCAGAGTGACCTCGCTATTGCAGGATATGGAAGGTAGTGATCAATGGATTTGTTAAAGAGCATTGCAAATTGGTGCACAATAAATTGAGAAGCTTTTTTGTACATAAAAGCGGGAAGTTGTTTATGTCTCCTGCCTTGTTTTTAAGGGTTTTTATGATGACGTAACTTCTTGGGTTGGTTGGGTAGATTGCGTACCTGGGTAGGACCTAGAGGTAGTCTGATGGACGGGTGTTGTGCTTGGTATTTTGTTTGCTTAGAAGTTTTTCCTATGGTGGAGATGAAAATCGAGTCTGTTTGCCGTTTAGTTGGAGTGCATGGGGTTCATCATTTTGTTATTTGAGTGTTTTGCTTTGGTAACTTTTTAGTTCCAGAATTTCAGATAAGTTTTCCAGGTTTTTTTCATATCACCTTTGATGTTATGTAATCTATTTTCATAATACAATTTTTTAGACCTTATCAGGCTGGCAAGTGCTGACGAGTAACGTTTAGATTGTTCTCTAGTTATTTGACCCATTCTATACTGTTTTTCATATTTGTGCTTTGTGTTCATGGATTTGAGGATGCTTGGTGTTAGCCAGGGATTATTCAGTCTCTTTGCTGTGATCTGTTTAGTTTTTCTGGGGCAATGTTTTTTTTTAGAAAATTATTTATACATTCATTCATATCTGTACATGTTTCGAGCTCATTTTGCCAATCGATGTTATTCATAGCTGCTATAAAGTTGTTAACCGCTGTCTCGTTATGTAGTCTGAAGGTTACTTTAGTAATGTCTTGTGGCAGTTTGCCCAGATTAGTTATGAGAAAGGTTGGGTAGTGATCTGTAGTGTTGTCTGTGATTATGCCTGATTTTAAAGGGGAGATGGTGTTTGTCCAGATGTGGTCTATTGAGATGCTTGTCTCGGTGATTCTTGTAGGTTTAGATATTGCTGGTAGCAACAGGCAGTTACTCATTGTGTTTGTGAATTCGGTTACTTGAGGGTCCTAGTCATGTAGTATGTTTATGTTGAAATCTCCTGTTAGTAGTAGGTGGTCTTTATTCATGTGTGCATCAGTAATCATGTTTCCTAGTTTTTCACTAAAGTGGTAAATGTTTGACTGTGGTACTCTGTAGATGTTTATAACTGTGAGGGGTTTTTGCAGGTCTTTTGATTGAAATTTGGCTATGATATACAGTGAACCCCCGGTTAACGATATTTTTTCACTCCAGAAGTATGTTCAGGTGCCAGTACTGACCGAATTTGTTCCCATAAGGAATATTGTGAAGTAGATTAGTCCATTTCAGACCCCCAAACATACACGTACAAACGCACTTACATAAATACACTTACATAATTGGTCGCATTCGGAGGTGATCGTTATGCGGGGGTCCACTGTATTCTCCATGTTTGTCCCTTGTGCAAGATTTATTGATACATTCGAGTTGATTTGAGTAGTATATGGCTGTTCCTCCCCCTTGCTGGTCTGTTCTACAGTTGTGTATGGCCATGTAGCCAGGAATGGTATAGACATCTGTAATATCAGGCTTAAGCCAAGTTTCTGCGAGTGTGATGATTGATATATTGGAATGAAGGGAATTGAGTAATGCTGTGAGGTCATCATAATGTTTGCTCAAGGATCTGACATTGTAGTTAAAGATGGTTATGTTATTGTTTGCACTGAGTAATGTCTTTGCTTGGTCTGCTGTATAGTAATTACAGTTGCTGGCTAATTCGTGTAATTCATTTTGTAAAAAGTTTACATCAGGATCTATACCTGTAATCATAGGATGAGAGTAATTTTACAAACTAGATTTTCTGAGTAAAATAATGTAAGAATTATATTGAATCTACAACTAGACTAGTGAATAAGACTCCGTGATTATTCTAAAACTTGTAAAAATATTATTCATTCTGGAGTATTTAACATTTTTTATGTTATTTATATTGTTTATTATGTCATATTAATCAACTGCGATAGGCAAATAAGTGTTGATATTAGCGTAATAATAAAACATATTCCCTTGCATCACGAGACTGAGCTCATGGCAACCGACAGTGGCTTCAAAGCCACCTTATCTTAATGGACAATGTACTGTGTAGGTGTTTTACACAACAAGAAGCATTTCTTTTATTCGTTGGAACCATGGCTAGGGCTAAAAGTAAGCAGGTTATAACAATAAATGGAAAAAAGAAATTGGAATGACTTATGCAGCAAGTAGCACCACCAAACAGTACCAGGAAATTGGTGTGGCAACCCTGGAAATCTGAAATTATGCTAGCTGAAATTAGTGCCAAATAACAGATAGAATCGGATGTCTGATTGCCGGATTTGTGATGGCAGACCTGTACCACATAATTAGTTTTTCTATGAACATGCACAAAATTTGTGTATGTTCTTCTTTGGGTCATTACCTCCCAATGAGGTAAGGTGACCCAAAGAAGAAGAAACACTTTCACCATCGCTTACTCCATCACTGTCTTTCCAAAGGTGCGTCAATACTACAAACTGCAAATATCCTCACCCCTCCTTCAGAGTGTAGGCACTGTACAGCCCACTTCCAGGACTCAAGTCAGGCTAATTAGTTTTCCTGAATCCACTCATAAATGTTACTTTGCTCACACTCCAACAGTAAATCAAATCATAAAAACCACTTGCCACTTCTATCAAACATGCTGACACATACCTATTGGATGGCTAAGCCCCTCACATGAAAAAAACTTCCTTTACCCCTCCCTCCAACCTTTCCTAGGATGAACTCATCCTTCCCTCCTACAGATTTATACACCCTCTAAGTCATCCAATTTTTCTCCATCCTTCCTAAATATCCAAACCATTTCAGTAACCCTCTTTAGACCTCTAGAAACCCTGCACCTCCTTCTAATATTTATTTATTTATTTAATAATTTGAACATACAGAGGTACAAAAAAAATACAGGTAAGTGCAGCATGCCAAAGCCACTTGTATGCATAGCATTACGGGCAGGCTTAAAATTAACTTAAGATTAACTAAGCAATGATGTAATTAGTGATAAAACATTATTGTAAACAGATAACAATAAAGCACAAATGAGTATTACAAAGACAGGTCATATGGTTGCATGCATTGCTGTACATTCAGTAGAATGGAGTATTCTGTTAGGTAGTGTATTTAAAAAATAAGTTAGATTGGGTCTTAGGTTTAACATTTATGTGATATAATTATGAGAAACATTTAAGATATACAATTTATAAGGTCGCTAATCTCCAAACTACAAATTCTCTGCATAACATTCACACCCTCAGACATGATGTCTCCACTGCCTCCAGCCTCCTCCTTGCTAGTATGTTTAAAACTCATGTTTCACATCTATATAAGAACCACCTGCTGAATATTTTTGAAATCCATGGCTGTGCCACCTTTATGCATTAACCCCTCCCCTGTCACTTAGAAAAGTAAGCAAGTGAACTGCTGAGAAAAAATATTGGTGTTTTACAGTGGTTAGATAATAGTCCAGACCTCACCCTATTGGAATTTCATGAAAGGATGGAATCCTGCCATATTTTATCCATGTCATGCATGCAGCAGGAGATCAAGGACATGTTTATACTGTTGCTTTTTAATGATTTTCATAATAAAAGGGAGGTCTGGATTATATTGGCAGGCACTGTAACATACACAATCACTACATTTTGTGTCAGTAAGTCATACAAACATGTAGTTACTGCTACATCTTTTGTCAGCATGTGATAAAACTTCATCTTGTCCCAGTAAGACATATAACACACATGTAATTACTACAGTATTATTTCTTGTGCCAGTAAAAGACAACTTCTCTTACCTCCCTCTCCATTAATGCTTCCAAAAGGTCCCCACCCGTAGCATTCTTCTCTTGAATGCACCATAATCGGCGATGACCAGAGATGTGGGATTCCAGGAGGATCATTGTAGCAGCTTTTGTTCTTATGCCTGCAAGTAACAATGCTATATTCTCAACTTCAATGATATATAAAAGATTTCAAACTTGAAACTCAGTATGAACGTCCCTATTTGTTTTCACAATACTTAAGATTCACCTGTGGTTATCTTAACCTGTGGCTATTTTTATAATTATGGTTCAGCATTATTTTGCTAATATCCCCCAAGATAACAATTTGCAAAAGTAATCGTTTTTGCTGCTGTATAGAAATTGTGCTTGTATGTTGATATGACAATATGCAGTTTACTTGTGAAGATCTTTCGTTCACCTGGGGTTCAGAAACTGATGAAGAGAATTGAGGAAGTCCTTGGTGGACGAAATGTCTTCCATGTAAAATGCCACAAACCACACGTTTCTTAACATACTTATTCGTGAAGTGTACCACTGATATACAGGAGGGCCCCGCTTATACAGCAGGTAAGGTTCTGAGTTAAAGCAAAAATTACTGTAAAGTGAAACATAGCCTTTTTTTCCACTTTCAAATGCATATAAAAGCCTGATAATGTTTGCACTATCATACACAGTATGACCCCTGTATACGCTGCCGATAAGTTCCAAAGACCTGCCGTGGATACCAAAACCGTTAATAGCTACAAACCCTATATTTAAGTTCTATACATATCTATTATAAAGTTTAATTGATAAATTATGCATAGTAAGTGGAGAATTATCACTTTTTCACTGATGGGAAGCACTTCATGGCTTCTTTTAGGCTTTGAAAAACTGCCAGCTTTTTCTAGTTTTGTAAAATTAAAAGGCATTTTTGGGCCACAATAAACTGTGGATACTGAATCAGTGGATATGGGGGTTCTACAATATTAAGTGAGGAATAGAACTAGGCCTAAAAAATGCATATACAGTAGTACAGGTCGGCCATCATTAATCATTAACCAGGCCCGGTGGCCTGGTGGCTAAAGCTCCCGCTTCACACACGGAGGGCCCGGGTTCGATTCCCGGCGGGTGGAAACATTCGACACGTTTCCTTACACCTGTTGTCCTGTTCACCTAGCAGCAAAATAGGTACCTGGGTGTTAGTCGACTGGTGTGGGTCGCATCCTGGGGGACAAGATTAAGGACCCCAATGGAAATAAGTTAGACAGTCCTCGATGACGCACTGACTTTCTTGGGTTATCCTGGGTGGCTAACCCTCCGGGGTTAAAAATCCGAACGAAATCTTATCTTATCTTATCTTATCTTATCTAGTGCGCCGGATTACAGAATGGTTAGGTGTACACTTAACTTATCGGATGGCCCGGTGGCCTGGCGGCTAAAGCTCCCGCTTCACACACGGAGGTCCCGGGTTCGATTCCCGGTGGGTGGAAACATTTCGACATGTTTCCTTACACCTGTTGTCCTGTTCACCTAGCAGCAAATAGGTACCTGGGTGTTAGTCGACTGGTGTGGGTCGCATCCTGGGGGACAAGATTAAGGACCCCAATGGAAATAAGTTCGACAGTCCTTGATGACGCACTGACTTTCTTGGGTTATCCTGGGTGGCTAACCCTCCGGGGTTAAAAATCCGAACGAAATCTTATCTTATCTTAGCAGAGCCTCTTCTGCTACATCTTCATTTTTATCACTGCTTTCTCCTCCACTGGCTTGCTGCTGTGGATTTACAACCATCTGCACAGTTTCTGAGTCAATATAATGATGAAATTTGAAATTATGCTAGCCAAAATTATTGCCGGATTACTGATGGAACCGGATGACTGATTGCCAGATTTGTGATGGCCAACCTGTACACCCATTACTTGCCCTAAAATATTTTCATTCTTAACTTATAGTGAGTGGTGAATATATTTACTGTAGGAAGTCTGAATGTGTATAATTGAAAACCACTTCATTAGCGATATGCCGTAAAGCAAAAGCACTGTAAAGCAGGGCCCTCCTGTACAGTGTTTGCAGTATTCTAAAAAATAAAATGATGCACAAGTTCTCACAGGGAGTAGATACAGAAAACAGTCAACACTGTAAGCAATAATTTTTGCTACATTACTCCCCCCCTCATCACAAATCCACTAATCTCTATATTATATAACAAACATGCTATCCATTGCTAGAGGAAAATTAGTCTTCTGTCAAGGAAATTTAGGTAATAACAGGTAAAATTTCATTTAATTTTTTTTATTAAGTAGATTTTGCAAGAAAAACACTTATTTCACATATGGGAAAGAAGCTCTATTTGATTAAATTTAATAATGCAACCCAACCTAGACTAGTAATAAAATTGTCAGTTAGGTCGGGGTGAATAACATTAGGTTACAAAAACAAAGCAAAAATCTTTTCTCATAGGCAATAAACATACATATACTATATCTCCATTGCATGATGCACTTAACACTAGAGAACTTGCATAATAAGAACACGCTTGGGCATAAAGTAAATATTAACCCAATAATTTACCTCTCAGCTATGTTTAAGAAGATTTATTTGGATTTTTAACCTGGAGAATTAGTCACCCAGGATAACCCAAAAAAATTAAGTGTGAACATCCTTCCAGATGGATCGAAAAAACTGGAACCGACCTCCGCATGAACCAGCTACATGATCTATATCAAGTTAGACAACAGAGTCATTTCCCTGCTCCATGGGATATTACCCCATTCCAAACTACCATTCCTCCATTTCCCCCCAAAACTCTTCTTAAATCACAACCAAAGCTTCGTCTTGAAGCCAAACATGATGCCTTAAGCTGTATTGATAACTTAGTCACACAGAACAATCTTTCACAAATTATTTACGTTGATGGTTCTGTTCACCAGTCCACTGGTGCAGCTGGTAGTGCTGCTGTTGTCACACAGTGATGGCTCTCATAAAGAAATTGGAGCACGCATCAATAACTGGGCCTCTACCCTTCAAACAGAACTGTTTGCCATACTCCTTGCACTCAAATGTGTCCATGTATCTAAGGTTGACACTTTAATTGTAACTGATTCTCTGTCATCCATAAATGCTCTCAACTCATTAAGTATAAATTGTGGCATGCTTGTGTCAGAAGCCAGACACAGGTATGGTAAGATTGTGGACAGTGGAGTCAGAGTGCACATGCTGTGGATTCCATCTCACATTGGTCTTCAGATGCATGATAGAACTGATAAATTGGCTAAGCTGTATGCTTTCAAAGAGGGAGTAGATTACAATCTTGGGTTGTCAGTTAGCAGTTTGAGAACAATACGAAAAGAACTTCAAATGAACTTTATTGACTTAAGACTTAGGGAGATTGACACAAGTCAGTCCATCTATCATTCCATCATGCAGGAGGAGTCACATGTCTATGGTGCATCCAACAAGATAAGCAGACTCTTGGATGTCACTACTGCCCGGCTCCAGCTGGGTTACAAGTATCTATGGCAGGTTAAATCACCACCACCAGATGTAGACCAAATGAAATGTAAACTTTGCCAGATGGACTATTGTCACACCTTGCGTCATTATGTACTGGAGTGTGATCAAATTAATGAATTTAGAAACAACTCACTCAGAAGTGTTCAAGAAATGGCAAAGTATTTTATCCACAGTGGTATATTACAGACCATTCTGGAGAAATACCCTGACTTTGCTAGCTGTAAATACTGCATTACCGTGTGTGTGTGTGTGTGTGTGTCAGTGTGTGTGTGTGTGTGTGTGTGTGTGTGTGTCAGTGTGTGTGGTGTGTCAGTGTGTGTGTGTGTGTGTCAGTGTGTGTGTGTGTCAGTGTGTGTGTGTGTCAGTGTGTGTGTGTGTCAGTGTGTGTGTGTGTCAGTGTGTGTGTGTGTCAGTGTGTGTGTGTGTCAGTGTGTGTGTGTGTGTCAGTGTGGGGTGTGTGTCAGTGTGTGTGTGTGTCAGTGTTTTGTGTGTGTCAGTGTGTGTGTGTGTCAGTGTGTGTCAGTGTGTGTGTGTGTCAGTGTGTGTCAGTGTGTGTGTGTGTGTGTGTGTGTGTGTGTGTGTGTGTGTGTGTGTGTGTGTGTGTGTGGTGTGTGTGTGTGTGTGTGTGTGTGTGTGTGTGTGTGTGTGTGTGTGTGTGTGTGTGTGTGGGGTGTGTGTGTGTCAATCAATATTTGCACCAATAACTCATTACAGTTGTGACCGGGTGTGGAAGTGTGAATTGCTCATTACACTATAATTTGTTCATGATTGTAGCCATGTATAAACGTAAGTAACCATTCTTACAGAATTCATTACCTTTGTAACTTGTGAGCTCATTACCTTTGTACCTAGTTCAGCTACCAAAACTTTGGGGGCCCAGTCCCTGGACCCATTATGTACCTCTAATCTGTAAATACCTTTGTAACTTGTCATGATTGTGACCAAACCTACCTGGAGTTCATTACCTTTGTAAATTGTGAGTTCATTACCTTTGTAAATTGTGAGTTCATTACCTCTGTAACTTGCTCAGCTATCAAAACTTTGGAGTCCAGTCCCTGGACCAATTATGTACCTCTGTAATCTTTTGACAACCGCCCACAGGATGGGTATGGGGTGCATAATAAACATATTAAACTAACTGTTGTTGAAGACTGTCCCCCAGGATGCAACATATACCAATCAATTAATACCCAGGTACCTACTTACTAGGTGAACAGGGACAGGAGGCGTAAGGAAACATGTCCATGTCCCATGGCCTGATAGTGTATGAGGCAAGAGCATTGCCTATCAGGCCATGGGACATGGGCATGTTTCCTTACGCCTCCTGTTCCTATTCACCTAGCAAGTAAGTAGGTACTTGGATGATAGCCGACTGGTGTGAGTCACATCCTGGGGGACAAGCTATTATTTTTATTTACTACAAGTACATGTACATGGTATTCAGGCCTAGATAACATCAATGACATACTACTATACAGAAAGCCACTTGTTAGTTAGTTTAATATGTTTATTATGCACCCCATACCCATCCTGTGGGCGGTCGCTTGTTATGCTGAGTATTTTGGGTAAATTAGGTCCTTCTCCCAGGATGCGACTCACACCAGTCGACTAACACCCAGGTACCCATTTTACTGATGGGTTAACAGACAACCGGTGTAAAGAACACGTCCAATGTTTCTACCAGCGCTGGGAATCGAATACAGACCCTCACCATGTTATGCGAGAGCTTTAGCAATTGGGCCACAGGGCACTGTACCCCAATGAAAGACTGAAGGACCCCCAATAGTCCTAAGACAGTCCTCAATGATGCACCGACTTACTTGGGTTATCATGGATGGCTATCCCTCCAAGTTAAAAATTCAAACAAAATCTTATATTTCCACCTGTTGGACTGTTGATGGAGCTTGGGCTATTATGCACATCATGTACCCAGAGAGCTTCAGCTGCTTGATATCCTCAGCTCCAACAATACTGTAGCTACAAACAAGTAGCTACATGAAGGTTGTGTACAGGATATCTTAAAAAGCATGAAATAACCTTGAAACCCCACTGAAAGTGTATAAATTTATAAGTAATATGGCAATACAAGTTATCCCAGATTATGGTCACCTCAGAGCTCATTATTGACGACTCTGGATATTTCTTGAAAAGCCTAAAGTTAAGTAGTTATCCTAGTAGTAGTTACTCTTCTTCCCGGTAATTTACACTGTATGACAATTGTACTTATGTGTACCTGTGCCTAAATAAACTTACTTAATGTTAGAGGTTCCGTCTCACTAGCGTACTTTCTTTGTTGGGTTTATCAGGGCCACTGACAACACAAGTCGTATCGAGCCCGACTTCTCGATGGTACGAGGAAAAATTGTTGCCCAAGTCTGGGCGATGAGAGAAAAGGAACAAAAGTTCCTTTGTAAACAGAGACAGAAACTTGAAGTTTCCAATTAGATCCGGTGGACGCCCTTGCCAAGCCCCAGCAGGGAGGGACGCCCACACTCCCACCTGAGTTCAGTAACCGGCTTCCCACCAAGCACCGTTAAAGAAGTTTCCGCAGAGCAGAAAAAATGGAGCTGGCTAAAGTAAGCCGATGTACAGGTGCCCCTCCTGTAGGCTGCCCGGCGGGCAAAATAGATGAGAACAAGCGTCCCAGTGAGAACGGGGGAAATTTGTCATTGATACTCAGGCGAGAGAGAGACGTCCACACCCGACAAAGGCTGGCGCATAAGTCCTAGCTTAACTTACCTTCACTAACAGAACAAGAGCAACACAGTTGTTAAGGTGGACCACAGAGTCAGCATTACTGAGCACGGCTTCACGGAAGTCAGGGAATATGATGCAACAAATCTAGGCGGGAATTTTTAAAGGAAACAATGTTTCTTCCAGAAATAGAAACGTAGCAGCAAGTTACCAATTAGGTCAGGTGGGTATAGGAAAAAAATGGTGATTGTTGTGATATAAGTTAGCAGAGTGTGGTGACTTGGTGAACACCTCACCTCACCTCACTGATGACCCCCACTCCTCTGCACATCTTGGCTCTCACAACCTCTCAGTACCCTCTAAATTCATTGAATAACGTTTCGTGTGCATATACTATACCTTAAAACTAATATTTTATTTTATTTTAGTTTGTTTGATGCAAGTTTTATTTCGTTTTAAGGCAAAGATAAATATGATACAGTGGACCACAATACCTTGCTCCTTAAACTAGTAAGTAAGTTTATTCAGGTATACACAAATACAGTTACATAGAATTCATACATAGCAGCATATGTGTAGAGAACCTAGGATAACCCAAAAAAAAAAGTCAGACAGAGTGACTTATTTCCATTGGGGTCCTTTTCTAGAACTAGAACATTATGGAGTCAGAGAATATACCATTGAATATCTAAAATCTTAGCAATAGACAACAGTATGTCTCCACTAACGGTGAAACCTCATAAACTCGGCCTGTAGCCGTTACTCCTTCATGATAAAGTTGATATGTTAGCCAAGAATACCCAGAAGAATGTAGAATATAACTTTGGTATATCTGTGTCTAGCATTAGGAATAATATTAGGAGAGAAGTAAATAATGAAAATGATTGTTATAGGAATGCAGTTAGAAATTTGAGTAGATCTATAACACACTAAGATAACATGAACGTAGATAAGTATGTTTATGGAGCAACTTGCAATGTGAACACTGACTGATGTTGTAGTGGCCAGGCTTAGGCTTGGTTACAAGTACTTCTGGCAGTTTGGGAGACACACAGATGATGATCAAACTAAATGTAAATTATATGATCAGGTATATGGTCACTGTCTTGAACACTATGTGCTTAATTGTCCACTTATTGAGGAATACAGAGACAGACAGTATAATAACCTATGTGACTTGTCAAGATATCTTATTAATGAAAATAAGATACCAGATATACTAAGCAAATTTCCTAAATTTGCTTGTAACAGATAAGTGAACTGTAGATATGTAGATATAAACCCATATGTACACCTGTTAACCTTTTTGGGGCCTAGTTCCTAGGCCTTTTGTCTATCCATATGTTCTTGCGCTACCGTCCACAGGATGGATATGGGTGCACAATAAACTAGCCACTTCGGTGGCAAAATCTAATATAGCAGTTGGAGTGCTCCAAGGCAGTGTCATCGGCTCTCTGCTCTTTCTCATTTACATCAATGATCTTCCCAACGCATCTTATTCGCAGATGACTACTTACCTCTTCTTCCACTCAAACTCGACTATGCTTAGTGACACTGTTAACGATGAGCTACTAAAAATATTAACGTGGATGATGACCAACAAACTTACTCTCAATATAGACAAAACCTACTGGAGTTTACCTGGAGTTTACCTGGAGAGAATTCCGGGGGTCAACGCCCCCGCGGCCCGGTCTGTGACCAGGCCTCCTGGTGGATCAGAGCCTGATCAACCAGGCTGTTGCTGCTGGCTGCACGCAAACCAACGTACGAGCCACAGCCCGGCTGATCAGGAACTGACTTTAGGTGCTTGTCCAGTTTGGAAGCCGAGCTTTAAATATCCAACTTAACATATTGATCAATGGTTTCCCCATTACAATACACACCGAGGGCAAATTTTTAGGTCTTCACCACGATTGCAACTTAAATTTCAGACCTTCATCCAACATATATCCAAGGTCTCCAAAACAGTAGGAATCCTTTCCAAAATACGGTACTATATACCCCAAACGGCACTACTTACACTGTATCACTCTCTAATCTACCCTTCCGTCACCTATGTGGTATTTGTGCTTGGGGATCTACTACGACCACTCACCTCAAACCATTAATAACCCAATAAAAAGCTGCTGTGCAGATAATCACCAGCTCCTGCACCAGACAACACACCCCACCATTCTTGATGAGTTTGAACATACTTAATATACAAAATATGCACTCATATTACTGTGGCACTACTATGTATATAGAACATTAAACTCCAATATAAACCCTCCTCTCAAGCTTCTCCTTGATAGTTACAGTAACAGAACACACAGGCACAACACATGGAACAAAACTCTCTTCGACATCCCTCATGTCCGTCTTACCCTAATGCAAAAAAATGTAATGCACATAAAGGGCCCCAAGATTGGGAATTCATTGCCTGACCCAGCAAAAGGTCCCCTGTATGCTAGTCAGTTCAGGGTTATAATTAAAAATTACCTCATCTCCCAAATTTAACTACCAACTATGCCTGAAATCATAGAACCAGTTTGAAACTACTCAAGAAATCCCAGTTAACTTAAGAACACTAAATTGTACTAATTGTAATTTTTTTGTTGTTGTAACCCCTCTGTGGAAATTTTTTACATAATTTTATTAAAGGTGGAACATGTACATGAATAATATAATAACTGCGTATTAAAATGAGATTCTATTCGGACCTTCAAAAAATTTTAAGTGAAGGGGGGTGTGGAACAGCCACAGAGTGATGTGGAGGGGAGACGCCATAATGAATTTGATGTGTGAGCACTGGTCTGAATTGTGCAATGTAATCAGGCATACTTCAAGGTCAATTGGTGTATATCGAACTCAATCTGTAATTTAGAAATTGTTGACACATTCCCACTGAAGAACTGGGATAAATAGTTTGGGATACCCTTACAATTTGGCAACAAGGACGGAAAAATAGAGGACACCAATTCTCCCAGGAGCACACCTTAACTAAGTGACGCTTACCCATATTGTACAGTAGTTCTGCGTTGGCCATCGTAAATTCTAGCTCTAGTGGTAGCATTAGGGTGTTTCCAAAAAATAAATATGATCCAGTAATTAAATGGTGAGTGTTCAGGTTCAATTTTCCTTTCTATTATATATATATATATATATATATATATATATATATTATATATATATATATATATATATATATATATATATATATATATATATATATATAGTTTTAATGTGTCAGCATTTGGATTAATCTACCGGAAATATTCATACATGCTAGTAGCTCTCTTTCCGCTTAACAGTATTTCGCTACTTATGAACTACATAATGTATAGTATGCAAAGAAATAAATTTTTGAATTTGAATTTGAATATAGTGTTGTCATTTATATCTGCATTTCCAGTGTGACTCAGAATGAAATATTCGAAACATTTTCTGTATTTTCCTCAGTATGATATACAAGGATTAAAATTAAACTGAGTTACATAATTAAGGATATATGTTAACAAGCATATCTGATCATTAGGTATCACTGAAAGGAAATACCAACAGTCGATGTAAGACTTTTTTCTCCAAGATTTTCACCCATCAATCAATCAATTAATTAATTATTTCTACATGATTCATCTTTTTTACAAAATTCGAAGACATTACATCACTTATATGGAAATCACTTAGTTAGTACAGAATAATCTACCACTTAATACTTGCTGGCGACTTCAACATAAACTTTATCCAAGCTGAAAACCCTCAAGTAGCTGACTTCACGAATACCATAAGCAATTGCTTGCTATTACCTTCTATAACTAAGCCTACAAGAATTTCAGAGACAGGTACATCTTTAATTGACCATATCTGGACTTATATAATAGCTCATTTCAAAGTAAGGGTAATCACAGACAGTGCTACTGAACACTACCCCGCTTTCTCATAATCAACGTACGTAAATTATCACAAGAAACTAGTAAGATTTCATTTCGACTCCATGATGAGATATCGGTAAATAATACACAGATAACCCGCATATAGGAGAGAGAAACTTTTGATGACGTTTCGATCTGACTTGGTCCATTAACTAGTCACACAAGAGCACGAAGATAGGGAGCCAGTATACGAGAGGAGGGCGGGGATGAGAGCAAGAGAGAAGGAACAAATAACAAAATGAAGGTAGTGGTAGAGGAAGTGGTGGGAGTAGTGACACAAGTCAGAATGGAGTGTAGCGAGGCAAAGAAGTAGTGGCAATATGAATAATAGAAGTAGTGGAGAAGAAAAGACCATTTCAGGAGAGCTAATGGTCCACGAGGACAGGAGCAAAAACATAGGGGGTAAAAACTCTAGGACAGAGCTCACCTAGGCAGACAAAAGGAAAGGCAAAGAAAAATAGGAAAGGAGGAGGAGGTAAAGATCTTGGTCAAGTCACGAGTGTTCTGAAGTGTGGAACATTTGACAATATAATGAGAAAGAAAGGCATTTATAGAAACTTTTTCATATTAGGAAAGTTGTGTAAAAGGGGATGTTTCAATAAGATGGAGTCTGTGAAGACTAGAGGAAGGATAAACAGTTTTGGCAGATGGTCAGTCAATAGGATGACTGTGATCTCTAACATGATAGAAAAGAGCAACCTTTGTGCTCTTTAAGTCTGTAAAAAAGAGAGCGACCAGTTTCTCTAAAGTATTGGAGAGGACAAGAGGAGCAAGAACTGGAGTAAACTCTGGAAGCATCAGTAGCAAGAAGATAGATACAAACTAGATTGCTGCGAAGGTGAAAAGTAAGTTTGATGTCTAGGGAACAGATAGTTGTTAAGATTTAAGAGACTGAAAATATAAGGAAAGGAAAGACTGGGAGATTTCACAGGAGTATAGGACAGCGAGAAGTGAGCTACACAACATGATCGGCAGCAAATAGCAGTTTGACTCTTCTACTCTTCTCCAGAACATCACTTCATTTGAGATCATTTATTCCTAGGACGACTCGGGTCTGGAACATGTTCGTACAGCATAATGATATCAACGAAATAAAGTCAGTTAATCAAATGAAATATCTGGCCACAGATTGCTCCAACTTCATCCTGTTCCATATTTGTATGTTTCATAACAATAAAAAGGCTTTCAAATGAGCTAATGTAGGTAGCAGCTCTTAGCATGTAAACAAAGTTAGAAATCCTTAACTTAACCTTGTACAAGCCTGTGTAAAAATAAAAGAAAGTCCATTTAGCAATTGAGAAAACAGTTTGTGAAATTGGAAGGGTAGCCAAGTTTAGAAAACGAACTGCGAAGAGTGGAAATTTCCGAGTTAATGAATTTGAGGTTTACAAATGCGAAGGACACGGAGAAAGAGAAATAAGAACATTTTTCATGTCGCTTCGCATAGGCTTGCGATAAACAGAAAGAGAGACGCCTGTAGCCTAGCGATGGACATGCACATCAAGGAAAGGAAGCAAGTACAGTTGGACTCCCATTTACCTTTGAACTTGATGGAAGGAGCAAGATTGTTATGTGCATCACGGAATGGTTGGAAAAGACTAAGTCATGTGGCCAAAGAGCAAGACATCATCTACATAGGAAAGCCAGAGAGGAGGCCCACACCAGTAGTAGGAAGTAGAACAGCTTGGAAGTATTCCATGGTTGTGGACAATATGGTATATTTCCGGTTGATTTATTCATAAGTATAATTTGTATTATATTAAGAAGTGAACTTCTTCAGTCAGGAAACTTGTGTGTAAAGTGAGAAGCTCACTCAAGTTTTGGCTCATCAAACCTACTTGTATTATAATAATGTCTTTAATTTGCATAACTTGGGTAAAACGCTAAGGGAATGTGTGAATACAAGTGCAATTGTCTGAACCACAGTTTAATTAAATGTTGTATATATTATATATATATATATAATATATATTATATATATATATATATATATATATATATAATATTATTATATTATATATATATATATATATATATATATATATATATTATATATATATATATATATATATATATTTATATATATATATAATATATATATATATATATATATAATATATATATATATAATTATATATATATATATATATATATATATATATATATAATTATATCTAGTAAATATATTAAAGTACTATGATTATCTATATAAGTTCGTGTACACATATATAAGGCAGTTAAGAGAGGTGTAAATTTAGCCACTTCTAAGGTAAATCATAATTATGCATGTATGCAATCAATATTGTAAATTTATTGAGGTAAATTGAGAAAAATTGTCCGAGTGGCAAGTTGGTTAGTGGGAAACATATGGCGGAAGCACTTGTTACTTTGTTGTGTGATAAGATTGAATTGACTCAGGATATTGCTAATTCTAGCAATCTTGATAAGTGCCAAAGAATTAGGCCATGAGATAATTTGAAACGCGTTGACGTCTTCAAAGGTAAGTATGAGATGAAGAAAATTAAAAGGACTGTTAAATATGTTCATGCTCAAGTTGAAGAATTATGATCAAACTTCAGTCACGTACAGGATTGCTTCATGTACATTTATTTCATATTACATCAGGTAAGAACAGTATGTTTGACCCAGATATGTTTTATAGGTTGGGTGAGGCGTTTACATACAGAACACAAACCCAGGGAACAGTTGACATGAAATATATTTATCCTATGCTGACTATCTAATAATTGCTTTATTATTGAATTATTTTCATAGTCTTATATTTACAAGTTTTAATAAATTCATAAAGTACATCCACTTAGGGCACTTTTATTAATGTCTAGACTGTATTGCTGTATGTCAAGTCCTATGTTATATTTAATGCCCATTTTATAATTAAATTAATGTTTTTCATTGTAGTTTTCAGAAACTAATTTTTTTCCTCTGCCCAAGTGATATATTTTGGGTTTGGTAGTCTGGATTTCCGTTGTATACCATCGATGGGGGAGAATGATCGGACCACAACTAAGTGTTAAACCAGTAAGTTTAGAGGGTCATTAATACATCAGTCCTACCATAACTTCTCAGTAGTTATAATCACACCATAAGATATATTGACGAGTGCAGTATCTAGAAATGCTTTTCTAATCAGTTACAAGCTTTCAGAAATGTCGGTGTTTAGTAAATTAGGCTCAAACTTGCACTTTTATTTAGGGGCAGTTAACAAACTGATAATCTAGCTGAATAATAAGCAGACTTTTTATATTAAAACCCATTCGTATAATCTTTATGCAATTTTCAACCGTTACAACTTTAGATCATAATTTAATCAGAAACACAATACAATAAAATATTAATCCATCACGACATAACAGAAATAATTTATGTGTATTTTGTAAAGATCAGTTTGTTGGTTTCCGTAAAACAAACAAATACCAACATCCTTCATCCTGAAAACCAGACTCAAGGGGCACGTAACACAGACTCAGAAAACCAGACTCAAGGGGCACGTAACACAGACTCAGAAAACCAGACTCAAGGGGCACGTAACACAGACTCAGAAAACCAGACTCAAGGGGCACGTAACACAGACTCAGCAAACCAGACTCAAGGGGCACGTAACACAGACTCAGCAAACCAGACTCAAGGGGCACGTAACACAGACTCAGAAAAAAACTCTACGGAAATCGCCTGTCAAGATTCGCTTAGTAATTCGATATATGTAATGTATTGCTATTTACTGGGTTCAATTTATTTTCATATTTGTTGTAGTTCAAAGTCTATTATAGTGCATGAAACATGGATACATGCACAGTATACTGTATCATCGCATAAATATTTTTAGCATTCCTGGCCCTCTTAAGGCTGTTGTTCTACAGCTCCTGGGTTATTTGAGGGTCTTGAGCTCAAAGTGTAAGATTTCTTGAGTATATTGACCTAAATCTCCTGGGCCTCTTGACGGTGTTGGTGTGCAGCTTTTGGACGTCTTGGGCTTCGATTTTTTTGTAACTAATGTAGCGATCATTATCAATATTCTTTTTATATTTTCGCACTCTTAATATTCCTTCAGCATGATTGAGGTTGAGGAGGTCGAGGGATACACTTATTAGATCGCCCCTCATGGCAGGCGCCTTGTTGCTAGAGATGAGCTCTTGATCCAGGGAATCGCAACTATCCTCCATTTCCTTGAGTCGATCCTGATTACTTCCAATTTTCCCAGTCGCTGTATGATCCTTAGGGGTTTAGCGCTCTCCCACGGCTGTAATAATAATAATCATAATAATTAATCAGATGGGCAGAGAAGGAGCCTCATCTTGTTTTTCTGTAATCAGGTATCCCAGTAAAGGAGAATGATTATATTGATTGCAGGATTTTTAATTAATATCAAGTGTCTGTGATAACATGAGAACGCTACCTCTGTTTGGCGTCAAACTCAGCGGTGGCGTACATAAGTGGGTGCCAATTTGATCATATTTTCTCCGTGCGACAATTTGAGATTACCTTTCTTAAGAAATGCAAACTTCAGAGACTGATGCAGCTGACTCACTGGTCAGCTGCCAGCAGGCTACCCTCCCTGTTTGACCCTACGTAACCCAATGGTCAGCTGCCTCAGTGGCATCCTGTTCGCAGCAGTACAAGTACACCAGTTGGCTACAAGTGCAGCGGTACAAATGCACCAACTGGCAACAGGTGCACCAGCTGTCTACAGGAGAAGTGGCACAAGTACGTCATCTGGCTACAAGTGTAGCGGCACTTGTACACCAGCTGGCTACCAGTGAAGCAGCACATGTACACCAGCTGACTACAGGTGTAGCGGCACAGGTACACCAGCCAGCTACAAGTGTAGCAGCACAGGTATACCAGCTGGTTACAGGTGCTTCCGCACAGGTACACCAGCTGGGTTGCAGCGCGCACTCAGATACACTGTGTTGTAGCTCAGGCACAGCAGTTGGCCCTCATGTGCAGTGGTAAAGTACACCACTGGCTTCAAGCGCAGCACTCAGATACACCAGCTAGCTGCAGATGCAGGGGCACAAGTTCTCCAACAAATTACTGTTGCAGCGGTAGAGGTACACCATCTGGCTACAGGTGCAGCGGTATAGGCACACCAGCTGGAAACAGGTGCAGCAGCAGAGATACGCCAGCTAGCTACATGTGCAGCTTCACAGGTGTAGCTGACCAGGTACTCCAGCTGGCTACAGGTGTAGCTAACCAGGTACAACAGCTGGCTACAGGTTTAAAATGATCAAGGTACTCCATCTGGCTCCAAGTATAGACTGTCTATCACTAACTATTTTTGCAGTTAAGCGCACACGCACTGGTTGTATTTCCCCTGAATTCATGTATAGTGAATGTCTTTACCGAGAGGTCGATTCTACGCCTCCCTAAACGTTTGTGGCGGCCAATGATGGCGGTAGCAGCCAATGATGGCGCCGCCCCTCCACCTCCTCATCCTTCTCCACCACCAACCCTTCCTCCACCCCTCCTCCTCCTCCTCCATGTGTCCCACCAAAACATTTCCCTGGAGGTTCTCCCCCAGTCAGTTGTCGTGTAGACATCCGCGAGTGAGGAGGGGTTTACGTCGCTCTCTCTGAGAATCGATCGCAGCGTGGAATTACATAAAGTTAATGATCTTGGCCGATTATAAGTGCAGTGATGGTGTTATATAATGAACATAGTGTGCTGATCTAAGTGTCAGTATGTTCCGGCGGCGCCGTGTGGAGTATCCCTGTCGTGTGGAGGGATGGCTGCATATCTGTGGTGAGTAACATTAAATGATTCCATATACATTTCCTTTATCCGAAATGCTGTGCTTAACAATGAGCTTTCGTTAGAATATATAATACAGTGTTTTCCTAAAACTGTAAGTATACAAACTGCAAAACCATCCGATGTAACTTAAGTGTATTCTAACTAGATAAACATCTTTATCTATCTTTTCTTAGAGGATAGAAGAGATCTAGAATAAGTATATATAGAGTGGCGGTAGAGCGTGGACGAGTGTAATGTATAGTGCCAGAGACAGGATGCAACGTGTTTATCTTCTCAGCTTGGGAGAGAGAGTGCCATATAATCCACTAGTAAATATTTATTAGGCATACACGCCTTCAAGTGGAGTGCCTTGGTGCTGGTGACGAGCTCTTGATTCGGGGAATTGGAGCTTCCCACCTTTTCCTGTGATCAGACCTGATTGTCTTCCATTCTCCAGGCGGTGTATGACCTCTGTGGGTTTAGCGCTTCCCCACGAGTGTAATATGTATCTATAAATAGTTCTGGGAATCATCGACTCCGTGTCCTGGTCTCAGACCACACCTCCGCAGTAGGAAATGTAGTATTACAGGAAGAGTAATTATTAAAAAACAGAAAAGTGTTTTATTATTATTAACTCAGAGGGTTCGTAACCCAGGATAACCCATGCGTCATCGTTGAGTATCTGTCTTATTTTCATTGTGGTCCTTTAATCATTCCAGGATGCCACCCACAATAGTCGACTAACACCCAGACACCTACTTAACACTGAAGATAAGGGTATACTGAATTCAAATAAATGTCTATCATTTTACATGCTCATGAAACAGAAACAGTTAGCAAACCTGCCAGAGTGCGAAACGTTGTACTTTCCATTTTACACTCAGATGCCTGTTAACACAAGGATAGTGTACAGAGTAGTGATACCTTGATGCTGGTGACGGGCTCTTGATCCGATAAATTGGAGCTGTCCCTCCCCTTACGTCAAGCTGGAATGTCTTCCAATCCCTTGGGTCTGTATGATCCCTGCGTGTTTAGCGCTTCACGTTGAGTATAATAATAATACCAATAATAATTTTAATATTAATAATTTCGTGGGAGGGGGAGGGATGGAAGGGGAGATGTTCCTCCTCTTCTTGAAGCCTCCTTACAAAACCAAGTTCCAGGAAGCAGGAATCCAGCAGAGTTACAAGACAAGTGTAACTATTATTTCCTTGTGCTAGGCTCGGAGGAAACCCAAACTCCATCATATTTATATCTGAATAAAATACAACTATTATATAACACTATAATGCAGATTAATTATTTAATGTCGCAAAATTATGTTACTGGTTACGAAGAGTGTTATAAAATACGAATATTGCCGATAAACTTAAGACAGAAAATGGCGGCAAATTTTATAATTCATATGGCTTATAGAGACTAGAGTGGCATATCTGTATTATTATTATTATTATTATTTATTATTATTATTATTATTATTATTATTTCTGTATAGTCCTTGTGGCTTAGCGCTTCTTTTTGATAATAATAATAATAATAATAATATTATTATTATTATTATAATTACTATATTAATATTTTTTATGATTTTTTCTAATTACTATATTATTTTACGAGCTTTATTATTATTATTACTATTATTATTATTATTATTATTATTATTATTATTATTATTATTATTATTATTATTATTATTATTATTATTATCGGGAAGCCTGGATACTGCAAGGTTCTACAGTTCCTGAAAAGTAAGGGATGGGAGGCCATCAGGTTTGATCTAAGGCAGTGGAGGGAAGCTTCTATCCCTGGCTGTCATTCTTGGTATATCACCCTTCCTTGAATGGCTGCTCGGAAGACGTGGCAGTAATTATCGGAGTAATCAACTTTCTTTGTGGTGACGATAGTGTTCATGCGCTCATTTACTGCATGTCTTGTTGCGGGAGGTAAATTGTGTAGCTCAGCTATTGCATGTTGTTGAAGCTGGTATCACAGTGTAGTGAAGTATTACATACTGTAGTCAAGTATCACATAGTGTAGTGAAGTATTACCATGTTTAGTGACAGTCTCCCATTAGCGTAGTGATGTATCACATGTGTAGTGACCTCGTATCTCATAGTGTAGTGACAATATCAACATAGTTGTAGTGAAGTATCACAAAATTTAATGAATGTGTCACATAGTGTAGTGAGTACTCACATAGTGTAGGAACAGTTCACATAGTGTAGTGATGAAGTATCAAATAAGTGTTATGGAGTATTCTCATTGTGTTGTAGATGGAAAGTATCACCGTAGTGTAGTTAACGTATCCATAGAGTAGCTGAAGTATCAACATAAGTTGTAAGTGGAAAGTATCACCATGCATGTTGTTGAAGCCTGGTATCAAGTCTGTTTGTAGTGAAGCTCATTTACATATGTTGTCAAGTATAAATTTGTGTAGTGATGTTTTACATAGTGTGGTCAAGATACACTAGTGTAGTAATGTATCACATAGTTGTAGCGCAAGTATACATAGTGTACGCGCAGACAGTATCACATAGTGTAGTCAATGTATCACCATAGTGTAGCGAAGTTTCACCTTTGGGATTGTGAAGTATACATAGTATGCGTGAAGCTCACATAGCCGTAGTGAAGTTCAAATAGTTTGTAAGTGAAGTATCAATAGTATAGTGAAGTTACATTGCAGTAGTTGATAAGTATCATCATAGTGGTAGCTGAAGTTTCACATAGTGTAGGGAAGTAGAACTTAGTATAGTGAAGTCTCAATAGCGTAGTGATAGGTGATATGGGGGTTGGGGATAAGTGTAACTTTGGTAGGTGATATATCACTGGTCTGTTGTGAAGTATCACATGTCTGTAATGAAAGTGTCTCATAGTGTAGTGAAGTATCACATAGTGTCAGTAAGTCAAAGTATCACACAGTTGTTAAGTTGAAGTATCACATAGTGTATGGAAGTATCAACTATAGTGTAGTGAAGTATAACATAGTGTAGGTAAGTATCACATAGTGTAGTGGACAGTATCACATGTGTAGTGATGTATCACATGTAATGAAGTATAAACATAGAATGTAGTGAAAGTATCACATAGTGTAGTTGACAGTATCACATAGTTTAGTTAAAGTAATCACATAGTGTAGTGATAAAAGTAACACATGTGTCCAAAGTCCGGTAAGTATCACGTAGTTAGTGAAGTTTCACATAAGTGTTGTTAAGTATACATAGGTGTAGTGAAGTTTCACATCGTGTAGTTAAAGTATCACATAGTGTAGTGAAAGTATCACCATAGTGTAGGCAATGTATATATAGTGTAACGTAAGTGAAGTATCACATAGTGTAGTGATGATGTACTCACATAGTGTAGTGATGATATCACATAGTGTAGTAAAGCTTTATCACATAGTGTAGTGAAGATCAACATTGTGTTGGAAGTATACATAGTCGGTTGTGATAGTATCACTTGTGTAGTGAAGGTATCAAATAGTGTAGTTGTAGTATACCACCATAGTGTAGTGGAAGTAATCCACATAGTGTAGTAATGTTTCACATAGTGTAGTGATATTATGATCACATAGGGTAGTGGAAGTATCACATAGTGTAGTGAAGTATAACAAAGTGTAGTATAGTATCCCACATAAGTCGTAGTCCGTTGTAAAATGTAATCACATAGTGTAGTGGGCAAGATCACATTGTGTTAGTGAAGTATCTAATAGTGTAGTGAAGTTATTCACATAGTGTAGTGAAGTAGCAAATAGTGTAGTGATAGCTTCACATAGTGTAGTGAAAAGTATCACATAGGGTGTAGCGTGAAGTTATCACATAGTGTAGTGAAGTATCACATAGTTGTAGTGAAAGGTATCAAATAGTGTAAGTCGTAAGTATCAATATGTTGTGCATGTTTCTCATAGTTGTGTGAAGTATCCCACTTAGTGTAGTGCAAAAAGATAAATAGTGTAGGTGTAACCAGTTTCACTCATAGTGTAGAGTTGGAAGTATCATTAGTGTTCAGGAAGTCATCATCATAGTCGTAGTGAAGTATAACATAGTGTAGTAAAGTATCACTATGCTAATTATCACAATGTTCAATTAAGTTAACAATTGTTTGTAGTGACAGGATATCACATTGGTGTTAGTGAAGTTAATACATAGTGCATAGGGGTGTTTCAATAGTGTAGTGAAGATGCAATGTAAATGAAGTCGTTCACAGAGTGTAGTGAAGTCAATCACACATAGTGAAAGTATATCACATAGTGTAGTCGGAAGTATCGCCATGTAATGAAGTGTCACATAGGTGTAGCTTCGTGGACAGTATCCAAATAGTGTTGTGAAGTGTACATAGTGTAGGTGGAATGGTTTCAAATAGTGTAGTGAAAGTTTCAAATAGTTTGTTGCTGAATTTATCACTATAGTGTAGTAAAGTATCACCTGAAGTGGTAGTGAACTGTTGTAGCATCTTAGTGGTGTGTATGGAGTATCTCCATAAGTGTAGTTTGAATCTGGAGCACAGTGGTGTGAGTGTAGTTTCACTGTGTGTAGCCTTTCTTGTCTTGCTAATAGGGGTTAGTGAAGTTCACATAGTGATAGTGAAGTATCCACATAGTGTATGTGAAGTATCACATAGTGTTGTAAAGTATCACATAGGGTAGGCGTTAATAGGAGCACATTTGTAGTTAAGTCATCACATAGTTTGTTGTCGAAGATCACATAGTGTAGTGGAAGTATCACATAGTTGTAGTGAAGTATCACATAGGGTTGTGAAGTATCACATTAGTGTAGTGAAATTTTCACAATAGTGCTAGTGAAGTATCACATAGTGTAGTGAAGTATCACATAGTGTCCCCAGTGAAGTAGTCACATAGAGTAGTGAAGTACTCAGAGTGTAGTGGAAGTATCACATAGTGTTGGACGTGATGTATACTCTAGGTGTGAGTGAAGTATCTCTGATGTGGCGTAGGGTAGATGATCATGGGGGGTTGTGTAAGTTGCTATGTGTGTTGGGTTGGTTATCTGTGGGTTGTTGTTGCGTTACACATGTGTTGTGTGAGGATTAATGGGTAGTAAAGTAGCTCCATTGGGTTGGTGATCATTGGGCTCTTTTGGACGCTCCTGTGGGGTGGGTATGGTGAACATAGTGGTGTGAATTGTAGACTCTGTTTGGGTAGCGTGATAATTAGTGGTGGGTAGGTAGATGAATGGGATTGAAAGTGCTCTGTGCTGGTTTGTGAAGTATCCACATAGTGGTGTATTAAGGTTCATCTTTGTGGTGTATAGTTGGCTCTAGTGTGTGAAAGATCACATAGTGTATGTGAAAAATAAGTATCACATAGTGTAGTGGAAAGAAGTATCACATAGTGTAGTGAAGTTATCACAATGACATAGTGTAGGGATGATCCTACATGTGTAGAGTGAGTATCACATAGGCCGTAGTGAAAGTATAACCCATAGTGTAGTGACAGGTATCACATAGATGTACGGATGTATCACATATGTGTAGTAGTGATAGTATCACATAGTGTAGTGAAGTGTTATCACCATAGTTGTAGTGAAGTATCACATAGTGTAGTGATAGATCACCATTAGTGTAGTGAAGTATCACATTAGTGTAGTTAAGTATTCACATAGTGTAGTGAAGTATCACATAGTGCTAGGGAAGTATCACATTAGTGTAGTAAAGTATCACATTGTAATTATCACATGTAATTAAGTATCCCACATAGTGTAGTGAAGTATCAAAATAGTGTTAGTGAAGGTTAACATAGTAGAAGTATCACATATGTGGTAGTGATTGTATCGCTATGTAATGTCAGGGCAACATAGTGTAGTGAAATAATCACATAGTGAAGTATTCACATTAGTGTAGTGAAGTATCGCAAGTAATGAAGTGTCACTTAGTGTTAGTGAAGTATCACATAGGTTTGTAGTGAAGTGTTCACCATGTCGTCACCCCGTGATAGTATCACATAGTGTTAGTAAAGTATCGCACATAGTGTAGTGAAGTATTCATAGTGATAGTAAAAGTATCACCTAGTGTAGTGAAAGTAATCAACATAGTGTAGTAAAGTATCACATAGTGTAGTGAAGTATCACATAGTGTAGTGAAGTATCACATAGTGTAGTAAAGTATCACATAGTGTAGTGAAGTATCACATAGTGTAGTGAAGTATCACATAGTGTAGTGAAGTATCACATAGTGTAGTAAAGTATCACATAGTGTAGTAAAGTATCACATAGTGTAGTAAAGTATCACATAGTTGTAGTGAAGATCACATTAGGGTAGTAAGTATCCACATAGTGTAGTGAAGTAATCACATTAGTGTAGTGAAGTACTCACATAGTGATTGAAGATCACATTGTGTAGTGAAGTATCACATAGTGTAGTGAAGTATCACATAGTGTAGTGAAGTTCACATAGTGTAGTGAAGTATCACATAGTGTAGTGAAGTATCACATAGTGTAGTGAAGTATCACATAGTGTAGTGAAGTATCACATAGTGTAGTGAAGATCACATAGTGTAGTGAAGTATCACATAGTGTAGTGAAGTATCACATAGTGTAGTGAAGTATCACATAGTGTAGTGAAGTATCACATAGTGTAGTAAAGTATCACAATGTAATTATCACAATGTAATTAAGTATCACATAGTGTAGTGAAGTATCACATAGTGTAGTGAAGTATCACATAGTGAAGTATCACATAGTGTAGTGAAGTATCGCAATGTAATGAAGTGTCACATAGTGTAGTGAAGTATCACATAGTGAAGTATCACATAGTGTAGTGAAGTATCACATAGTGAAGTATCACATAGTGTAGTGAAGTATCGCAATGTAATGAAGTGTCACATAGTGTAGTGAAGTATCACATAGTGTAGTGAAGTGTCACATAGTGTAGTGAAGTATCACATAGTGTAGTAAAGTATCACATAGTGTAGTGAAGTATCACATAGTGTAGTAAAGTATCACATAGTGTAGTGAAGTATCACATAGTGTAGTAAAGTATCACATAGTGTAGTGAAGTATCACATAGTGTAGTAAAGTATCACATAGTGTAGTGAAGATCACATAGTGTAGTGAAGTATCACATAGTGTAGTGAAGTATCACATAGTGTAGTGAAGTATCACATAGTGTAGTGAAGTATCAATAGTGAAGGTATACATGGTAGTGAAAGTATCACATAGTGTAGTGAAGTATCACATAGTGAAGTATCACATAGTGTAGTGAAGTATCACATAGTGTAGTGAAGTATGTAAGTACACCGCCAGTTATTTTAAATAGGGATTGTCTACTTTAGTAAAAACGAAAATTAATATGGAATATTTATTTATTTGTTTCACGGGAGCACTAAATTCGTAGGGGGGGCCAATGCAGTGCTTTGGGAATGGGAGAGAAAATCGACTGAAGGAAAAAAGAAGGTATCGTCAATTCTTTAGATCAGGAGCTCTTCACCTGCATCCAGGCACCTCCCTGAAGGGAGGGGGGGGGTAAAATGTGTGGGAAATACGGGAGGGATTTGTATAGAACCGTTTGTTATTGTACTTCAAAGTGTGAGGGATAATTGGAATATAAAATGCCCGAGGAAACCCGATGATATTTGCTTGCGGGAAATAACAAGTCGTCTGAGTTTCTTTATCAATTTGTGGGTTAACAGAACCAGCTACGGTATTGTGAATTGTATCAGTTATGATATTGTGAAGCTTACTTATATTGTACATCATTCTGCTTGTACATGCAAGTGTATAACTCCACAAGAGAGGTTCCTTGAAGTTCTGGCGAGGGGTCTTGATTCAAGGAATCAGACCTGACTTCCCCATCCTTAGATCGAACCTAATTGACTCTGAATCCTTCAGGCACAGTATGAACCCCCTAAGGGTTTAGGACTCCACATAAGTTTAATAATAATACAGATATACAAACAACAATAAAATGTGTATAACGGAAAGTAAGGATATTCATGGTGATAATCGTTTGCAAGGAAAAATTTATTGAAAGGATTTTGCAGGAAGGAAAGCGGAAGTGGTGAAAGTGGACCATAAAAAATTGTGAAGTGTGTAGGGAAGAAATGGATTGAGATGGGCGGGGCAAGTGTTGAGGTTACCACCGAGGGAGACAAGGGGTCGTCTGTGTTATGTAGAACACTGGATATTACATATATCATTGTCCTTAATGTGATTGGTAGCAGACATAAGAATGTACATTTGTTAATAATATGTACCCAAATATACTATTAGCCCTTTTATGCTAGTTACTGAGCATCAGTGCCATTTATATGCGTTGTATATTCGATGCACGGATAGAAATGTGGTGCACAATAATTAGCGTACTGTCTATTGGATGAGTGAGTGCCGGTACGATATAAACTAGACTGCTACCGCCCACCAATGGATAATTGTACGTGCACTGTAAACTAGCTTGCTACGGTCCATAATGGATAAAGTGTGCACTGTTAAACTAGCTGCTACCGTCCACAATGGATAATTGTGTGCACTGTAAACTAGCTGTACGTCCAATAATGGATAACGTGTGCCACGTAAACCTAAGTGTTACCGCCCACAATGGATAATGTGGTGCACTGTTAAATAGCTGCTACCGGTCCATAATGGATATAAGTCGTGCACTGTAAACTAGCTTACTACCGTCCACCGGTGGGGATTGGATGTACAGTCAACTAGTGCCACAGTTCATAAGATAGAAAGTGTGCATAAGATACTATCTACTTCCATACAAAAGATTTTTAGTCCACAGCCGCAGGTGAGTGTACTCAGAATCCTGTAGTTGGACTGCGTACTTTTCAACAAGAAACAATATACGTACGTGTATATTTTTGGGGGGGATGAAAATATGTAATCCAAGTTGAAGTTAACTTATATTGAGGGTTTATGCTAATGTTGGTAATGAAGATAAAGGAAGTAAATAGTTATTTCCTCAGTGGCAGTGAGATAGGAGAGAACAAAAATAGCCTAGATAATGTGAAGATGAAAAGATTGTCGTGTTGGGAGTGAGTGATGGTCGTGGCAGATGGAGGTGGGACACGACAACCGTACAACAACATTATGAGTCTCTTTCTCATTTATGCATATACACACAGAACACACACACACACACACACCACAAGAACACACCAACAGAACACACACACACAGAAACCAACACCAGAACATCACAGAACACACACAACACAGGTAACCACAGACATACGCACAAGACATACACAATAATATACACCAGAACACACACACAGAACACACAACATAACAACACACATAACACACACACACAGAACCCACAGAACACACACACAGAACACCACACAGAACACACACTCAGAATACCACACAGAATACACAAAATACCACGCATGAAACACACACACAGAAACAAACACACTGAACGCAACAGAACACACACACGGAACACACACAGAATACACACACAAACACCACACACCACAGAACACACACACAGAACACACAACACAGAACCACACACACTGAACACACACAACTGAACACACACACACAGAACACACAAAAACTCACACACATACCACCAGCCAGGAGCTGAGTCTCGTCCCCTGCAACCACAATTAGGTGAGTTAACACACACACACACACAGGGGAACTGGTCGTTGGGTAGGTAATCTGTAAACGAATGATGGACTTTGTAAGAACAAAATGCAAGGAGGCAGAGGAAAGGACTCAGGAGAATAAAGCGATTAGTCGACAAGCCAGAAACGAGTATGCACAGATAAGGAGGGAGGCGCTGCGGCAGTATGAAAATCGACATAACATCGAAAGTCAAGTCTGATCCGAAACTACTCTACAGCCACATCAGGAGGAAGACAACAGTCAAGGACCAGGTACTCAGGCTGAGGAAGGAAGGTGGGGAGCTCACAAGAAATGATCAGGAGATATGTAAGGAGCTCAAACATGAGATTTCGGGGAAGTATTTACAGTGGAGGCTGAAGGGACAAGGAAGAAAGACAAACAGTGGGTGTAAAGCAACAAGGGATATACCAACAAGTGTTGGATGAATTACACACAACTGAGGTGGAGGGGAGAAGAAGCTCTAAGTGAACCTTGATACCTCAAAGGCGGTGGAAACCGGAACATATCTCCATGGGTCCTTAGAAGAGGAGAGCAGGGACCCTCTACATGTGCCACTAAACCAAACATCTTCAACACTTTCCTTGAAACTGGGGCGCTACTATGAAGTATGGAAGAAGGCAAATGTAGTCCCCATCTTTAATTAAGAAGGGAGACAGAAATGAAGCACTAAATTATAGACGTGTCACTGACATGTATAGTATGCAAAGTCTTGGAAAAAGATTATCGGGAGTGTGGTGGCAGCACCTGGAGCGGAACAAAAATTATTTTAATAAAAAAAACGACCAGCAGCACGGTTCATGGAAGGCAATCTGTGTCAAAACTACTAGAGTTTTATGACAACGGTAAATGAAGTAAGAAATGTGAGTAGGGGGGGTTGATTGCATTTTCTTAGACTGCCAAGAAGGCCTTCGAACCAACGTTCCTCACAAGAGATAGTACAAAGCTAGAGGTAGCAGGCACGCGTATAGAGAGGGCACTGCAATGGATCAGAGATTACTAAACAGGGAGGCAACAGCAAGTCATGGTCGTGATGATGTATCACAGTGGGCGCCAGTGACGAGCGGGGCCCACAGGGTCAGTCGATGGGAACCATTGTATTCTTGGTATATGTGAACGACATGACGGAAAGGACAAGACTCAGAAGTGTCCCTGTTTGCAGATGACCGTGAAGTTAATGGGGAGGAGAATTAAATCAGGATTGCGGACCAGACGGGTCTACAAAGAGACCTGACAAGGCTGGGGAGTGTGGCCCCGAATACTGGCTCCTAGAATTTAACCCCGCCAAATGCAAGTCATGAAGATCGGAGGAGGGCATAGAAGACCGCAGACAGGTATAGGTTTAGGAGGCCAAAGGCTGCAAACTCATTCAAGGAGAAAGACCTAGGAGTGGTATAATACGTGTTTTCATTGCCAGAAGCCACCACATTAACCAGATAACTGCTGCGGCATATGGGCGTTGGCCAAACCCTGAGGAATAGCTTCCGGTACCTCAGTAAGAATCGTTCAAGACTTTATACACTGTGTACGTCAGGCCCATACTGGATTACGCAAGACAGTTTTGGACCCACATTCTGGTCAACACGTCAAGAAATAGAGAAAGTGCAAAAGGTTGCAACAAGATTAGTTCCAGAAATAAGGGGAATGTCTATGAAGAAGGTTAAGGAAATCGGATCTCTGACAAACACTGGAGGACAGGGGGTCAGGGGTGACATGACAACGACATACAAAATACTTGCGTGGAATAGACAGGTGGACAGAGACACGGATGTCCAGAGATGGGACTCGAAAAACAAGGGGTCACAATTGGAAGCTGAAGACTCAGAGGGTCAAAGGGATGTAGGAAGGTATTTCTTCAGTCATTAGGTTAGTTGGACAGTTTGAATGTCTGGCAAGCGATTTAGTTGGAGGAGGCAGGATACTATACATAGTTTTAGGAGAGGTTTGATAAAGCTCATGGCAGGGGGAGAGAGGCCTTAGTAGCGGTCGGTGGAAGAGTCGGGGCCCGAGCTGCAGTCTCGGACCCCTTGCAACCACAATTAGGTGGAGTACACACACACAACACACACACACACACACCACACACACCACACACCACACACAGAACACACCACACAGAACACACCACACAGAACACAACAGACCACAACACACAGAACACCACACCACAGAACCACACACAGAACACACACACAGATCACACACACAGTACACACACAGAACAACCACACAGAACACACACACAGAACCACACACAGAAACCACACACACGAACACACACACAGAACACACACAAGAACACACACACAAGAACACACACAGAACACACACACAGAACACCACACACAGAACACACACAGAACAACACAGAAACACACATCAGAAACACACACACAGAACACACACACAGAACACACACACCGAACACACACACAGAATCACCCACACAGAACACACACGAGAACACACCACAGAACCACACACACAGAACACACAGAACACACACCTCGAAAACAACACACAGAAACACACACACAGAACACACACACAGAACACACACAGAACACACCACACAGACACACCACACACAGAACACACACACAGAAACACACACCACAGAACACACACACAGAACACACACACAGGGAACACACACACGAACCACACACAGAACACAACACAGAACACACACAACAGAACACACACACAGAACACTACACAAGAACACACCACAGAACACAACACAGAACACACACACAGAACACCCACACAGAACACACACTCAGAACACACACACAGAACACACACCAGAAACAACACACAGAACACCACAACAGAACACACACACAGAACACACACACAGAACACACACCAGAACACACACACAGAACACACACACAGAACACACACAGAACCACACACACAGAACCACACACACAGACAACACACACCAGAACACACACACAGAACACACACACAGAACACACACACATGGAACACACACAAGAACACACACAGAACACACACACAGAACTAACACACAGAACACACACGAACACACAGGAAACACACACACAGAACACCAACCACACAGAAACACACACGTCAGAACACACACACAGAACACAACAGAACACACACACAGAACACACACACAGAACAAGAACACACACACAGAAAACACTCAAGAACACACAGAACACCACACACGAAACACACACAGAACACCACACGCAGAAACACCACACAGAACACCCACACAGAAAACACACCACAGAACACACACACAGAACACACCACCACAGAACACACACACAGAAACAACACACACAGAACACACACACACAAGACCACACACTCAGAACACACACACAGAAAACACACACAGAACACACACACAGAACACACACCACAGAAACACACACCCACAGAACACACACAGAAAACCACACCACACAGAACACAACACACAGAAAAACACCACACAGAACACACACAACAGAACACACAGAAACACACACCAGAACACACACAAACTCACACACAGAAACACACACAGAACACACACAGAACACACACACAGAAAACAAACACAGAACAACACACAGAACACACACACAGAAACACACACACAGAACAACACACACAGAACACACACACAGAACACACACACAGAAACACACACAGACAACATACAAGAAACAACACACAGAACACACACACAGATCACACACACAGAACAACACCACACACAGAACACCACACACAGAACACACAACACAGAACACACACACAGAAAACAAACATACACAGAAAACACACACACAGAAAAACATGACTGAAATAAACGAATAATTAAGAGCAAAACCCTATTTCTTATGATAAGCAAAATTTTTCAAGATAAAAAAAATTATTTTGCCGAGGTGAAACGTCCCATACCAGGTTTTGTCTTCATTTGTGTTTGCTTTGACCATTGTGTTAGTTTGTGCGACATCGCTGTTTGATCATTGTGTTAGTTGTGCGACCATCGCTGTTTTGGACCATTGTGTTAGTTGACGACATCCACTGTTTTGACCTTTGTGTTAGTTGTGCACGGACATCGTTGTTTTGACCATTGTGTTTAGTTGTGCGACATCGTTTTTTTGACCATTGTGTGAGTGTGCGAACATCGCTGCCAACAAAAACTCCGACATTGTTGTCAACAGAGTAACTGTTCTTAGGGTGGGCTGCCGGGGGGCGGGTAGAACTTCTGGAAATCGGTCACCGATAAAGTAACTGGTACACACAAGTAACGCACACACAAAATTTAGACTCAAGTGGTACCTTTAGATACTTCTGTGTACCTTTATTGTTGCACATGTGTCTAAATTTTCATTCTTGTCGGTTATTAAATACTATTCATGGTACAAGGCCCACATTACAGTTACAGTAATGTGCTAGGCACTTCCTTACTCAGTTGTTGTCCTCGTAGCTTATAATTACGGATTGATGGAGCTGCTGAAAAGTTATAATATCTGTATTATTATTGCTGTTATTATTATTATTATATTGTGATTATTCTCACGTGGCAGTGATAATTTTGTAAAAAATCGTACAGCTTCTGGAAAGTGGGAGAGAGGTTTGATCCAAGAAGTGGAGGGTTGACTTCTAATTTAGAATTAAAAACCTTAATTATGTTTAAGAGGTTAATGTAGAAAGAATATGCAGTCACAAGGTGCGTGTCGTTGGCTCGGATAATAATCATTATTTTCATGGTTTTTTAATAACACTGCGGATGTAATAACATGATTATCTGTGTGAGACACAGACAACAGGCTGCAGTTGTGTTCCGTGACCACAGACAACATGGGCTGCAGTGTGTGACACAAGACAACATGGCTGCAGTGTAGTGAAACACAGACATCATGGCTGCAGATGGTGGGCAGAACATGGCTGCGTGTTGTGATGCACAAACAACATCATGGCTGCATGTGTGTGAGGCAGACAAACCATAGGCCTTGCAGTGTGGGAGACACAAACAACATCAGGCCTCTGCAGTGTGTGGAGGGGGGGGTACAGACATGGCTGCAAATATGAGACACAGATCAACATGGCTGCAGTGTGTGAGACACAGGACCAAATGGTTTCGCCAGTGGTGAGACACAGACAACATGGTTGGATTGTGTGAAGACACAGACAACATGGCTGCAGTGTGTGAAGACACAGCCAACATGGCTGGCAGTTGTGTGAAGCACAGACAACGTGGCTGCAGCTCGGTGTGAGACACAGACAATAACATGTTGCAGTGTGGGAGACACAGACAACATCGGTTGCAGTGCGTGAGACACAGACAACATGGTTGCAGTGTGTGAGACACAGACAACATGGCTGCAGTGTGTGAGACACAGACAACATGGTTGCAGTGCGTGAGACACAGACAACATGGCTGCAGTGTGTGAGACACACAAATGTTGCAGTGCGTGAGACAGACAACATGGCTGCAGGGCACCAGTACCCGACTAGTACTCCAACTGTGGAACAGAGTTTCTCAATCACAACTGGAAGAACGCCAGTGTCATTTCTTGGCGGGGATGTCATTTTATTAGTGCACAACTCAGTTTACAGGCTAGGAGTCTATATCCTACTTCAGTTCATATTTCAAAGCCCAGCTATATTTAAGGTTACTTCCATCCTCTGGAATGTGACCTACTGTAGCTGACTAGCACCTAGGTACCTATTTATTGCTAGGTGAATAGGGCAGCAGGTATAAGGACACTCTTCAGAGGGCATCAAGCAATACCAATAGTTGCATGAACCATTTAGGTTTCAATTCTTCAGCGTTGATTGAAAATGTAAAAGTCGTTGGATAGGTTGGTTTTAAGTTATAAAGAGGAAAACCTTGGAGGATGAAAATATTCAGACAGCCGCTATAAAGTACCCCTTCGGGGATACCTAATTAGCACATTGATTACCCTTAAATCTCTGCCTTCTGACGGTTGTTGGGCTATTCAGGCTTTTAAGAACTTGTAGTTATATTAGGTCGGTCCCTGCTGCGTGTACCTCCCAAGTCTTAGGTTATGTTAGTGGGAGTGAACACACACACATACACACACACACATTGAAATTGGAAAGGAGGTTGGAGGAGACAAAGAATTGGGAGGCACAAGTCGAAACTGCAGTAGCCAAGATAAGGGTCCTAGAAGTTGAGTTAAATAGGCTGAAGCGAGTTACAGGGCAGTGACCAGACGAAGACACAAGCATTGAAGCTGCGGGCTGAACAGGACAGGAAGGAATTATGAATTATGCTAAGGTCACATCAATCTGCCAAGGAGGCCCAAAGGGAGTGAAAGGGAAGATCAGCTGTTGCAGATGGAGAGGGTGATAGGTCGAATGCTGAGCACAAAAAGGGCTATCAAAGCCACTGGAAAAATAAAGGGGAGAAACTAACCACATACAGGCAGGATCCAGAGTCACAGAGGTGAGGCAATGGGAGGAAGAAAGGGCAAAATCAGTGTTTATCCATGGGCTTCAGGAGAGAGAGGAAAGGACACACACGAAAGGAAGCAGGAAGAAAGAAAAAGGAGATTGAGAAAATCATCACGGAAATAGGTGAAGAGATGGACGAGATTGTAAATTTTCAGAGAATAGGGGTACTCGAAGGGGAGAAAACGACCAATCAAGCTGATTCTCAGGACGAAACAGTGCGGAACAGGATCCTCCAAGAGAAACCACGATTGAAATACTCGGAAGGGGTACAAGAGGGTGTTCCTAACATAGACAGAACAAAATCAGAAACACAGCAGCTGAGGGAGAGAACAAAAAAAGCGAAAGGAGTAGGAAAGAGACAAGGAAGGGAATCAAGAGGTCAGTCAGAGCAGACAGAACAGCAAGGGCAAGCACACCCACAACTACAACTCTCTCAGAACCATACAACCTATCACACCACCCCAACACACACTACAAAATCCATACCCAAAACCTCCACCCCAACACCGAGCTATAGAATCCCACAGTAGCCACCAGTCTCCCACCCTCACAGGCCCCCAAACCACAGTGGAAAGGAAACTAAAGGGAAATGGTAAAACAAACCTGATGGAATAACAAATAAGTGGGAGGAGTGGCACCGAAAGAGTCAAAGAAGCATAAACCGGACATCATAGCTCTCACAGAAAACCAAGCTTACAGTTATGATTAAACAGATGCCATCTTTCCCCAACGGGATTACCAAATCCCTGAGGAAAGACAAGGGAACAGGGGGGGATGAGTGGCGTTGCTGATCAAAAATCGCTGGAATTTTAAATTAGCTGGAGAGAGGAGATAGCGGAGAAGAAAGTGGTTACATAGTGGGAACACTTCACTCTGGAGGTCCCAAGGTGGTAATAGCAGTGATGTATAACCCACCACAGAACACAGGAGGCCAAGGCAAGAGTACGACGAGAGCAATAGAGCGATGGTTGACACACTGGCTAGAGTGGCCATAATAGCTCATGCATGCAGGCAAAGCTCCTGATCATGGAGACTTTAACCACAAGGAGACTCGATTGGGAGAACTTGGAACGGCCACATGGGGGCCAAGATGACATGGAGGGCTAAGATGATGGAGGTGGTACTGGAGAACTTCATGACCAACACGAAATGGACACATACGAAGAAGAGAGGATAAGGATGAACCAGCAAGGCTGGACTTAGTATTCCACCTTCATAGTGGCAGATAATCGAGGACATCACGGATATGGAAAGACCCTTGGGGCCAGTGACCCAGGTGTTTAAGCTTCGTAATACACATAGAGCTACAAGTGGAGGGATAAGCAGAAGGCCAGGACGAATGAAGCCAAACTACAAGAAAGGGGACTACAACAGGAAGAGGAACTACCTGAACGGTGTTCATTTGACAGAGAACTGGCAGGAAGCCAGTTTAATGAGAGATGGAATATGTAGCGAACAAAAAGCAAGTAGTCTGAGAGAGGTTTGTACCCAAGGGTAACAGGAGTAATGAAAAAGCCAGATTGAGCCCATGGTTTACCCAAAGGTGCAGGGTAGGCAAAAACCAAGTGTGCTAGGGAATGAAGAAATATAGAAGGCAAAGGACCCAGTAGAATAAGGAGAACAGTCGTAAGAGCCAGAAACGAAAATGCACAGATAAGAAGGGAGTCCCAAAGACAATATTAAAAGACATAGCAACGAAAGGCCAAATCTGACCCGAAACTGTGTACAGCCACAACAGGAGGAAAACAAACAGTCAAGGACCCAGGTACTCATGCTAAGGAAGGAAGGAGGAGGACAACAGGAAAAGACCGTGAAGTATGTGAAAACTTCAACAAGAGATTCGAAAGTGTTCACTAGGAGACAGAAGGGTACACCAGAAAGACTGAGAGGTGGGGCACACCACCAAGTGTCTGACACAGTGAACACATGAGGAAGAAAGAGAGTTCCTACTGAGTGAGCTAGATACCTCCAAGCATGTGGCCAGATAACATCTCCCCAATGGGTAATGAGAGGGGAGCATAGCGCTATTGTACCCCAAACAACAATATTCAATACAATCTAACGAAACAGGGAGATTTGCCTGAGGCATGGAAGACAGCAAATGAATACCCAATCTTTAAAAAAGGAGACAGGACATGAAAGCATTAAACTACAGACCAGTGTCACTGACATGTATTATATGCAAATATGGAGAAGAACATCATGAGAAGAGTGGTGGAACACCTAGAAAGGAATGATCTCATCAGACAGCAGCCAGCATGGTTTTTTCAGGACGGGGAAAATCCAGTGTCACAAACCTACTGAGTTCTATGACATTGGTGCCAAGCAGAATACAGAGAGAGAGGGGTGGGTGGATTGGCATTCTGGACTGCAAGAAGGCGTTTGAACACAGTTTACACACAAAGAGTTGGTGCAGAAAACTGGAGGACCAAGCAGGGAAACAGGGAAGGCACAACAATGGATCAGGGAATACTTGTCATGAAGACAGCATCGAGTCATGGTAGGGGCGTGGCGAGGTGTCAGAGTGTGGCACCCGTGACCAGCGGGGTCCCGCAGGTTCAGTCCTAGGACCATTGCTGATTTCTGGTATTTGTGAACGACATGACGGAAGAATAGACACTTGAGTGTCCCTGTTTGCAGATTACGTGAAGTTGATGAGAAGAATACAACTCGATCGAAGACCATGCAGAACTACAAAGGGATCTGGACGCTGCAGACCTGGTCCAGCAATTTGCTCATGAGTTCAATCCCACCAGTGCAAAGTCATGAAGATTGGAAGGCAAAGAAGCCGCATACGGAGTACAGACTAGGGGTCAGAGACAACAAAACCACACTCAATGAAAAAGATCGTGGGGAGTATAACAACAGGCGAACATCTCCTGATAGCGCACCTCAACCAAATAACTGCTTCAGCAATATGGGCCGCCTAGCAAACCTCAGAACAGCATTCCGACAATCTTTAATAATGAATCGATACAAGGACCCAGTACACCGTATACGTAGGCCCATATTGGAGTATGCGGCACCATTTTGGAACCCACCCTAGCCAAGCACGTAAAGAAACTAGAGAAAGTATCAAAGTTTTGCAACAAGACTATCCCAGAGCTAAGAGGTATTGTCCCTATACGAGGAGAGTTTAAGGGAAATCAACCTGACGACACTGGAGGACAGGATAGATATGGGGGACCATGATAACGACATACAAATACTAGAGGAATTGACAAGGTGGACAAAGACAGGAATGTTTCCATAGATTGGGACACAGTAACATGGTACACAGTTGGAAAGCTGAAGAACACAGATAATCACAGGGATGTTAGGAAGTATATCCATCAGCCACAGAGAAGTCCATTAAGTGGAATAGTTTGGGAAGCGATGTAGTGGAGGCAGGATCCATACAATAGCTTTAAGCAGAGGTATGATAAAAGCTCACGGCTCAGGGAGAGTGACTAGTAGGCGATCAGTGAAGAGGCGGGCCAGGAGCTCGGGACTCGACCCCCGCAACCTCAACTAGGTGAGTACAACTATGAGAGTACACACACACACACACAGAACACACACACTGGTGGATACAGCCGCTTGTTAAAATGATATGTATGAAAGTATACTCATATAAAGTATATATATAAAATATATGATATATTATATATATATATATATAAATATAAATATATATAACAGGAAATTCGCCAGAGCAGGCGAAATACACAAAACACTGATCTCTGGCCGAAGGAGAACTCTAACCTACGAACCTTGAACAGTTACCAGTGCCCTTACCCATTCTCACCAACCACACTGGACGGGGACCCGAGTGTGGTGAGGTCCAGATGTGGTGAGAAATGGTAATGGCACTGCGTACCTCTTCCAAGGTTCGTAGGTTCGAGTCTCCTTCGGCCAGAATATATAACAATATATATATAAATATAACACACACACACAAACACACACCCACACACAAATGCGCTCGTAATGGGGGGAGGCAAGAATTTATCCTAGTGAGTAAAGAGGCTTATGAGGCGGTGTTGAATTTTTCTCATCCTATTACAAATCCCACTGAATACAATACCATTGACTCACAGTAACTTTCGCTTGCAAGAGAGATAGTAAGAGGAGTCTCACAAGTCCCTGCTGTTGTAACACAACAGTGAGAGGACCGCTGGATGCCACCGCTCACCCCCCCCCCCATAACTCACCATGATAATTTACACATTTATTTGTGGCTTATAATACTGCTCGTCACTTTTGTGTCTTGTGAAAGTGCAAGGTTGAGTGAAACAGTTATGTCTTGTGAGAGTGCAAGGTTGAGTGAAACAGTTGTGTCTTGTGAGAGTGCAAGGTTGAGTGAAACAACTGTCTTGTGAGAGTGCAAAGATGGAGTTGAAACAGTTTGTGTCTTGTGATGAGTGCAAGGTTGAGTGAAACAACTGTCTTGTGAGAGTGCAAAGATGAGTGAAACAGTTGTGTCTTGTGAGAGTGCAAGGTTGAGTGAAACAACTGTCTTGTGAGAGTGCAAAGATGAGTGAAACAGTTGTGTCTTGTGAGAGTGCAAGGTTGAGTGAAACAGTTATGTCTTGTGAGAGTGCAATGTTGAGTGAAACAACTGTCTTGTGAGAGTGCAATGTTGAGTGAAACAACTGTGTCTTGTGAGAGTGCAAGGTTGAGTGAAACAACTGTCTTGTGAGAGTGCAATGTTGAGTGAAACAGCTGTCTTGTGTGAGGTTGCAGATTTGAGGTGAAACAACTGTCTTGTTATAGTGCAATGTTGAGTGAAACAACTGACTGTCAGAGTGCAAGGTTGAGTGAAGCAACTGTGTGTTGTGAGAGTGCAGGTTGAGTGAAACCAGCTTCCTTGTGAGAGTTGCAATGTTGATGAAACAGCTGTGTCTTTGAAAGTGGCAAGGTTGAGTGAAACAACTGTTTCAGAAGTGCAACGTTTGAGTGAAACAACTGTGTCTTGAGAGAAAGTGCAAGGTTGAGAGAAACAACTGTCTTGTGAGAGGCATAGTTGAGTGAAACAGCTGTCCATGTGAGAGTGCAATGTTGAGTGAAAACAGCTGTGTCTGTGAGAGTGCAAGTTGAGTAAACTACTGTGTCTTGTCAGAGTGCAAGGTTGATGAAACAACTGTCTTGTGAAGTGCAAGTTGAGTGAAACAACTGTCTTGTGAGATGCAATGTTGAGTGAAACAGGCTGCGTCCTTGTGAGAGTGCAATAGTTGAGTGGAAACAGCGTGGTCTTGTGAGAGTACAATGTTGAGAGTAAACAGCTGACAAGTGAGATGCAATGTTGAGTAAACACTGTGTCTTGTGAGAGTGCAATGTTGAGTGAAACACTGTCTTTTGAGAGTGCAATGTTGAGTGAAACAGCTGTCTTGTGAGAGTGCAAATGTTGAGTGAAACAGCTGTCCCTTGTAGAGTGTAAAAACAATGTTGAGTGAAACTCTGTCTTGTTGAGAGTGCCAGTTGAGGTCAAACAGCTGTGTCTTGTGGAGAGTGCAAGGTTGAGTGAAACAGCTGTGTCCTTGTGAAGTGCAATGTTTAGTGAATCAGCTGTTTCCTGTGAGAGTGCAAGGTGGAGTAAACACTGTGTCTTGTGAGATGCAATTTTGAGTGAAACAGCGTGTCTTGTGAGAGTGCAAGGTGGGAGTGAAACAGCTGTGTCTTGTGAGAGTCATTTGATTGAAACCAGCGTGTCTTGTGAGAGTTCAAGGTTGAGTGAAACAGCTGTGTCTTGTGAGAGTGCAATGTTTGAGTGAAACAGCTGTGTCCTGTGAGAGGGCAAGTGGAGTGAAAAAACAGCTGTCTTGGTAGAGTGACAATGTTGATGAAACCGCTGTGTCTTGTGAGAGTGCAAGGTGGAGTGAAACAGCTGTGTCTTGTGAGAGTGCAATGTTGAGTGAAACAGCTGTGTCTTGTGAGAGTGCAAGGTGATTGAAACAGCTGAGTCTTGAGAGAGTGCAATTTTGAGTGAAACAGCTGTGTCTAGTGAGAGTGCAAGGTGATGAAACAGCTGTGTTCTTGAAGAGTGCAATTTGAGTGAAACAGCTGTCTTGTGAAGTGCAAGTAAGTGAAACAGCTGTGTCTTGTGAGAGTGGCAATGTTGAGTGAAACAGCTGTCTTGTGATATGCAATGTTGAGTGAACACAGCTGTGTCCATGTGAGAGTGCAATGTTGAGGTGAAACATCTGTGTCTTGTGAGAGTGCAATGATTGCGTGAAACAGCTGTGTCTTGTGAGAGTGCAAGGTGGAAGTGAAACAAACTGTGTCCTTGTGAGAGAGCAATTGTTGAGTGAAACAGCTGTGTCTTGTGAGAGTGCAATTGTTGAGTGAAAATCAGCTGTGGTCTGTAGAGTGCAAAGGTGGAGTGAAACAGCTGTGTTCCCCCCCCCCTGGTGACGAGTGCAATGTTGAGTGAAACAGCTGTGTCTTGTGAGAGTGCAAGGTGAGTGAAACAACTGTCTTTGTGAGAGTGCAAGGTTGAGGAAACAGCTGTCTTGTTGAGAGACAATGTGAGTGAAACAGCTGTTCTTGTGAGAGTGCAATGTTGATGAAAACAGCTGTGTCTTGTGAGAGTGCAATGTTGAGTGAACAACTGTGCTTGTGAGTAGTGCAAGGTGGAGTGAAACAGCTGTCTTGTGAGAGTGGCAATGTTGAGTAAACAGCTGTTTCTTGTGACGAGAGGTGCAATGTTGAGTGAAACAGCTGTTCTTGTTGAAGTGCAAGGTGGAGTGGAAACAGCTGGTGTCTTGTGAGAGTGCAAGGTTGAGTGAAACAACTGTGTCTTGTGAGAGTGGCAATGTGAGTGAAACAGCTGTCTTGTGAGAGTGCAAGGTGGAGTGAAACAGCTGTCTTGTGAGAGTGCAAGGTGAGTTAAACAGCTGTCTTGTTAGAGTGCAAGTGGAGGAAAACTAGCTGTGTCTTGTGGAGTGCAAGGTGTGAGTGAAACAACTTAAATATACATAATCCTATTTATTTTTACTAATGGTACAGTTTGTACTCCACCCATTGTGGTAGCCGGGTCGATTTACGGCTCCTGGCCCCCGCCTCTTTGCTGTCGCTACCAGGTCCAGTCTCTCCCTGCTCATGTGTGTGTGTGTGTACCCCCCTTAAAAATCCCCTTAATGTGTTGCAGGGGTCGAGTCACAGCTCCTATTTTCCCGACTTCGTTGTATGCTTACGTCTGTTCGCGCACGTGTGAGTGGGTGCTTAAGTTTTGTAATAAGAAAAAATTGTATTAAGATTATTAACACTTGGAGAGTTAATCCCGATACAGATTATCAAGAAAGTCAAGCAGTGTGGCTTATTTCTACTGGTGTCATTTGATCGCTACCCAGGATGTGACCCCTCAAATAGCCCAGGTAACACCTATTTATTTTGCTATGTTTGTAAACAAGCCTAGCATCTTCACTCGGCCCTACATACTGAACTGGTACATCGGTTGTGAGCCGAAGACACTGTCCTGACCACGAAGCAAGAGTGGATTCCTAATTACTAGCAGCGTACAGTAGGGCATTTATTCCTTGACCTCCAGTACCCAATCATGCCTCCTCTTGAGCTGGTGTCATGAGTCTGCTTCCACCACCTCAGCATCTAACCTATGGTTCATTTAATCCAGTTTTACACCTCCCACATCCCTACAGAATCCCGTCCCCTCCTTCATCACTTAGTCCCCTTCTCCATCCTCCCATGAACCAGTCCCTCCATCATCACCCAGTCCCTTCTCCATACACCATTACCTCAGTCCTTCCATCCTCCACACCCGGTCCTTTCTCTCCAACCTCCATTACCAATCCCTCCATCCTATGTCACCACAGTCCCTTCTCCAATCTCCATACCCAGTCCCTCTCCATCCTACCATCACCCGGTCCCCTCTCCATCCTCCATCACCCGGAGCCCTTCCCCTCCACCTCGATAACCCGTCCTCATCTTTGTTCTCAACATTAATCCCTTTTTCATCCCTCCATCAACCCGTCCCTTTTCTTCACCTCCCTCACCCGGTCCCTATTCATCCTCCATTTACCCAGTCCCCTCCATCCTCCATCACCCGTTCCCTTCTCCATCCTCCCATCACCCGGGCCCTTCTCTATCCTCCATCGCACCCGAAGCCCCTTCCATCCTCCATCACCCGTCGCCTTCATGTCCACCATCACTAATCCTTTTTCTATCCTCTATCACCGTCCCTTATTTTTCCATCCTCCATTGTACCAGTCTCTCCCATCCTCCATCCCCTCCATCCTCCATCACCCGGTCCTACTGTTCTCCATCCTCTATCACCCTCCTTTTTTCCATCCACCTCGCCCAGTGACCTCCATCCTCCATCACACCCAGTATCCTCCATCCTCCATCACCCATACGCTCCATCCTTCCATCAACACCAGTACCTTCTCTATCCTCCATCACCCAGTAGCTCCTCCATCCTCCATCATCCTAATACTCCATCCTCCATCACCCAAATCCTGCTTCCGCCATCACCCAGTACCTCCATCCTCCATCCCCCAAGAACCTTCTCTATCCTCTATCACCCAGAACCCCCCTCAATCCTCCATCCCCCAGTAACTTTTCCTTCTCCATCACCCAATACCTTCCATCCGTCTACCCAGTTCCCCCTTCTCTATCCTCCATCAGTCATTCTCCTACATCTCCATCCCCATGTACCTTCATCCTCCATCACCCAGTCCCTTTTCCATCCTCCATCACCAAGTACCTCCACCTCCACCCATTCCCTTCTCTAAGAAAAATTCACCCAGTACCTTTCCATCCTCCATCACCCAGTACCCTCCATCCTCCATCACCCAGTACCTCCATCCTCCATCACCCAGTACCTCCATCCTCCACCCATTCCCTTCTCTATCCTCCATCACCCAGTACCTCCATCCTCCATCACACCAGAACCGTTCTCTATCCTCCATCACCAGTCAATTTTCCATCATCCATCAACCCAGTACCTCCGCCAATTCTTCCACCATCCCCTCTCTATCCTCCATTAGCCAGTCCCTTCATCCTCCACACCAGTAACCTCCATCCTCCATCACCCAGCACCTTCTTTCTACCTCCATCACCCAGTACCCTCCATCCTCCATCACCCAGCACCTTTCTCTCCTCCATCACCCAGGCCCATTTCATCCTCCATCACCCAGTACCTCCATCCTCCATCCCAGTCCCCTTCTCATCCTCCCACTCAGACCCTTCATGGCCTCCATCACCCAGTACCACAATCCTCCACCACCCAGTACCCTTCTCTATCCTTGCATACAACCAGTCCCTTTTCCATCCTCCATCCCCATACCTCCATCCTCCACCCAGTCCTTCTCTATCCTTCCAACACCCAGTACATCCTCCATCACGCCAGTCCCTTTTCCATCCTCTATCACCCTAGTAACTTCTCCTCCATCACCCAGTAACTCCATCATCCATCAATCAGTACTCCATCCTCCGCCAGTCCCTTCTCTATTCTCCATCACCCAGTCCCCTTTTTCCATCCTCCATCGGTAAATTATTACCCTCCATCCTCCATCACCCATAACCTTCTCTATCCTCAATCACCCATACCTCCATCCTCCATCACCCAATATCTCATCCTCCATCACCCAATACCTTGCATCCTCCATCACCCCAGTACCTCCATCCTCCATCACACAGTACCTTAATATATAATAATCCTCTATCACCCAGTAACTCAATCCTCAATCACCCAGTACCTTTTTCCTTCCTCCATCACCCATACGTCAATCCTCTACCCAGTCCCTTCTCTATCCTCCATCAGTCATCCCTTCATCCTCCATCACCCATACCTCCATCCTCCACACCCAGTACTCCATCCTCCACCCATTCCCTTCTCTATCCTCCATCACCCAGTACCCCATCCTCCACACCAGTACCTCCAATCCTCCATCACCCAGTACCTCCATCCTCCACCCAGTCCCTTCTCTATCCTCCATCACCCAGTACCTCCATCCTCCATCACCCAGTACCTTCTCTATCCTCCATCACCCAGTCACTTTTCCATCCTCCATCACCCAGTACCTCCATCCTCCACCCAGTCCCTTCTCTATCCTCCATTAGCCAGTCCCTTCATCCTCCATCACCCAGTACCTCCATCCTCCATCACCCAGCACCTTCTCTATCCTTCGCATCCCAGTACCTCCATCCTTCCATCACAGCCTGCACTTCTCTGTCCTCCATCACCCAGGCCCATTACCATCCTCCATCACCCAGTACCTCCATCTCCACCCAGTCCTTCTCTATCCTCCATTAGCCAGACCCTTCATCCTCCATCACCCAGTACCTCTCATCCTCCATCACCCAGCACTTCTCTATCCTCCATCACCCAGTAACCCTCATCCTCCCAACACCCTGCACCTTCTCTGTCTCCATCACCCGGCCCATTTCCATCCTCCATCAACCCAGTACCTCCATCCTCCCACCCAGTCCCTTCTCTATCCTCCAACACTCAGTCCCTTCATCCCTCCATCACCCAGTACCTCAATCCTCCATCACCACAGTACCATCTCTATCCTGCATCACCATTTCCCTCCATCCTCCATCACCCAGTACCCTCCATCATCCACCCAGTCCCTTCTCTATCCGTCCATCACCCAGACATCCCTCCATCACCCAGTCCCTTTTCCATCCTCTATCACCCAGTAACTTCATCCTCCATCACCCAGTACCTCCATCATCCATCACTCAGTACCTCCATCCTCCGCCCAGTCCCTTCTCTATTCTCCATCACCCAGTCCCTTTTCCATCCTCCATCACCCAGTACCTTCTCTATCCTCAATCACCCAGTACCTCCATCCTCCATCACTCAGTACCTTCTCTATCCTCCATCGCCCAGTCCCCTTTTCATCCTCCATCACCCAGTACCTCCATCCTCCACCCAGTCCCTTCTCTATCGTCCATCAGTCAGTCCCTTCATCCTCCCTTACCAGTACCCTCCATCCACCATCACCAGTCCCTTCGCTATCCTCCATCACCCAGTCCCTAAATCCTCCATCACCCAGTACCTCCATCCTCCATCACCCAGTCCCTTTTCCATCCTCCATCACCCAGCACTTTCTCTATCCTCCATCACCCAGTCCCTTTTCCATCCTCCATCACCCAGTACCTCCATCCTCCACCCAGTCCCTTCTCTGTCCTCCATCACTCAGTCCCTTCATCCTCCATCACCCAGTACCTCCATCCTCCATCACCCAGTACCTTCTCTATCCTCCATCACCCTGTCCCTTATTCATCCTCCAACACCCCATACCTCCATCCTCGCACCCCTCCCTTCTCTATCCTCCATCACCCAGTACCTTACATCCTCCATCCACACCAGTACCTTCTCTGTCCTCTATCACCCAGTCACTTTTCCATCCTCCATCACCCATACCTCCAACCTCCATCCAGTCCCTTCTTTATCTCCATCACACCAGTTCTTTCATCCTCCATCAACCAGTACCTCCATCCTCCATCACCCAGTCCCTTCATCCTCTATCACCCAGTACCTCCATCCTCCATCACCCATCCCTTTCATCCTCCATCATCCCAGTCCCCATCCTCCATCACCCCAGTACACTTCACTATCCTCCATCACCCATACCTCCATCCTCCATCACCCAGTACCTTCCTCTAACCTCCATCACCAGTCCCTCATCCTCCATCACCCACACCTCCATCCTCAATCACCCAGTGCCTTCTCTATCCTCCATCACCCAGTCACTTTTCCATCCTCCATCACCCAGTACCTCCATCCTCCACCCAGTCCCTTCTCTATCCTCCATTACCCAGTCCCTTCATCCTCCATCACCCAGTACATCCATCCTCCATCACCCAGTCCCTTCATCCTCCATCACCCAGTACCTCCATCCTCCATCACCAGTACCTTCTTATCCTCCATCAACCCAGTACCTCCATCCTCCCATCACCCAGTCCTTCTCTATCCTCCATCACCAGTCCCTTCATCCTCCATCCCCAGCACCTCCATCCTCTATCACCCATGCCTTCTCTATCCTCCATCACCCAGTACCTCCATCCTCCATCACCCAGTACCTTCACTATCCTCCATCACCCAGTACCTCCATCCTCCATCACCCAGTACCTTCTCTATCCTCCATCACCCAGTCCCTTCATCCTCCATCACCCAGCACCTCCATCCTCTATCACCCAGTGCCCTCTCTATCCACCATCACCCAGTCACTTTTTCCATCCTCCATTCACCCAGTACCGTCCATCCTCCACCCATTTCCCTTCTCTATCGCTCCATTACCCAGTTCCCTTTCATCCTCCATCACCCATACATCCATCCTTCATCACCCAAGTACCTTATGTATCCTCCAATCACCCAGCACCTTCTCTATCCCTCCATCACCCCGTACCTCCATCCTCCACAACCCAGCACCTTCTCTATCCTCCATCGCCAGGCCCTTTTCCATCCTCCATCAACCCAGTACCTCCACCTCCATCACCCCAGTACCCCCATCCTCCACCCAGTCCCTTCTCTATCCTCCATCAACTCATCCCTTTCATACCTCCAACACCCAGTAACCTCATCCTCCATCGCCCAGTACTTTCTCTTATCCTCCATCCTCCATCACCCAGTAAACTCAATCCTCCATCGATCGCGCGCAGTACTTTCTCCTATCCTCCATCACCCCAGTCACTTTTCCATCTCCATCACCCAGTTACCGGTCCATCCTCCACCCAGTCCCTTCTCTATCCTCCCATTACCCGCCATTCCTCTTCATCCTCCATCACCCAGTCCTCCATCCTTCATCACCCAGTACCTTTATGTATCCCTCCATCACCAGTCCCCTTTCTTTAACCTCCATCACCCAGGTCCCGAAAATCCTCCATCACACAATCCCTTCATCCTCAATCTCCCATTACCTCCATCTCCATCAACCCAAGCACCTTCTCTATCCTCCATCACCCATTACCGTCCATCACCCAGCCCTTTCGCTATCCTCCCATCGCCCAGAGCCTTTTTTCCATCCTCCATCACCCAGTACCTCCATCCTTCCATCACCCCAGTCCCCTTTTCCATCCTCCATCACCCAGTACCTCCCATCCTCCATCACCCATACCTCCACCCTCCATCCCTCAGTACCTCCATCTCCACCCAGTCCCTTCTCTAACCTCCATCACCCAGTACCTCCATCCTCCATCACCTCAGCACCTTCTCTGTCCTCCATCACCCAGGCCCATATTCCATCCTCCATCACTTACTACCTCCATCCTCCATCACCCAGTACTTTCTCTATCCTCCATCACCCAGTCCCTTTTCCATCCTTCATCACCCAGTAACCGTCCATCCTCCAGCAGTCCCTTCTGTATCCACCCATCACTGCAGACCCTTCATCCTCCATCGTCCCAGTAGCCACCATCCTCCATCACCCAGTAACCTTCTCTATCCTCCATCACCCAGTTCACTTTCTACCATCCTCCATCACCCAGTACCATCCATCCTCCACCCAGTCCCATCCTTTATCCTCCATCCCACAGTCCCTTATCCTCCAACACCCAGTCCCTTCATCCTCCATCCTCCATACCCATGTCCCTTCATCCTCCATCACCTAGAGCCTCCATCCTTCTTCATCCAGTCCCTTCATCCTCCATCACCCAGTACCTCCATCTTCCTCCCACCTAGTCTCTTCTCTAACCTTCTATCACCCAGCCCCTCCATCTTCCATCAGGCACCCAGTCCGTGTTCCATCTCCATCGCCCAGTACCTTCTCATCCTCCATCACCAGTCACTTTCCATCCACCAACTCCCAGTACCTCCATCCTCCACCAGTCCTTCTAATCCTCCAACAACCAGACCCTTCATCCTCCATCCTTCATCATCCAGTCCCCTTCATCCCCATCAACCAGTACCTCCATCCTCCACCCTTGTCCCATATCGCTATTCCTCCATCACCACCCATCCCCTCCATCTTCATCACCCAGTCTCTTTTCCATCCCTCCATCACCCAGTAACCTCTATCCTTCCAACACCCAGTACCTCTCATCCTTCATCACCCATTACCATCTCTATCCTCCATCACCCAGATTCTTTCTTCCACCGATCACCCAGTACCTCCATCCTCCATCCCCAGTCCCAACATCACCACCCAGTTCCCCCTTCTCTATCCACCATCACCCAGTCCCACCCATCCCCATCACCCCAGTCCCTTTTTCCATCCTCCATCAACCCCAGTCCCTTTTTCCATTTCTCCTTCACACAGTCCTCATTCCATCCTCCTTTCAACCTGGTCCCTTCTCCTCTCCATCCTTCCTCCATTACCCTCGTCTCTCCATCCTCTCTCCCTTTTCCGGTCCCTTCTTTCCTCCATCCTCCCTGGTCTTTCCTCCATCCTCCCTGGTCTTTCCTCTATCCTCCCTCCATCACCCATCTGTCCATCATCCCTCCATCGCACCAATACATAAAGGTGGTGACCCTACAGTCTTAAACAACTATAGGCCAATATCTAACTTACCATTGCTATCCAAAATCTTTGAGAAACTCGTGCACAGGAGACTGTATTCATTTATAACGGCTCAAAACATACTCAACCCCTGCCAGTTTGGATTCAGGAAAAATAAAAGCACTAATGATGCAATCATAAAAATACTAGATCTGCTTTACACAGCATTGGAAAATAAGGAATATCCACTAGGAATTTTTATTGACCTAAGAAAAGCTTTTGACACAGTAAACCACGAAATCCTACTCCACAAACTTGACCACTACGGCATAAGAGGCCATGCGCTTGCTTATTTCAAATCTTACGTTACTAATAGGTATCAGTACGTCACCATTAAAGACACAGCATCAGCAACACGGCCACTTGATACTGGAGTTCCGCAGGGAAGTGTCCTTGGTCCCTGCTTTCCTCATATACATCAATGCCCTTCCAAACGTATCCCAACACCTGAAACCCATTCTTTTTGCTGATGACACGACTTATGTCATCTCTCACCCTAATCTTGCCACCTCAACACCATTGTGAATGAGGAGCTGATTAAATATCGACTTGGATGACAGCCAATAAACTTACGCTTAACACTGACAAAACTTACTATATTATGTTTGGTAGCAGAGCAGGAGATGCACAAATTAACATTAAGATTGACAACACTCTAATTACCAGAAATAATGGGGGAAAATTCCTAGGCTTATACCTTGACAACAACCTGAATTTCAGCACCCATATCCAGCATATAGCCAAAAAAGTATCCAAAACGGTTGGGATCCTCTCCAAGATACGATACTACGTGCCGCCAAAATGCCCTTCTCACACTATACCACTCGCTTATTTATCCATACCTCACCTATGCTATTTGTGCTTGGGGATCAACTGCAGCAACACACCTAAAGCCAATAATAACCCAACAAAAAGCTGCAGTAAGAATAATCACTAAATCCCATCCCTGGCAGCACACCCCCCCCACTCTTCAAAGATCTAAACTTACTCCCAGTTCAGTACATCCACACTTACTACTGTGCAATCTATATCTACAGGGCCTTAAACTCTAATATCAACCTTGACCTAAAACGCTTTCTTAATAGTTGTGACAGAACCCACAGGCATAACACCAGAAACAAACATCTCTACGACATTCCCCGTGTCCGACTAAACCTTTACAAAAATTCAATGTATGTCAAAGGCCCTAAAATCTGGAATACCCCACCTGAGAACTCTAGAACTGCAGACACATTCATCACCTTCAAAACTACCATTAGAAAACATCTTATCTCCCTGATACACCCCGTCAACTAACTACACGAATACCACCTGGTGGTTCACACTTACACTCGCTCACTCATTTAACCATAAACAGAAATATTAATCTCAGTCTTAAAATAATGAATCCTGTGATACTCCAATACTGAAACTATATACTGTACCAAAACAAAAGCATTCACATTGCTAACTCACAAACTAGTATTTAGTCACTTAGCCATAATACCAAAATTACCTCATAATTTGTAATATTTTACAATTAAGAATTAAAACTAAGTATGCCCGAAATGCCTAGCCATGCTAAGCGTTCTAGTGGTACACTCTGTAATCACAATTTTACTACATGTAAACCAAACAATAACCAAATTTCTGTAAACTCAGCATTGTAATCCTTATAGAGAATAAACTTTGAATTGAATTGAATTGAATCTTCCCTCTATCACCCTGTCTCCATCCTCCATCACCCCCGTCTCTCCATCCTCCCTCCATCACCCCCGTCTCTCCATCCTCCCCCCATCACCCCGTCTTCATCCTCCCTCCATCACCCTTGTCTCCATCCTCCATCACCCCCGTCTCTCCATCCTTCCTCCATCACCCACGTCTCTCCATCCTCCCTCCATCACCCCCCTCTCTCCATCCTCCCCCATCACCCGTCTTCATCCTCCTCCATCACCCTTGTCTCCATCCTCCATCACCCCCGTCTCTCCATCCTCCCTCCATCACCCACGTCTCTTCATCCTTCATCCTCCCTCTTCTACCCACTAGTTGGCAAGAAGCGTAACTTGGAAGGAATATACGGGAGCCATCGTATGTTAGGCATGACAAGCCTGGGCACGGCGTTAGATGCTGGCCTCGAGAGAGAGTTGGGAGGGGGGAGTAAGGGGGAACTGAGATAACCAACATAGTAGCCAGATGTATCTCAGTAGTGTTCAAAACGTTACTAATCTGCCAATATACAGGTGTAGGTTTGGCAGGGTTTAAAGTAGATTATACACCTGTGAAGTTCTCGCAGTATTCTGTGTAGAGATTGTGTGCCTCTGTCTGCCTGTATCTTCGTTTCTGTGTGTCTATCAGTGTGTCTGTTTGTGTGTGTGTGCCTCTGTGGCAAAATTTAATGTTCTCTTAACAAAGTAATAAGATCAGCATCCCAAGACACGTTCCAGCCACCTTTACTGTTTTTTTTTTTTTCGTCAAAGCAAACATAGATAAAAACACCAATCGCAGCTTCGTATTATTTTTCACGGATGATACTACAAAAAAAAAAACACACACAAGCATGAAAGTCGCCTCCATAGAAGAAACAGAAAAATTACGACCAGATATTACCAAAATCTTGCGATGGACATAGGAAAATACTAGTGTTGATTAATTCCCTCTGCTTCAATATGGGAAGAATGAAGCACTCAATTATTATTATTATAATCAAAAAAGAAGCGCTAAGCCACAAGGACTATACAGCGCTGCAGGGCAGGAAGGAAGCGAGGGCATCAGGTGGCAAAAGGGAGATGGATGAGTAATAGGTTACGGATAACAGCGGGGTAGTGGATGGTGAAAGGGTAAAGGGCAGCAAGAGACTGAACTAGAAAGGGCTGAGGGGAGTGCGAAAAGTATCATCAGAGTTTGTGGAGTAATGAAGCACTCAAAGCGAATACAGTGTCCAAAATATATTACCACCATCTCATAGAAGGCTAGGACTATTTTAAAAGTCTTATGACAACTGTCAGGTGACCTCTCGTTTAGGGAACACAATAAGGTTAATACAACAAAGACAGGATGGTATATGAGAACTTTGAAAACAAGGAAAGTCTAGTCATTGATGGAACTATTCAAATTACTTACGTTATGGCATCTCATACATTGTTCGTGGCCACAGTATTTTCAAGGCAGAGATTGAGGATCTGGAAAATGTAGAGAACTTTTACTTCCCTCTTAAGAGTCAATGAAACAGCTAAACCCCTGTGAACGCCTCTGAGCACTTGGGATGTGCAGTCTAGAATAGACAAAAGTAAGATGCCTGATATATTTGGAAGATACGGGAGGGCCAAATCATACTTGGAGTCGCTTTCAGAGGTCACCAACTCGGCGGCCAGATCCCAGATCAGACCTCCTGGTTGCAGGCCTGATTGATCAACCTGTTAGTGTTCACTGCCCACAGTAAATTTAACGTATGTACCACAACCCTGCTGATCAGGAACTGTTTTGAGAAATCTGTCAAGATCCCTCATGAAGAGAACCAAGGATCTGTTAGTATTCCTTATGCATGAAGGGTGGGTGTTAGAGTCTTGGTTCCTTAACACTGATTGAGTTGTCTCAGTGTACTCATCGCTCCCCTGCTTTTCATTGCAGGTATACTGCACTGTTTGTCAAGCCACTTGTGTTCATAAGTAATCTTTCAGTGTGCAGATCTGGGACCAATCCCTCTCAGTGTCTTCAAGGTGAAGATTATGATGTATCTTTCTCACCTACCTTCTAAAGAATACAATTCTATGGAGTTCAAGCGTTCCTAGCAATTGAGGTTGCTTGACTGAGTTTATATGAGCTGTGATGGTTCTCTGTACATTTCCTTCTAGCAAATATAATAATTATTGCCGGAACTGAAGTAGGAGGTCTTCAAGAGACAAATGGACCAGAGCCACATAGTGAGGGCTGTGTGGATCTGCCCACTAGCAGCAACAGCCTGTATGATCAAAGAATTAACAATGAGGTCTGACCTCGTGCCGGGTTGCGAGTACAGAAGAACCATCGAAACATGTTACAGGTAAGTCTCTGTCTCTTGCCATTTGTCTTGTAAGGGGGGGGGGGAGTGGAGAGACGTGAGGTTGCTTTATGAGACGTGTTGTTTTATAATGTTGGTTGTTGTATGTGCATGTTTCTTGTGGCTATTACTCGGCAAACATAAACACAGGTTAAGGAATACACCCCAGTAGTAAGTTTCTCATTAGTCTTGAAGGATTGTTTGACAGCTTAAGAAGGGTGAGGACGGTGGGTCCAGGCAGCCACTCGTGACAGAAGGTGAATGTTCTCAATGTTTACCCTCTTGCATGTTGCGCACGCACCCAAGCACCCACAAACACATACACACCCTCAGACACACCCACAAAGATATACACACTCACAAATACACACCCGCAAATACACACCCACAAATATACACCCAAAAACACATCCACACACACACACCCATTAACACATGTACACACCCACCCAGACATCATAGCAGTCACAGAAACAAAACTCGCTGAGACAATAACAGACATAATCTTCCCAACGGGATATCAGATCCTGAGGAAAGATAGAAGGAGAAGAGGGGGAGGAGGGGTTGCACTGCTCATAAAACACCGATGGGGATTTGAGGAAATGGAAGGCATGGACATGATTGGAGAAAGAAACTACATTGTAGGTACAATTCAGTCCGGAGAACATAAAGTAGTCATTGGAGTGATGTATAACCCACCACATAACTGCAGGAGGCCAAGAGAGGAGTACGAAGAAAACAACAGGGTGATGGTGGACACACTGGCTGAGGTGGCAAGAAGAGCTCACTCGAACAGAGCAAAGTTACTGGTAATGGGCGATTTCAACCACAGGGAGATCGACTGGGAAAACCTGGAGCCACATGGGGGTCCCGAAACATGGAGAGCCAAGATGATGGATGTGGTACTTGAAAACCTCATGCATCAACATGTCAGGGACACAACCAGAGAGAGAGGGGAGGATGAGCCAGCGAGACTGGATCTTGTGTTCACCCTGAGCAGTTCAGACATTGAGGACATCACTTACGAGAGGCCCCTTGGAGCTAGCGATCACGTGGTTCTGAGTTTTGATTATATAGTAGAGTTATAAGTGGAGAAGGTAACAGGAACTGAAGGGGACAGGCCAAACTATAAAAGGGGGGACTACACAGGTATGAGAAACTTCCTGCAGGAGGTTCAGTGGGACAGGGAAATGGTAGGAAAATCAGTAAACAAGATGATGGAATATGTGGCAACAAAGTGCAAGGAGCAGAGGAAAGGTTTGTTCCCAAGGGAAACAGAAATAATAGGAAGACCAAAACGAGTCCTTGGTTTACCCGAAGGTGTAGGGAGGCAAAAAACTAAGTGCAACAGAGAATGGAAAAGGTACAGGAGGCATAGGACCCAGGAAAACAAGGAGATTAGTAGAAGAGCCAGAAACGAGTATGCACAGATAAGGAGGGAGGCCCAGCGACAGTATGAAAACGACATAGCATCGAAAGTCAAATCTGACCCGAAACTGCTGTATAGCCACATTAGGAGGAAGACAGCAGTCAAGGACCAGGTGATAAGGCTGAGGAAAGAAGGTGGAGAACTCACAAGAAACGATCAAGAAGTATGTGAGGAGCTCAACACGAGATTTAAGGAAGTATTTACAGTAGAGACAGGAAGGACTATGGGGGGACAGATCAGATGGGGACACCAGCAAGGAATACCCCAACAAGTGGGGGACGACATTACATCAGATGGGAGGAGGTGAAGAAACTGCAAAGGGCCCATCGATACCAAAGGCAAAAGGGACCGGAAAACTTTCCCCCCCGGGGTCCTTAGGGGGGAGCGATATGTTGTGGTGCCACTTCCCCAAATTTCAACCGCCCCTGGAAACTGGGCAACTACCTGAGGATGGAAGACGGCAAAGTAGTTCCATTTTTAAAAAAGGAGACAAAAAAGAGGCATAAACTAAGACCTTTGTCATTGACGTTATAGTATGCAAAGTTATGGAAAGATTATCAGGAGGAAGTGGTGGAGCACCTGGGAAAGGAACAAGAATAAAAGCCAACCAGACGGATTAAGGGGAAGGCAAATCCTGGTCAAAAACCTTCTGGGTTTTATGTAAAAAAACAGAAGTAAGAAAACGAGAGAGAGGGTGGGTTTGATTGATCTTCTTGGATGCAAGAAGGCTTTTAACAGTTTCCTCACAAAAATTAGGCAAAAGCTGAGAAACAGGCTCATATAACGGAAGGGCACGCTGGATCAGAGAATCCTGACAGGAGGCAAAACGATCATTGTACGTAAGATGTATCCGTGGGCACCTGGACAGCGGGGTCCCACGGGGGTCGGCCCTAGGCCAGTGCTATTTTTGGTTATGGAACGCATGATAAAAAGGGTTAGATCAGAAGTCCCCCTTTTTGCAGATGATGTGAAGTTAATGAGGAGAATTAAATTGAGGGGGACCAGGCAGGATTTAAAAGAGACTGGCAGATGGCCCCCGGGTCAGCAAATGGCTTCTCGAATTTAACCTCCCAAATGCAAAGTCATAAAGATGGGGGGAAGGGCACGAAACCACAGAAGAATATGGCTAGGTGGCCAAAGACTGAAAACCCCTCACTCAAGGAAAAAAGACTTGGGGTATTAACACCGACATGTCCCCGGAAGCAACATCAATCGAAAACTGCTGCGCATATGGGCCCCTGGCAAATTGAGAACAGATTCCAACCCTTTGGAATCGTTAAGACACTGTAACTGGTATGTGGGGCCCAAAACTGGAGTATGCGCACCTGTTTGGAACCCCACTTGATAAAGCACGTCAAAAAAAAAAAACAAGAGAAAGTACAAAGTTTGCGAAAAGGTTGTTCCGAGCAAAGGGGGAATTCCATGAAAAAAGAAAAGGGGAAACGGCCTGAGACACGGGAGGACGGGGGAGGGTCGGGGAGACATGAAAACACATATAAAATACTGCGGGGGAATAGACAAGGTGGACAAGACGGGATGTTCCAGGGGGGGGACCAGAAAAAAGAGGCCACATTTGGGAAGTGAAGACCAATGAGTCAGAGAGATTTTTGGAAGTATTTCTTCGTCATAGAGTTTAAAGGCGTGGAATACCCTGAAAATGACGTAGTGGGGGCAAAAACCATACACAGTTTAAGACGAGGTTTGATAAAGCTCATGGAGCGGGGGAGAGAGAGGGCCCGTAGAAACCCGGGTGAAGAGGCGGGGCCAGGGGTTTAAAACTTGACCCCGCAAAACCCCAAAAAAGGGGGTACCTTCCGAAGTGCAATTTTCGCCCGGGCAACACTGGTGTTGGCCCTCACCTGGTAAACAGAAGGAATTGAGAATTCACTAATAATCCCCGGTGAGGAGAGGAACGTTAGGGGGGCCCCTTTTTCTCCCCCTTTTACCTTTTTCAAGTCACAAACTTTCTCTGAAAATTGTAAGTTCGAACAGGGGGGCATCGAAAATTTTGCCCGGAGTTTAAGGATTTAATTTTGTAAGCAGAATGAGAGCCCGACCTCTGCTTTGGAAGAAACCCTTAATGAGGGGTTTGACCCCCAATACGACATATCTGAAAAACAGATTGGACAGACAAGAATATAAATACCAGGGCCCCAATAGTAAAAACAAGGGTACTAATACCCCGGGGCACAGTGTAAAAAAGGATTCTAAACCCAGGCCCAGTTTGTGTAAACAAGGAAACTAAAAAAATTGGACATTTTATGAAACAAGGATACAAACCAGGGGTAAAAAAGTGAAAAAGGTACAAAACCTAGGTCCAGTAATTACAAGGTATTTAAAACCCAGGGGGAAAAGAAGGGTTGACGAAGATACGATACCGGGGACAGATAGGGTAGAAAAGGATAAAAAACCCCCGGGCCAGACTGGGAAAAATGATGAATACCCAGGGGTAAAGACAGGGGGAAACAAGATATAAAAACCCCGGGGGGAAAAAGGGTAAACAAGGAAATAAAACCCAAGGGTACAAAAAAAGGGGAAACGAGGTATTAATACCCAGGGGGCAGACAGGGTAAACAAGGATACTAATACCCAGGGGTGCAGACAGGGTAAACAAGGATACTAATACCCAGGGGTGCAGACAGGATAAACAAGGATACTAATACCCAGGGGTACAGACAGGGTAAACAAGGATACAAATCATATAAGAGGATATCTCACAAAATAGAAAGGGGATAGGAACAAGAGGATGAGTGACAACACTCCTACACATGGTTACTTCCTTGCTAGCTCATACCCAGCTCCTGCTAGGACTCCTGAGACCCCTGGGATCCTTGCAACACTCCTACACATGGTCACTTCCTTGCTAGCTCATACCCAGTTCCTGCTAGGACTCCTGAGACTCCTGGGATCCTTGCAACACTCCTACACATGGTCACTTCCTTGCTAGCTCATACCCAGTTTCTGCTAGGACTCCTGAGACTCCTGGGATCCTTGCAACACTCCTACACATGGTCAATTCCTTGCTAGGTCATCCCCAGTTCCTGCTAGGACTCCTGAGACCCCTGGGATCTTTGCAACACTCCTACACATGGTTGCTTCCTTGCTAGGTCACCCCCAGCTCCTGCTAGGACTCCTGAGACCCCTGGGATCCTTACAACACTTCTCCCTTGCTAAGTCATTCCCCAGCTTCTGCTATGGCATCCAGTTTCTGATGGCGGGGGGGGGGGGGTACCTAGCAAGGGCAAACATGTCTCCTTTAACTGGTTTGGGCGCGGCATCGGTGGGTCATATGAGACGCAGTGCTAGTGGCGATAATGGTGGTGCTAGTGGCGATAATGGTGAAAATGGTAATGCTAGTGGCGATAATGGTGGTGCTAGTGGCGATAATGGTGGTGTTAGTGGCGATGTTGGTGGTGCTAGTGGCGATAATGGTGGTGGTAGTGACGATAATGGTGGTGGTAGTTGCGATAATTGTGGTAGTGGTGTTGGTGGTAATGGTGGTAGTTGATAAATTAGACACATGTGCAACTCTTGAGTATCTTTATTTAGGAAACGTTTCGCCACACAGTGGCTTCATCAGTCCATACAAAGGAGAAACTTGAAGAACAGGAGGAGAATGAGGTAATCAGTCCCTCAACCTTGAGTCGATGTGGTCAGTCCATCAATCTTGAACAGAATACGGCATATGAGCGGAGAAGCAGCTTATAAACCGTAGGCAGGAGAGGTGCAGCAGTCGTAGGTGGTGTCACATTTGCCCAATGTGGAAGTAGGTCGTGATCAAGGGTTAGGCAAGCGAAGAATGTTGGTGGTAGTGGTGGTGATAATTGTGGTAGTGGTGGTGATAATGGTGGTGGTAGTGGTGATGGTAATAGTGGTAGTGGGTGTAAGGAGACAAGAGCTCGGCTACATTAGTTTCAATAGAGTTGTTTATTGCATGCAGTGACGGAAGTGTGTGAGCAGCCGCAAGAGAGTAAGACTACTGGGGTTAACAGGACTATACCGGGGTTAACAGGACTCTATCAGGGTTAACTGGACTCTACCTTGGTTAACAGGACTCTACCAGGGTTAACAGGATTCTCCAAGGGTTAATTGGACTCTACCGGGGTTAACAGGACTCTACCAAGGTTAACAAGACTCTACAGGGTTAACAACTTTATGGGGATTGTGAGGGCTCTGGGGTTAAGAGGACTCTAGGGGGTGAAGCAGGATTCTATGTGGGATATAGTTATTATTTCTAGTCAAGGAGAAGCACTAAACCCGTAAGGGGGGCTCCGTTCACATAGCATTTGGGGGAGCGGGAGGTAATTCAATTTGAGCCGAGGAGAGGGGAAGTTTCTCCAGTTCCTTGGATGGAGAGCCCTTCACCAGGGTAGAGTGGGGATGGAAGGCACCCAACCCCTCCGCCACCACTTGTTTACTGTCTCCAGACCTGCCGTCGCCTGCCTTCTTGTGGCTAGTTCCTCCTCAATCAACACTATATTTAATTTCCCTTGTAATCTGTCCGTCTCTCTCTCTCTCTCTCTCTCTCTCTCTCTCTCTCTCTCTCTCTCTCTCTCTCTCTCTCTCTCTCTCTCTCTATCTATCTATCTCTGTCTCTCTCTCTCTCTCTCTCTCGCAAATAGCAGAGAAAATCCTAGGAGTCAGTTCTGATGAAGTGTTATACAAATGATTTATTAAGTCTGTAATAAATTCACCTTAAGGTAACATATAGCAGCGTTGACCAGATTAAGCATTCCCTTCATCTTACATTCACGGATAACGAATATTACAAATTTAATTTCAGCAATAAAAATATTAACTGGGATCACATGAAGTATGCTGAGAAGACAGTATATGTAACATGGACTTGAACCAGTGTCTCGAGAGGATTTCCTCAGTAACATTATCTGAATGGTCAAGACACATGCTAGTAAGGAAAGGAGAAGAAGCAAGTTAGAAAGAGAGAAGTGCACCCTGTACAATCAAAGACGAAGAATCACAGGCCTTCTCAAAGGTTTCATACTATCTCCAGAATGAAAGGAAATACTGGCTAGAGAAATGAAAAACATTGAGCTCTAACACACATAATCATACAGAGTTACGAAGAAACAGAGGGAGCAAGCGCCATCAATGAAAATGAAAAAAAAAAAAAGTACTTTGTCTCACGTGCAAAAAAATTAAAAAAAAAATTAAAGGTACTTTGTCTCATATGCAGAATCCAAGGGGAATATTACAGCCATTAATCAGAATAAAGATCGATAATGCAAATGAAGATTTCATAATGATACTCAAAATTCTGCCAGCATCTATAAAATGTGCAAGGAAGCCATTAATAAGATGTTGTTGCACTCTGCCGCAGGCCCAGACACGTGCAACTCTATATTCAAGAATTGCAAGAAACCCCGTGTCTTAAATATTGTGTGGAGATGTAGTCTGGACACAGAAGTCATCCCATTGTCATAAACATATCAAGTCCCGCTCCACAAATGTGGCAGCTAAACAATCATAAAAAACTATTAACCAATAGGAGGTATACCTCACATTATTACTATCTTTGAGTTTTAAGAAGCAAGATTGTTAAAAAAGATGGATTTACAACAGTTGCACAACCCAGGCAACATGGGTGTACACACACACAGGTGAGGACGCTCGGAGGTGAACACCAGCAACGCTAGTCAACACATACACAGGAGTGGCCGCATAATCTGTAGTTTCCGGTAATGATGCTAACTTCCGGCCGCTTCTTCCGCTTCATAGTGATGGATAATTGTGAAGTTGCGGTGGGGGGAACGTAGGAGGTGCTGGTCACTTCTGGAGCAGATATATATATATATATATAATATATATATATATATATATATATTATATATATATATATATATATATATATATATATGTCGTGCCGAATATGTAAAACTGGTCAATTAGCAAGAACTCATTTAAAATTAAGTCCTTTCTAAAATTTTCTCTTATACGTTTAAAGATATATTTTTTTCATTGACGTTGATGTAAAAATTTTTAATTTTGCACCAAAAGGAACTTAGAAAACTTACCTAACCTTATTATAACAAGCGCATTTTATTTTAGCCTAACCCAACTAAATATATTTTAGATTTGTTTACAAAAATTTAATACTAAACAAACACAGTGAAATATATTTTTTTCGTTAGGTTCAGAAGGATTTTGGCGAAATTATTGCACTTACAAATTTTCACTTGTCCTATATGGCAAGATGAGCGTTGCTATTTAAGCCAAGATCGAAAGTTCTGCCTATTCGGCACGACAATATATATATATATATATATATATATATATATATATATATATATATATATATATATATATATATATATATATAATATATATATATATATATCGTGCCGAATAGGCAAAACTGGTCAGTTAGCAAGAACTCATTTAAAATTAAGTCTTTTCCAAAATTTTATCTTATACGTTTAAAGATATATTTTTTCCATTTATGTTAATGTAAAAATTAATAATTTTGTACCAGAAGAACCTTAGAAAACTTACCTAACCTTATTATAACAAGTGCAATTTAATTTAGCCCAATCCAACTAATATATTTTAGATAAGTTTAGAGTAATTTAATAATAAACAACACAATGAAATATATTTTTTTTTGTTAGGGTCAGAATGATTTTTTCGAAATTATTGCATACGCAAATTTTCGCTTGCCTTATTCGGCAAGAAGAGCGTTGTTGCTTAAGCCAAAATAGCAAGTTTTACGTTTTATCTAGATGGTTTAGGTAAGGATAGTGTAACTTAAGGCTGTCTCCCCACCTTTCTCTATCCACTTCTGCAGAAAACATGGGAAAAACATACCATACCGTACTGCAGAAAGTGGGAATAGAATTTATAGGAGAGGCATGAGTGGATGGAAGGTATGTGCTGTACACTACCTCTACTGTGTAGTACTACGTCTACTATCAGCTACCACTAGTTGTGATTCTAAATAGTGTACGGCAAGCATGCAAGAACAACTGGATATCCTAAGGAGCTTCGGAGCAAGCAAGAGGATGCTGGTGGCCATTACACGGAGAGGACTTTAACTAGTGGATTCCTGTGTTTGCAAATTGCGCTACCAGATGATTCTTGAAAGACTGAATTGATGTGGCGCCCAGAACTTTCGTTGGAAAACTATCCCAGTGCTCTCAGTTCCTTGTTTGAAAAGAAGCTCTCGCCCACATTCATGCTAAACCTCATGCCACGGAGTTTCATACCATTGTTACGTGTAACTGAATCCCGTTGTGCTTCAGTGTTTCCCACGGTGTAGTATATAGAATTTCTTTAATATCTCTTGATCCTGCTGGAGGATCAAGGTATGATCAACCAGGCTGTTACTGCTGGCCGCACGTAATATAAAAATACAAGACGATACATTTCTTTAAAAATAATTCATTGGGTTGTTAAGTGCTTTCTAAAGAAAGTTTTTTATCGTATTGCATATTAACTATTGTAAATTAATGCACGCAAAGGCTAATCTCTCTCTCTCTCTCTCTCTCTCTCCCGGATGTGTGTTTGTGGGGGGGGGGGGGAGTGCCCAGGTTGTTAGCTGCCGCTACACAAAATACACTTCATGTAAGAGTCGTTCTCTTACCGTTATGCAATTACGTTGGCCAATTATTTTTAAAGGTCAGCGGACTGCCCTGCTACATTATTAGGGTATGTTACGGGTCATCTGGGTAGTTTGGTAAATCGACAGGGTAGGTTGGTAGGTCACAAGGGTAGTTTGGCTGATCGACAGGGTAGTTTAGTTGATCGCCAGGGTAGTTTGGTAGGTCGCCAGGGTAGTTTGGTAGATCGCCAGGGTAGTTTAGTTGATCGCCAGGGTAGTTTGGTAGGTCGCCAGGGTAGTTTGGTTGATCGACAGGGTATTTAAGAGTTAGTGTGACATTCTGTAATAGGGTACCCTGTCGTCGAAAATTGCACAGGTGTTCTCGCACGCGTTCACTTCATTCGACGTAAAGACTGGTCGGCACTAGATACCCGTCCGCTACGCGCCAGACCAATGTCTACCTCGCTACCCGTTGTCTACCTCAGTCAAAGCGAGAGACGTCGATATCCCTTACCTAACTTCACACATGACTTCATCACATGAACACAGGTTGAGGGCAGACTAAGATGACTCAAATATTATAGAAATCCTTGGAAGAAAAACATTGCTGCTTGTGGTGTATCTTCCTCGTCTGGGAGCCTACACCTGCTGGGTATCCAACCCTCTCAAAAATAGCTTATTACATATGTGACTTACTAGTTGCTATGGAATTTATTATTTGGTATCATGACCAAATGTGACACCTTGTGCGTGATGGTATGTCTTCTCCGGAAGAAGAGTGGAAGAGGAACCGTTTTTCGACATTTATGGCCTACATTTTCCTATGGAGAAAACAGTGTTCCTACGACGATCTGGTGACAACCCTCCTTAATGCAGGGTGACAACTTGCCAGTTAGTTGACAAGGTCAGTGTTCCTCTCTCACTCACTTCCTAATCTAAGATGTCCTCAGAACAAAATGGTCATTCTTTCTCTTTTCAAATAACTTGAGTCCACACAAATTAAGTCTTGTTTTAGGAGAGGAAAGTTGTCGACTTGGCTACAAATTCTGGATGCCTAGTAACTAACCATTTTTTTAAACTGGATTTCAAAACATTTACCAAAATGTCTTTTGCTAATTTTAAGAACTACTTATGAATACTTGAACATCAACAATTTACGTATACAATCAAAAGTTCCTTAATTTTCGCAAGGGAAAATTTCGACTTTGTGTGGAACATGTGTAAGACGTGTTCCATAGGAGGGGACTGACATGTGTGAGTGTTGTGTGGAACATGTGTAAGACGTGTTCCATAGGAGGGGACTGACATGTGTGAGTGTTGTGTGGAACATGTGTAATACGTGTTCCATAGGAGGGGACTGACATGTGTGACTGTTGTTGGAACATATGTGTTAAGACGTGTTCCATAGGAGGGGACTGACATGTGTGAGTGTTGTGTGGAACATGTGTAAGACGTGTTCCATAGGAGGGGACTGACATGTGTGACTGTTGTGTGGAACATGTGTAAGACGTGTTCCATAGGAGGGGACTGACGTGAGTATTGTGTGGAACATGTGTAAGACGTGTTCCATAGGAGGGGACTGACATGTGTGACTGTTGTGTGGAACATGTGTAAGACGTGTTCCATAGGAGGGGACTGACGTGAGTATTGTGTGGAACATGTGTAAGACGTGTTCCATAGGAGGGGACTGACATGTGTGACTGTTGTGTGGAACATGTGTAAGACGTGTTCCATAGGAGGGGACTGACGTGAGTATTGTGTGGAACATGTGTAAGACGTGTTCCATAGGAGGGGACTGACATGTGTGACTGTTGTGTGGAACATGTGTAAGACGTGTTCCATAAGAGGGGACTGACGTGAGTGTTGTGCGGAACATGTGTAAGACGTGTTCCATAGGAGGGGACTGACATGTGTGAGTGCTGTGTGGAACATATATAAGACGTGTTCCATAGGAGGGGACTGACGTGAGTGTTGTGTGGAACATGTGTAAGACGTGTTCCATAGGAGGAGACTGACGTGAGTGTTGTGTGGAACATGTGTAAGACATGTTCCATAGGAGGCGACTGACGTGAGTGTTATGTGGAACATGTGTAAGACGTGTTCCATAGGGACTGATATATGTGAGTGTTATGTGGAACATGCGTAAGATTTGTTCCGAAGGAGGGGACTGACGTGAAAGTATGTGACCAGAAGGGTTATCACTTTACCTCCACGTATAATAACAAATATAACAAAGAATGTTTGAAATTGTGCTGTTTGATTGTAATTGGATGTTGTACGGTGTTAAGAAATGACTGATTTTGTGAGGTTATGATGAGGAAGCTGCCTGGTTGACACTGAATAAGGCAAAGTTTACTGTGGGAGAGTTTGAATGGCAGGAGTTTCAAATAAATATTTTGGGTAAATTATGCGAGTGCAAGAGCAAAGGAAGTCATAGTATTACCGCGGAATAAACATTGTGAAAAGAAAAGGAATATTATAAATATTTAATCAAGATCTTTTTTAGTTTAAAATGAAAACGTTAAGTGAAGAGTAGTTATTAGTGCGTGTGTTTTTGGCGGCGAAGGTAAGAGAAGTGTAGAAGAGACGGAGTGACCTTAGCAGGTGTTCAGTGAGTCATTTTGAAATATTAACCCCCGTGAGAGAATGTGTTTTGGTAAACTTGAATGCAAAAGTAAGACATTTTTGTGGAAGGTATAGTAGAGGGTTTGGAGTGACAGGTGTGAATGTATAGAACATTGTTGTTAAGGGTGTAGTAGGAAAGTTTGGAGTGTCAGGTGTAAATAACAGTGGAGGCAGTTGAGCTGTGCTCAGAAAGAAGTTGGGTAACAGTAAATAAATGTTTCAAAGTGAGACAAGAGATACGAGGTATGGTAGAGTGCGCAAGGAGAGCAGCACACCACTAGTTAATGTACAGGAGGATAAACAACCACAGCTACGGATTCAGTGTATGTTTTATAAGAGCCGCTGATGTATTTATTACTACTTAGTGGTACCTAGAGTAAGGAAGAGGTGAGGGTGGAAGATGAGAATGGTGGTAGTAGGTGTAGTGGTAGGTAGAGGAAAGGGAGGGTGGAAGACAATAATAATACTGCTAGGTAAAATGAGAAGTGAGACTGATTGAAATAAAAAAAATGGTTGCTAGTGAGAGTTCTGAGCAAGTGTTGAAATGAGGACTGGTTAGTGTGAAAGTGAGGAGGAAGATGTAATAGAGGTGTGGTGTGTGACAGTGCAGTGTCAGTGTGTAACTGAGGCTTGTGGTTATGGCAGGCTACGTGTGACACATCAGAAGAAAACACTTGTACAATAGTAGTAATAGAAGAAAAAGTGACGTGTGGAAGATTTTTATTTTGTTTTTGGCAGTTTAAAAATAATAAAAGGCAGACAGTATGAAAGAGAAGAGAGCTCAAGAGAATGGTGAGAAAGAGAAGAAAATAATAGTATCAGTGGTAGTAGTAATTAAGTTGAAGACTTACATCCTCTTTTACCGATTAATCTGCATATATGTTTTCTAATACGATGTTTCTGGTTGGTAATGTGGGTGTAGAGAGCCTTCTGCTTTACTGTCTTCCTCATATTATCTCGTAAAATAAGAGAATAAATTTTCCTTATATTTTTATATTTTGTCTCCTTTCTCCTCCTCAATAGTTATTTCTCCTTCATTTTCTTACTCCAGTTCTTTCTTTTTCCTCCTCTTCCTTGGTTCTTTCTCCTCCTCACTCAACAAATTCCTTTCTGTTTTATTCTCATCCTGTTTTTCCCTGTCCTCTCTTTTATCCTACTCTTGTTCCTCTTCCTTCTGCTTACACCCCCGTTTACCGTTTCCCCCCTAATCCTCCTCCTCCCCCCCCTCCTGTTCTTCGTTCAGGTTCTTTCGCTAATTAACACTTTAATTACCATGTCGCATATTTTATGGGGGTTTAAAGGGAGGATGGAAGACGCAGGGCCGGGAAGGGTAAAAGAGTAGCAACTGTCTGATGGTTGCCTCCTGCCTTCCCTCACCTCATACACCTCTGTGTAGCTCACGTATTAGTAATAATAATAATAATAATAATAATGATAAACTACTTTACTATTAGACCACTTTACTGCTAGTGCTACGCTAGTGCTACTACTGTGCTACTACTAGTGCTAATACTAGTGCTACTACTATTTGTACTGCTAGTGTTTACTGCTAGTGCTACTGCTGTGCAAATACTAGTGCTACTGCTAGTGCTATACTAGTGCTAATCTACTAGTGTACTGTAGTGCTACTGTAATGCTACTATAGAGTACTTGCATGCTACTGTATTTCTACTGCTAGTTTCTAGTGCTACTGCTAGTTGCTATTGCTAGTGCTACCTTCTAGTGCTACTGCTAGGCTACTGCTAGTGCTAGTGCTCTGCTAGTGCTACTGCTGTGCTACTCTGTGCTATGCTAGCTACTATTTTTGCTACTTAGTGTACTGCTAGTGCTACTGCTAGTGTATTACTAGTGCTACGCTAGTGCTACACGTGCTACTCCTAATGCTACTAGTGCTACTACTATGCTATACTAGTGCTACTACTAGTGCTACTAGCTACTGCTATGTTCTATAGTGCTACTGCTAGTGCTACTGCTAGTGCTACGCTAGCTACTGCTACTGCTAGTGCTACTGCTAGTGCTACTCTAGTGCTACTGCTAGTGCTCTGTAGTGCTATTAATGCACTTAGTGCTACTGGTAGTGCTGTACTAGTGCTATGCTAGGCTACTGCTAGTGCTTTGCTAGTGCTACTACTAGTGCTACGCTAGTGTAGTGCTACTGCTAGTGCTACTGCTATGTGCTACTGCTAGTGCTACTGCTAGTGCTACTGCTACTATGCTACTACTAGTGCTACTGTATTACTACTATGATACTACTAGTGCTAGTGCTACTGCTACTGCTAGTGCTGCTACTAGTGCTACTGCTAGTGCTACTGCTTGTGCTACTGCTAGTGCTACTACTAGTGCTACTGCTAGTGCTACTGCTAGTGCTACTGCTAGTGCTACTACTAGTGCTACTGCTAGTACTTCTACTAGTGCTACTGCTAGTGCTACTGCTAGTGCTACTGCTAGTGCTACTGCTAGTGCTACTGCTAGTGCTACTACTAGTGCTAGTGCTACTGCTAGTGCTACTGCTAGTGCTACTGCTAGTGCTACTAGTGCTACTACTAGTGCTACTGCTAGTGCTACTGCTAGTGCTACTGCTAGTGCTGCTGCTAGTGCTACTGCTAGTGCTACTGCTAGTGCTACTACTAGTGCTACTGCTAGTGCTACTGCTAGTGCTACTGCTAGTGCTACTGCTAGTGCTACTACTAGTGCTACTGCTAGTGCTACTACTATTGCTACTGCTAGTGCTACTGCTAGTGCTACTGCTAGTGCTACTACTAGTGCTACTGCTAGTGCTACTGCTAGTGCTACTACTAGTGCTACTGCTATTGCTACTGCTAGTGCTACTACTAGTGCTACTACTAGTGCTACTACTAGTGCTACTAGTGCTACTGCTAGTGCTACTACATTGCTATGCTAGGCTACTGCTAGTGCTACTGCTAGTGCTACTACTAGTGCTACTGCTAGTGCAAACTGCTAGGATACGCTAGTCACTGCTAGTGCTACTACTAGTGCTACTGCTAGTGATACTGCTAGTGCTACTGCTAGTGCTACTACTAGTGCTACTGCTAGTGCTACTACTAGTGCTACTACTATTGCTACTGCTAGTGCTACTCTAGGCTAATGTGCTACTACTAGTCACTGCAGTGCTACTGCTAGTGATACTGAGTGCTACTACTAGTGCTACTGATGTGATACTGCTAGCTACTACATGCTACTACTAGTGCTACTGCTAGTGCAAACTGCTAGTGCTACTGCTAGTGCTACTACTAGTGCTACTACTAGTGCTACTGCTAGTGCTACTACTTTGCTACTGCTAGTGCTACTGCTAGTGCTACTACTAGTGCTACTGCTAGTGCTACTGCTAGTGATACTGCTAGTGCTACTGCTAGTGCTACTACTAGTGGTACTGCTAGTGCTACTGCTAGTGTTACTGCTAGTGCTACTGCTAGTGCTACTGCTAGTGCTACTGCTAGTGCTACTGCTAGTGCTACTACTAGTGCTACTGCTAATGCTACTGCTAGTGCTACGACTAGTGCTACTGCTAGTGCTACTACTAGTGCTACTACTAGTGCTACTGCTAGTGCTACTGCTACTGCTAGTGCAAGTGCTACTGCTAGTGCTACTACTAGTGCTACTACTAGTGCTACTACTAGTGCTACTACTAGTGCTACTACTAGTGCTACTGCTAGTGCTACTACTAGTGCTACTACTAGTGCTACTACTAGTGCTACTTGTCTACTGCTACTATGCTAGTGCTACTACTAGTGCTACTACTAGTGCTACTGCTAGTGCTACTGCTAGTGCTACTACTAGTGCTACTGCTAGTGCTACTGCTAGTGCTACTACTAGTGCTACTGCTAGTGCTACTGCTAGTGCTAGTGCTACTACTAATGCTACTGCTAGTGCTACTACTAGTGCTACTGCTAGTGCTACTGCTAGTGCTACTGCTAGTGCTATGCTAGTGCTACTAATGCTACTGCTATGCTTCTACTAGTGCTACTGCTAGTGCTACTACTAGTGCTACTACTAATGCTACTTCTAGTGCTACTACTAGTGCTACTGCTAGTGCTACTATTAGTGCTACTGCTAGTGCTACTACTAGTGCTACTACTAGTGCTACTGCTAGTGCTACTGCTAGTGCTACTACTAGTGCTTCTACTAGTGCTGCTACTAGTGCTACTACTAGTGCTACTACTAGTGCTACTGCTATGCTACTATGTACTACTAGTGCTACTGCTAGTGCTACTACTAGTGCTACTGCTAGTGCTACTACTAGTGCTACTACTAGTGCTACTGCTAGTGCTACTACTAGTGCTACTAGTGCTACTACTAATGCTACTACTAGTGCTACTACTAATACTATACTGGTATTATACTGCTACTATAATATACTACTACGCTAATACTACTATTACTGCTACGACTACGACTACCACTGCCATCACCACTACTACTACTATTACCACTAATGATAATGTGACTGGGGCTGTGACTGTGTGACATATGCTGTGACTGGTACTGTGATTGATGCTGTGATTAATACTGTGGTGCTGTGCCTGATAATGTTACTGATACTGACCGATGTGATTAATATTGTGACTGATGTTGAATGGGAGAGAGAATAAAAATAAAAAATATTGATATTAAGAATGTAAGGAGAGGTCATACTAAGAGGAATGTTACTGTGATGAATGTTAATGACTGGTGTGATTAATGTTACTGACTGGTGTGATTAATGTTAATGACTGGTGTGATTAATGTTAATGACTGGTGTGATTAATGTTAATGACTGGTGTGATTAATGTTAATGACTGGTGTGATTAATGTTAATGACTGGTGTGATTAATGTTACTGACTGGTGTGATTAATGTTACGACTGGTGTGATTAATGTTAATGACTGGTGTGATTAATGTTAACTGACTGTGTGATTAATGTTAATGACTGGTGTGATGAATGTTAATGACTGGTGTGATTAATGTTACTGACTGGTGTGATTAATGTTACTGACTGGTGTGATTAATGTTACTGACTGGTGTGATTAATGTTACTGACTGGTGTGATTAATGTTAATGACTGGTGTGATTAATGTTACTGACTGGTGTGATTAATGTTACTGACTGGTGTGATTAATGTTACTGACTGGTGTGATTAATGTTACTGACTGGTGTGATTAATGTTAATGACTGGTGTGGATTAATGTTAATGACTGGTGTGATTAATGTTAACTGACTGGTGTGATTAATGTTAATGACTGGTGTGATTAATGTTAATGACTGGTGTGATGAATGTTAATGACTGGTGTGATTAATGTTATGATGGTGTGATAATGTTACTGACTGGTGTGATTAATGTTAATGACTGGTGTGATTAATGTTACTGACTGGTGTGATTAATGTTAATGACTGGTGTGATTAATGTTACTGACTGGTGTGATGAATGTTAATGACTGGTGTGATTAATGTTACTGACTGGTGTGATTAATGTTACTGACTGGTGTGATTAATGTTACTGACTGGTGTGATTAATGTTACTGACTGGTGTGATTAATGTTAATGACTGGTGTGATTAATGTTAATGACTGGTGTGATTAATGTTAATGACTGGTGTGATTAATGTTAATGACTGGTGTATTAAGTGAATCTGTGAACCATGAAAGAAGTGGAGTTTTCAGTTACTTTATGGTAAAAATTGTGTAAGTGAAGTAAGTAAGATATAAATACATACTCGTGTATTGTCTCAAGTATATGTCCCGTGTATCAAGTATCGCCTCTCCTTCTTCGTCAACAATACAGTTCTGAAATTTTTTCCTACTTTATTTTAAACAAATCTGATTTAATGAAAAGATCTTATGATGCTAAAATGCGTTTCTTTGTGTATTGAGTGATGTGTAGAAAGTTAGATATATGTACTTCCTTATGCGATATATAATTTTTGAGAATGGCCGGTGAGCTAGCGGAAGGTCTGACGGGAGTCGTGGTAAGACCAGTGTCACCACACATTTTTCCATTTATCTTGAGAGAAGAACAGCATCGCCTGATTTATCTCGTGTGCCTTGGTTGATATATTAACTGAGAAACATTAAGAAGTACAGTGAAAGAAGTTACAGTGTTGTTATTAACTTTAATTCTTCACATATATCATAAACATCACGTTACACGTGTGTGTGTGTGTGTGTGTGTGTGTGTGTGTGTGTGTGAACAACACGATATGTAATGTGTATTATTACAGCCACACACACTCTGTGTTTACATCACACTGTGTTTGATTACCCCGCACCTGGCGCCACACCCCGTGTTAATATCTTATCCTTCTCTTGGGTCTGATCATTCCATTTCTCGGTTACTTTCTACGGGTTTAGTGCTTCTTTATGAATATAATAATCTGCCGTGGCACCACATCACGTAACATAACACCATATCCCCTGTCACGTAACACCACAACCCCGTCATGTTACACAACAACCCCGTCACTTTACACCACACCCCGTCACGTAACACCACACCTGTCAAGTAAGACCACAACCCCGTCACGTAACACCATACCCCTATCGCATAACACCACAACCCCGTCACGTTGTACCACACCCCCGCCACATTGTACCACACCCCCATCACGTAACGCCACACCCCGCCACGTTGTGCCACACCCCATCACGTAACACCACACCCCGCCACGTTGTACCACACCCCAATCACGTAACGCCACACCCCCTCCCCGTTGTGCCACACCCCATCACGTAACACCACACCCCGCCACGTTGTGCACACCCCATCTACGTAACGCCACACCCACGCCACTTTGTACCACACCCCATCACCTAACACCACACCCCCACCACGTTGAACCACACCCCCATCACGTAACGCCACACCCATCACGTAACACCACACCCCGCCACGTTGTACCACACTCCTTACGTTGCCACACCCCGCCACGTTGTACCACACCCCGTCAGTAACACACACCCCCAACACGTTGCGCCACACTCCCTTACGTTGTACCCACACCCTTACGTTGCACCACACTTCCTTACGTTGTACCACACCCCGGTCATGTAACACCATACCACCAACACGTTACACCACACCCCTGTCACGTTACACCACACCACCGTCACGTAACACCAAGTGAGGCAGGTGGGAAGAACATCCTCCCTCACCCTCACCCGGCTCACTTCCTGACCGTTGTGTAAACTGTTATAGCGTCTCGCCTAGGAGCCTTCAGGCTATTTTCGTCTTTATATACGTTCTCTGTGTACTGGGTGGATGTGTAACTATAGCATTCATATAGCAACTGTCTGGCAACCATATAGTAACTGTCTGGCAACCATATAGTAACTGTCTGGCAACCATATAGTAACTGTCTGGCAACCATATAGTAACTGGCAACTATATAGTAACTGTCTAGCAAGCATATAGTAACAGTATAGCAACGATACAGTAACTGTATAGCAACCATACAGTAACTGTATAGCAACCATATAGTAACTGTATAGCAACCATGCAGTAACTGTATAGCAACCATATAGTAACTATAGCAACCATATAGTAACTGGATAGCAACCATACAGTAACTGTATAGAAACCATACAGTAACTGTATAGCAACCATACAGTAACTGTATAGCAACCATACAGTAACTGTATAGCAACCATATAGTAACTGTATAGCAACCATACAGTAACTGTATAGCAACCATACAGTAACTGTATAGCAACCATACAGTAACTGTATAGCAACCATATAGTAACTGTATAGCAACCATACAGTAACTGTATAGCAACCATACAGTAACTGTATAGCAACCATACAGTAACTGTATAGCAACCATATAGTAACTGTATAGCAACCATATAGTAACTGTATAGCAACCATACAGTAACTGTATAGCAACCATACAGTAACTGTATAGCAGCCATACAGTAACTGTATAGCAACCATATAGTAACTGTATAGCAACCATACAGTAACTGTATAGCAACCATATAGTAACTGTATAGCAACCATACAGTAACTGTATAGCAACCATATAGTAACTGTATAGCAACCATACAGCAACTGTATAGCAACCATACAGTAACTGTATAGCAACCATATAGTAACTGTATAGCAAAATATAGTAACAATATAGCAACCATACAGTAACTGTATAGCAACCATGCAGTAACTGAATAGCAACCATATAGTAACTATAGCAACCATATAGTAACTGTATAGCAACCATATAGTAACTGTATAGCAACCATACAGTAACTGTATAGCAACCATACAGTAACTGTATAGCAAAGATGTAGTAACTGTATAGCAACCATACAGTAACTGTATAGCAGCCATATAATAAATGTATAGCAACCATATAGTAACTATAGCAACCATATAACAACCTTGCAACCATATAGCAACCGTGTGTGTGTGTGTGTACTCATCTATATATGGTTGCAGGGATCGAGAAGGGTCAAGTCACAGCTCCTGGCTCCGCTTCTTCGCTGGTCACTACTAGGTCCACTCTCCCGTCCCCAAAAGTCTTAATCGTACCTCTTCTTAAAACATTTATGTAGCCTACCTTCACTACTTCACTCTCCAGATTGTTCCAATTCCTGACAACTCTAAGGCTGAAGAAGTATTTCCTAACATCCCTATGACTCATCTGAGTTTTCAACCTTCAATTATATCCTCTCGTTCCTGTGTCCCATCACTGAAACATTCTGTCCCAGTTCACTTTGTCACTTCCTCTCAATATTTTATACGTTATCATATTCCTCCCTATTCCTAATTTGTGTGTGTGTGTGTGTGTGTGTGTGTGTGTGTGTGTGTGTGTGTGTGTGTGTGTGTGTGTGTGTGTGTGTGTGTGTGTGTGTGTGCGCGCGGGGCGAGCATGTGCAAGTGTGTCTATTGATATCTTTTGTTTTATCAGGCTGGTGTTGAAGACTTTTCCCTTTTCTCCCTAACTCTATTTTTTATATTTTATCTTGAGTGTTGTTATGTGGGGCAGCCCACTTTCCAACAGTTTAACCCTGGATTGGTGTACAAGTAAACTCGTAGTAAACAAGGCAAGTGTAGTTGATGGATGAGGCTTTGTTTTCTGTAGTTTGTTTGAAACTTTTCCCGGTAATTACTTTGAATTATTTATGCTTGAAGAAGTGCACTTATTGTGTGTGTATGCGGCGTGTTTCCTATCTCTCTGCAGATTCATTTTATTACTCTATTGTGTTCTCTTATCTTAATGTTCAATTTTTTTCTTATATATATATATATATATATATATATATATATATTATATATATATATATTATATATATATATATATATATATGTTGTGTGTGTGTGTGTGTGTGGTGTGTGTTGTGTGCATGTTATGTGTGTATACTCACCTATTTGTGGTTGCAGGGGTCGAGTCATAGCTCCTGGCCCTGCCTCTTCACTGGTCGCCACTAGGTCTTCTCTCTCCCTGCTCCATGAGCTTTATCATACCTAGTCTTAAAACTATGGTTCCTGCCTCCACTACGTCACTTTCCAGACTATTCCACTTCCTGACAACTTTGTGACTGAAGAAATACTTCCTAACATCCCTTTCACTTATCTGAGTCTTCAACCTCCAATCGTGACCCCTTGTTTTTGTGTCCCATCCCTGGAACATCCTGCCTCTGTCCACCTTGTCAATTCCTCGCAATATTTTATATGTCGTTATCATGTCTCCCCTAAACCTCCTGTCCTCCAGTGTCGTCAGGCCGATTTCCCTTAGCTCCGGGACTAAGTCTTGTTGCAAACTTTTGCACTTTCTCTAATTTCTTGACGTACTTGACCAGGTGTGGGCTCCAAACTGTGTGCATGTATATGTGTGTGTTTATATGTACGTGCGTATGTGTGCGCGAATAGGCAAAATTTGCGATTTTGGCTTAAATAGCAATGCCTTTCTTACCGGATAAGGCAAGCGAAAATTTGTTTATGCAATAATTTCGCAAAAATCATTCTGAACCTAACAAAAAAAATATATTTCATTGTGTTTGTTTATTATTAAATTATTGTAAACTTATCTAAAATATATTTAGGTGGATTAGACTAAATTAAATTGCTCTTGTTATAATAAGGTTAGGTAAGTTTTCTAAGGTTCTTTTGGTACAAAATCATTAATTATTACATTAACATAAATGAAAAAAATATATTTTTAAACGTATAAGAGGAAATTTTAGAAAGGACTTAATTGATCAATTTTACCTATTCAGCACAACGTGTGTGTGTGTGTATGTGTGTTTATATATATATATATATATATATATTATATATATATATATATATATATATATATATATATAATATATATATATATATATATATATATATATATATATCACTCAGAAAGCGCACATTTGTAAAGAAAGAAGAAAAATAAGTGAGCATTTCAATCCCCACAGTGAAAGCACTTTACAACCTAAATTTTTAAATGCTTGACCCGGTAAGCCAGCGGGAGACCTCCATCTGATGACCAAAAGCTGCAGTGGCGGGTCATCATATGACTAAGATCGGCTTTAGGAAACCCTTGTCCTGTTTCCTGGAGAATCTTACATAACCTGGTCCACACTTGTGATTATTCTCAGCACAGCAGTACGCATTATTGTACGATACTCCAGCTGAACGCTCAGGTTTACACTTTCCACCTGACACTACAATTCGGGATGGCTTCAGTTATAGAAGACTACTTTTTTTTTGTTTTTTTTTTGTAGCTACAATATTCGTAATGGATTATTTCTGCTCTTTCTCAGTCAATAGTGTGATATTTTCTTTCCATGAATATGTTTTAATACAGCTGAGTTAGTTTATGTGTATCTTAAAGACCTTTTGTGTTCATAATCTTGCGTCTTCATTTATTTATTTTTTACTTTCTGATTGACATTAATCAGCTTATCACCTGTTGTAAAAGGGTAGTTGAAATAATATGATTCTGTGAGACAACGTTACGCAGTTTCCAGAGGTACAAAATAGGAATTCTACTGGAGATGGAATAAAAGGGGATGATGTCTCATGGAATAGTGTTGACACATTACCAGTAAAAACTGGTGGAAACACTGATGTCCGTATAGGGGCTGTAGGCAGTGGGGAAACAGAAAAAAATGCACCAGTAGGGAACACAGCCACAAAAAAATCCTGGCAAACAAAAACCCAATCTATGCAAATTCTATGCCTGGGGTATCTGCAGGCATGGTATATCTGGAAAAACAGGAGGGTGCAACTCTTTCTCTTGTAACTTATTTCACTCCGGAATGTGTCACTCGTCAGTCCATGAAAGACAATGCTACAACATACACTGTCAGGCAAACCATCTAAAGGGGATAAGAGGATACAGATCAGCCAGACCATGGGAAACAAAAGATTGAACTTAAAACCTCTCCAGAGAAGGAGGTTTTTATGTGCCAGGAAGGAGAAAAGACGGGCAAGAAATGACAGAAATCTTACACCAACTGAAAACACTTCTGGAGTAGAGGGGCAATCATTGACCTCCACTCCAGAGCAACAGATACTAATACCAGCAAACAAAGCCCCCCTAAATTCCATCAATATAACAACATTTATCTTTGCAAACATACAGGGTCTAAAGCCATCAGCAAACAACAAAATACCTTACATCAAGGGACTGCTCACGGAGTCATATGCATTCATAGACCCACATAAAGGATCCCAGGTTATAACCTATTCAAATGCGACAGACTAAACAGGCAGTAAGTGGGGGGGGGGGGTCGGCTTGTACATCACAGAGTCGCTTATTTGCTCAGAATTACTAAACCCCTCAAATGATGTAGTTGAAGTTTTGGCAGTAAAGATCGAAAACCAAACCCTTGTCATTGTGGTTGTATACAAGCCTCCGGATGCAACTTCCCAGCAGTTCCAAGAACAGCTTTTGAAAATTGACCACTGTCTGGAAAATCTCCCAACTGCCCCAAACTTCTTCCTACTGGGGGATTTCAACTTGAGACACCTAAAATGCCTCCATGAGGCAGCTCAGATGAAAATTCACACACACACACGAGCTATTAAATCTCTGCACCAGTTCACCCTAAACCTGCAAATAATAGAGCGTACAAGACTAGAAAATACACTGGACCTTATCTTCAACAACGACGATCTGATACGTAACATAACTGTATCAGAGATAATGCACTAAGATCACAACATAATAAAGGTACAGTCATGTATGGACAGGGCTCCTGACCAACAAAATATGATCAGTTATGAAGGGTGCCTTCACAAAATTCAACTTCAATAACAAAAAAATACACAGGGAACAAGTCAGCCATGTGCTAAATGAAACAAGCTGAGATGTCCTGATCAACTCTGTGGAACTTGAGGTCTGCTCAAGGCATATTCCATAAGAAAAAAGAAAGAGAAGATGACAGCTAGAGAGAGACGCTCCATATACAGGCGAAGGCGATCCAGACTCAGGATCGACAATCTAAATTATTTTTTTATGACTGAGACTCAAAATTTGGTCACTTCAAAAATCTCTGACATTATCCTAACACCACAAGACTTCGGAAAGGCAATTAATAACATGCCCAAACACTCTGCCCCAGGCCCGGACTCGTGGAACTCCGTGTTCATCAAGAACTGCAAGAAGCCCCTGTCACGTTCCTTCAGCACTCTATGGAGAGGGAGCCTGGACACAGGAGTCATCCAACAGTCACATAGCCCCACTCCACAAAGGTGGCAGTAAAGCAATTGCAAAGATTGCAAAGATGGGGAAGGGCAAAGAAGACCGCAGACACAATATAGTTTAGATGGCCAAAGACTGCAAACCTCACTCAAGGAAAAAGATCTGGGGGTGAGTATAACACCGAGCATATCTCCTGAGGCACATATCAATCAGATAACTGCTGCAGCATACGGGCGCCTGGCAAACCTACGGATAGCGTTCCGATACATCAGTAAGGATTCGTTTAAGACTCTGTATACCATCTACGTCAGGCCCATACTGGAGTATGCAGCACCAGTTTGGAATCCACACCTAGTCAAGCACGTCAAGAAATTAGAGAAAGTGCAAAGGTTTGCAACAAGACTAGTCCCAGAGCTACGGGGATTGTCCTACGAAGAAAGGTTGAGGGAAATCGGCCTGACGACACTGGAGGACAGGAGGGTCAGGGGAGACATGATAACGACATATAAAATACTGCGCGGAATAGACAAGGTGGACAAAGACGGGATGTTCCACAGATGGGACACAGACACAAGAGGTCACAATTGGAAGTTGAAGACTCAGATGAATCAAAGGGATGTTAGGAAGTATTTCTTCAGTCATAGAGTAGTCAGGCCGTGGAATAGCCTAGAAAGTGAAGTAGTGGAGGCGGGAACCATACATAGTTTTAAGGCGAGGTATGATAGAGCTCATGGGGCAGGGAGAGAGAGGACCTAGTAGCAATCAGCGAAGAGGCGGGGCCAGGAGCTGTGACTCGACCCCTGCAACCACAAATAGGTGAGTACAAATAGGTGAGTACACCGATATCAACATCCCATATCATAAAAATCTTCGGAAGGGTTCTAAGAAGATTGCCAACCACCTAGATACCCATCAGTTACACAACCCAGGGCAACACAGGTTTAGATCAGGTCGCTCCTGTCTGTCCCAGCTACTGGACCACTATGACAAGGTCCTGGATGCTTTAGAGGATAAACAAAATGCAGATGGAGTATACACAGACTACGAAAGCCTTCGATAAGTACGACGATGGTGTAATAGCGCACGAAATGCGCGACAAAGGAATAACAGGAAAAGTTGGTAGATGGATCTATAACTTCCTAACAGATAGAACACAAAATGTAATAGTAAACAGAGTAAAGTCTGAGGCGAGTACAGTGGAAAGCTCTGCTCCACAAGGCACAGTACTCGCATCCTGTTCCTCATCCTTATATCTGACATAGACAGAGATGTAAGCCATAGCTCCGTGTCTTCCTTTGCGGATGACACTCGAATTGCCATGACAGTGACCTCCATCGAAGACACTGCAAAACTCCAAGTGGACATTAACCAAATCTTTAAAATGGGCCTCAGAAAACAATTTGAAGTTCATTGAAGAGAAATTTCAGCTACTCATATATGGAAAACTTGAGGAAGTAAAAACATTATCAGAGTATAAAACGAATTCTAACCACACAATAGAGCGAAAAACTAATGTGAAAGATCTGGGAGTGATAATGTCAGAGGATCTCACCTTCAAAGACCACAACAATGTATCTACCTCATCTGCTAGAAAAATGATAGGATGGATAATGAGAACCTTCAAAACTAGGAACGCCAAGCCCATGATGATTCTTTTCAAATCGCTTGTTCTTTCTAGGCTGGAATACTGTTGTACACTAACTGCCTCCTTCAAGGCAGGTGAAATTGCTGACCTGGAGAATGTACAGAGAACTTTCACGGCACGCATAAGCACGATAAAGCACCTAAATTACTGGGAACGGTTGAAGTCCCTTGATTTGTATTCCCTGGGACTCAGGCGAGAAAGATACACGGTAATATACACTTGGAAAATCCTAGAGGGATTAGTACCAATCATGCACACGAAAATCACTCCCTACGAAAGCAAAAGACTCGGCCGGAGATACAACATTCCCTAAATGAGAAGCAGGGAGGCCACGAGTACATTAAGAGACAACACAATAAGTGTCAGGGGCCCAAGACTGTTCAACTGCCTTCCAGTTTACATAAGGGGGATTGCAAATAGGCCCCTGGTTGTCTTCAAGAAGGCGCTGGACAGGCACCAAAGGTTAGCACCTGATCAACCGGACTGTGGTTCTTACGTTGGTTTACGTGCGGCCAGCAGTAACAGCCTTGTTGATCAGACCCTGATCAACCACGAGGCCTAGTCTCAGACTGGGTCGCGGGGGCGTTGACCCCCGAAAGCCTCTCCAGTGATCTAATATTTTCTTTATTTTATCTGAATTTTTGCCTAGAGCTGTAGACACTGACACTGTTTACTTCGCTATTTAGTAATAATACTAAATTCTGCCTCTTGGGAACAAACGCGAAGTTCAGGCAGAAACAACCTAATGTTACGCTTTTTTTTAAAATTGTGTGGCATTGTTGCTGTAATAATGAAGGTCATTATTGCTCTGATAAATCGTAGTCATGTGTTCGCAGGTTCTTCTATCTTCTAAAGTCGTCAGGTTTAGTTCATTAGAGAGTTAAGTCTTTTTTAGTAACTACCTATCTGATTTTTATATGTTACATGTTTCCCTTTTTTAAATTAATGTTTTGTGTGCTTGTGGTTAGGATAGTGTGGAGTGGAGTGATGGTACTGGTTAGTTGTGGTTAGATTAAGATGAAGTGTAGTGGTGGTACTGGTTGGTTGTGGTTAGGTTAAGGTGGAGTGTAGTGGTGGTACTGGTTAGTTGTGGTTAGGTTAAGGTGGAGTGTAGTGGTGGTACTGGTTGGTTGTGGTTAGGTAAGATGAAATGTAATGGTGGTACTGTTTAGTTATGGTTAGGTTAAGGTGGAGTGTAGTGGTGGTACTGGTTAGTTGTGGTTAGGTTAAGGTGGAGTGTAGTGGTGGTACTGGTTAGTTGTGGTTAGGTTAAGGTGGAGTGTAGTGGTGGTACTGGTTAGTTGTGGTTAGGTTAAGGTGGAGTGTAGTGGTGGTACTGGTTAGTTGTGGTTAGGTTAAGGTGGAGTGTAGTGGTGGTACTGGTTGGGGGCAGTATTTCCAGACCTGTACCTCACTTCCTGACATCCCTGGGTCCTGTGTCACGCCAGATTGAAACACAGGCGAGGGAAGGGAAGCTGCAAGGGGACGCAGGGAGAAGTGTAAAGCAGAGAGGAGGCAGGAGGGAGGGAAAATCAGATAGGATGCTTGAGGGAGGAAGGCGCAGTAGAAGGGAGTGAACATTATTGATCAGCACTAGATCAAAGAAGAATAGCTGCCTTGAAAATCATAAAAGTCCTACTAGAAATATCCTCTTCGGAGATTTCAACGTCCCATTTATGCAAAATGGAAGGTGACTGACACCAAAATTATACCAAAAAATAGTATCGAGAAGTACTGTACACAGATTTTACAAAGACATTTAACACGAGTGACCATGGAGCGTTAACCAATAAAGTGAGTTTTATAGCTATACCAGGAAAAACTAGGAAGTAGATATTAAAATTTCTAACAAATAAAACCACAAAGAATAGTGGTAAACAAAAAGTCCATTATCAGCAAATTAAAAAGTTCAGTAGCCTAAGGTAAGGTCATAGCACCTTTACTGGCTCTCATCCTCATAACAGATAGCAACACTAGGCACAGTTTAGTATCCTCCTTTAAAAACCATACCAAAGTATTATTTACATTGCCTCGGTAGAAGATACAGAAGAATTTCAATCAGATATCAAGAAAACTTTCCAGTGGGCAAATAAAAATAACAAATATTCAGTTGTGATAAATTTTAGTTACTTAGATGTGAGAAGACTGGAGAACCCAAAACGAGCATACAATACAGAATACAGATAACGACAGTGGATATTGAGAACTTTCAAAACATGAGAGATAACGTAATTGATGGTACTAGTGACATCACTTGTGTTCTCACGTCTAGAACATTGTTTTGTGTTTATAGCTCAATTCAGAGCAGGAGAGTTATATATAACAACTGGAAAATGAAGGAAGAAATGGACTGACAGCCACTGAGGAGTGTAGCAGTGAGGTGCCACGACTGATGCACAGCTAGACCATCATCATGTTAGCCGAGCAAGAAAACCTCAGTGGGCTGCACATCTATTTTTTTTCTCTCTCTGTCTCTCTCTCTCTGTCTCTCTGTGTCTCTGTCTGTCTGTCTGTCTGTCTGTCTGTCTCTGTCTGTCTGTCTGTCTCTCTCTCTCTCTCTCTCTCTCTCTGTCTGTCTGTTCTGTCTGTCTCTCTCTGTCTCTGTCTGTCTGTCTCTGTCTCTGTCTCTGTCTCTGTCTCTGTCTCTCTCTCTCTCTCTCTCTCTCTCTCTCTCTCTCTCTCTCTCTCTCTCTCTCTCTCTCTCTTCTCTCTCTCTCTCTCTCTCTCTCTCTCTCTCTCATCTCTCTCACTCTGGTGTAGGCAGATTATAAGATCTAAGTAAGGGTTTGTTGCAACCCCTGAATGGGTTGCAATGATTATTATGTATATATATAATTATTATCTTTTCATATAATTTTATATTGCTTATATTTGCGATAATAGCTAAATCGTAAATGTATTGCTTTATATTGTTATTTGACTTATGTTGTTAGGATGTAACATTAAGTGCTCAGTTCAAGTCTTGATTGTCAAACTACTGTAATTATCGCTTGTAGCTCGTTAGACTGCCGGCTTCTGAGCTGCAGTTGTCCATGTAGCTATCACGTGATCGAGGGGGGGGGGGTGTCCTCACCTCGCCTAAAGTATTCAGTCTGCTCTAGACTCTCTTGGTGGTTGGACAGATTGTCTGTCTCATTATTCTTGTTAGTTCTGTAGAACTCTGTTCACAGAACATTGTATAGACTTCGTGATTTTCGACGTTGTACTGAGGTTGTGTGTCACATAGACACTCTAAGTAACTCAGGTCCTGAGCTGTAACTTCTCACTTAACTTGTACTGGTATCTGTGTATTATCACAGTCGGGGATTTTCTAATGCTGAACTTAGATTCAGTAGTATGGGAGTTTTGTGACTTTTGTGGAGGATCTGCAGATGGTCCCTACTTAGTGTCGTTATATTATCTCCTTGTTCCTGATTCTGTGTCGCAGTTGCTTGTTGTATTGCTGTTGGGCTTAGCATTGTTTTTGTTGTTCAAGCAGACTGTTCTGGTTGCCAGTCGGTCAAGAAGTTAGTTTATTTGAGGACTTTGTCAGTCACTTGTTTAAGTCTAGTCGAGTCGTGAGACAGAGAACTACTTAGAGCACTTACACACATACACACAAACTTGTACATATTTGTAATATCTTATTAAATGTTGATGTACCTGACGGTACTTAAGAATTATAAATGTGATATGTGCTTTCAGCACAATAATATTGTACTTGAGAGAAGTGATGTTATTTTGATTATTGTGATTAATTTAATTTAATTTAACTTGATAATATACCTCTAGATTTAATAAATTTATTAAATTTTAATTTCTCTAGTTAGTAGCCTACCAGTTGTAATCCTGAAGCACTATTGAATAATACTGAATTTTAATGGATAATTGGACAAGGATACTGACTACTTGTTACGAAAACCCAGTAACAGGCTGGATGCTAGAAGGGCAGTCCTTTCTAGTATTCACTGGAGATCTCTAAGCTTTTAGAATCGCGTTTTTTGTAACAGGGTTGCAGTATAAGTCTTTTTAAACTGGAGATTACTCCTGCAGCTGCAAACTGACCGTCTCGAATGAACATTATGCAACAGTCTAGGGCAGTGTGTGTACGTTTCTAGTTAAACATCTTTATTTTGCACATTACCCATCCAACACACACACACACCACACACACACACACACACACACACACATATATATATATATATATATATATATATATATATATATATATATATATATATATATATATATATATATATATATATATATATCTGATGGGTAGAGTTGATGATGTGCATGATTATAGAGGTGCCACAGATATATCAGCTAATTTTTTGGTTGTAGATACAGTGAGAGTAAGAGGTAGATGGGATACAAGGGTTATGGAATTAGCAAGTGAGAGGTGAAGGTTTATAAACTACAGGAGGAGGCAGTTAGGGTAAGATATAAACAACTATTGGAAGAAAGATGTGCTAGTGAGAAAATAGTCAATGAGGTTGAAGCAACAATGTAACTACCTTATATAGAACACCCTTAATAGATTTAAGAATGTAGTGTTAAAGTGTTGAGGGGAAGTTTGTGCTATATGAAGGTGGATGTGGGAGAGCAGTTGGTGCAATGATGAGGTAAAAAGAGTAGTAAGAGAGAGAAAGTTAACATATGAGAGGTTTTTTACAAAGTAGAAGCGATACAAGGAGGGAGAAGTATATGAAGAGAGAAAAAGAGAGGTTAAGAGAGTGGTGAAGGAATGTAAAAGGAGAGCAAATGAGAAAGTGGATGAGAATAAGAAAAAGTTTTGGAGTGAGATTAATAAGTTGAGAAAGACTAGGGAACAAATGGATTTGACAGTTAAAAATAGGAGGTTAGGGCGTTGGCTTAAGCCGGTAGAGGAAATGAACCTGCCTTGCATGGTCCAGTATGCCTACTGCAGTGTTCCTTCTTCCTTATGTTCTTACTTTTCTTATATATATATATATATATATTATATATATATATATATAATATATATATATATTATATAATATATATATATATATATGTATATATATTATATATAAAAGAAAACTATATATATATATATATATATATATAATTATATATATTATATATATATATATATATATATATATATATATATATATATATATATATATATAAGAAAACTTAAGAGTAATGGTAGAAGCACAACGCTGAAAGCAACTTAGCTCTCCAGAGACTGGACCCACAGGCAGGAGACTTCGTATGACACTAGGCAAGGTTACCTGGGAGACTGAAGGCACAGTGCTGCTTTAAACACAGGTGGCAGTGGCTCTGTCACCCGGGTGCCATGTATCAGGGAATGTACTACTCACTTTCCATACCACGAATAAAAATAAAGCGATTTGATATTGATTGAAGAGGATTAAAAATGTTTTATGCAGATTAATTGTAGGTTGATAAAAGGCTTTGGTTATTAATAGATATAGTGGAGAGGTGAGTGTTGTTGTTAGTGTGATCAGTTCAGGTGTACGGATGACAGTTACACGTATACACCAGAGTATGTATAGATGATTGTTACAGTGGGGTAGGTAGTGGAAGTGGTGGTGGGGGAGGTAGTGGTGGTGATGGTGGGGGAGGTAGTGGTGGTGGTGGTGGGGTAGGTAGTGGTAGTGGTGGTGGGGGAGGTAGTGGTGGTGGTGGTGGGGTAGGTAGTGGTAGTGGTGGTGGGGGAGGTAGTCGTGGTGGTGGTAGTGGTGGTGATGGTGGGGGAGGTAGTGGTGGTGGTGTAGTGGTAGTGGTGGTGGGGGAGGTAGTGGTAGTGGTGGTGGTGGTGGGGGAGGTAGTGTGTGGTGGTGTGGTAGTGGTGGTGATGGTGGGGGAGGTGGTGGTGGTGGTGGTAGTGGTGGTCATGGTGGGGGAGGTAGTGGTGTTGGTGGTAGCGGTGGTGATGGTGGAGGAGGTAGTGGTGATGGTGGGGGAGGTAGTGGTAATGGTGGTGGTGATGGTGAGGGAGGTGGTGGTAATGGTGGTGATGGTGGGGAGGTAGTGCTAATGGTGGTGATGGTGGGGGAGGTAGTGGTTATGGTGTGGTGGTGATGGTGGGGGAGGTAGTGGTAATCGTGGTGGTGATGGTGAGGGAGGTGGTGGTAATGGTGGTAGTGGTGGTGATGGTGGGGGGAGTAGTGGGAATGGTGGTGATGGTGGGGGAGGTAGTGGTTATGGCGGTAGTGGTGGTGATGATGGGGGAGGTAGTGGTGATGGTGGAAGTGGTGGTGATGGGTGAGGTAGTGGTGTTGGTGGGTGAGGTAGTGGTAATGGTGGTAGTGGTGGTGATGGTGGAGCAATTAGTGGTGGTGGTGGTACTGGTGATGGTGGTAGTGGTGATCGTGGGGAGGGAGTGGTGATGGTGGTGGCAGTTGTGATGGGGGAGGGAGGTAGTTTTGGTGGTGATACTGGTGGTGGTGATAGTGGTGGTGGTGGGGGGGAGGTAGTGGTGGTGGTGGTACTGGTGTTGGTTGGTGGGTGGTAGTGGTGATGGTGGGGGAGGTAGTGGTGGTGGTACTGGTGATGGTGGGGGAGGTAGTGGTAGCAGTGGTGATGGTGGGGGAGGTAGTGTGGTGGTGGTGGTAGTGGTGATGGTGGGGGAGGTAGTGGTACTGGTGATGGTGGAAGAGGTGGTGGTGGTACTGCTGATGGTGGGGAAGGTAGTTGTGATGGTGGGGGATGTAGTGGTGATGGTGGGGGAGGTAGTGGTGGTAATGGTGGTGGAGGTAGTGGTGGTGGTGGTGGTAGTGGGATGGTGGTGGAGGTGTGGTGTGGTGGTAGTAGTGATGGTGGAGGTAGTGTGGTAATGGTGGTGGTGGGGGAGGTAGTGGTGGTGGGGGCGTAGTGATAATGTTGGTGGAGGTAGTGGTGGTGATGGTAGTGGTGGTGGAGGTAGTGGTGGTGGTGGTACTGGTGATGGTGGGGGAGGTAGTGGTGATGGTGGGGGAGGTAGTGGTGATGGTGGTGGAGGTAGTGGTGGTGGTGGTATTGGTGAGGGTGATGGAGGTAGTGGTGGTGATGGTAGTAGTGATGGTGGTGGAGGTAGTGGCGGTGATGGTGGGGGAGGTAGTGGTAGTGGTGGGGGAGGTAGTGGTGATGGTGGTGGGGGCGTAGTGGTAATGTTGGTGGAGGTAGTGGTGATGGTGGTGGAGGTAGTGGTGGTGATGCTGGAGGAGGTAGTGGTGATGGTGGTGGAGGTAGTGGTGTTGGTGGTACTGGTGATGGTGGGGGAGGGTGTGGTGATGGTGGGGGAGGTAGTGGTGATGGTAGGGGATGTAGTGGTGATGGTGGGGGAGGTAGTGTTGATGGTGGAGGAGGTGGTGGTGGTACTGGTGATGGTGGGGGAGGTAGTTGTGATGGTGGGGAGGTAGTGGTGGTAGTGGTGAAGGTGGGGGAGGTAGAGGTGATGGTGGTACTGGTGATGGTGGGGGAGGTAGTGGTGATGGTGGATTAGGTGGGGGTGGTACCGGGGATGGTGAGGAAGGTAATTGTGATTGTGGGGGAGGTAGTGGTGATGGTGGTGGAGGTAGTGGTGGTGATGGTGGGGGAGATAGTGGTAGTGGTGGTACTGGTGATGGTGGTGGCGGGAGAGGTAGTGGTGATGGTGGTGGAGGTAGTGGTGATGGTGGGGAGGTAGTGGTAGTGGTGGTACTGGTGGTGGGGGAGGTAGTGGTGATGGTGGTGGGGGGCGTAGTGGTAATGTTGGTGGAGTTAGTGGTAGTACTGGTGATGGTGGTGGTGGTAGCAGTGGTAGTGGTGGTGGGGAGGGTGGAGTGTACCCTTAAAGATGAGGTGCCGGTTGCCACTCACCTGTGGAGAGCCTCTGCTGCCTCCACCTGTTATCCACCTGTTTCTTGCACGCCTGCACGCTCACATGCACGCACGCACACACACATACACAAGGTAACGCGTAACAGGGAAGGATTAGTGCAAAAACTGGAGGACCAAGCAGGGATAACAGGGAAGGCACTGCAATGGGTCAGGGAATACCTGTCAGGAAGACAACAGCGAGCCATGGTACGTGGCAAGGTGTCAGAGTGGGCGCCGGTAACGAGCGGGGTGCCACAGGGATTAGTCCTAGGACCGGTGCTGTTTCTGGTATTTGTGAACGACACGACGGAAGAAATAGACTCCGAAGTGTCCCTGTTTGCAAATGACGTAAAGTTGATGAGAAGATTTCAATCGGACGAGGACCAGGCAGAACTACAGAGATATCTGGACAGGCTGCAGACCTGGTCTAGAAACTGGCTCCTGGAATTCAACCCCACCAAGTGTAAAGTCATGAAGACCACAGACGGAGTACATGTTGAGAGGGTTCGTGGAGATACGATGTTTGGAGTTACTGACATACAGTCTAGGGGGCCAGAGACTACAAACCTCACTCAAGGAAAAAGATCTTGGGGTGAGTATAACACCAGGCACATCTGAAGCGCACATCAACCAAATAACTGCTGCACCTTCCGGCGCCTAGCAAACCTCAGAACAGCATTCCGACATATTAATAAGGAATCGTTCAGGACCCTGTACACTGTACGTTAGGCCCATATTGGAGTATGCAGTGTCAGTTTGGAACCCGCACCTAGCCAACTATTTTCTTTCCTAGAATGCGGCCCACAACACTCAATTAACACCCAGTGTTAATCCACACTAACAATGATTAATACTTCGAAGTGTATAAAGACTCCATATAGCCCACCATGCTCCTCATCATGTAAGGAAACTAGAGAAAGTGCAAAGGTTTGCAACAAGACTAGTCCCAGGGCTAAGAGGTATGTCCTACGAGGAGAGGTTAAGGGAAATCAACCTGACGACACTGGAAGACAGGAGAGATAGGGGAGACATGATAACGACATACAAAATACGGAGAGGAATTGACAAGGTGGATAAAGACAGGATGTTCCAGAGACTGGACACAGAAACAAGGGGACACAGTTGGAAGTTGAAGACACAGATGAATCACAGGGATGTTAGGAAATATTTCTTCAGCCACAGAGTAGTCAGTAAGTGGAATAGTTTGGGAAGCGATGTAGTGGAGGCAGGATCCATACATAGCTTTAAGCAGAGGTATGATAAAGCTCATGGTTCAGGGAGAGTGACCTAGTAGCAACCAGTGAAGAGGCGGGGCCAGGAGCTTGGACTCAACCCCTGCAACTTCAACTAGGTAAGTACACACATATATAAATGTATATATTATATATTTATATATATATATATATATATAAGTATATATATATATATATATTTATATATATATATATATATATATATATATATATATATATATGTTTCATTTATGTTAGTGTAGAAATTAATAATTTTGTACCAAAATCACCTTAGAAAACTTGCCTAACTTTATTATAACAAACGCAATTTCATTTAGCCTAATAAAACTAAATGTATTTTAAATAAGTTTACAGTAAGTTAATAATAAACAAACACAATGAGATATCTTTTTTTCGTTATGTTCAGAATGATTTTCACTTGCCTTACTCGGCAAGAAGAGCGTTGCCATTTAAGCCAAAATCGAAAGTTTTACCTATTCCGCAAGACACACACACAAAGTCCGAGGCAGCTACGGTGAAAAGCTCTGTTGCACAAGGCACAGTACTCGCTCCCATCTTGTTTCTCCTCCTCATATCTGACATAGACAAGGATGTCAGCCACAGCACCGTGTCTTCCTTTTCAGATGACACCCGAATCTGCATGACAGTGTCTTCCATTGCAGACACTGCAAGGCTCCAGGCGGACATCAACAAATCTTTCAGTGGGCTGCAGAAAACAATATGAAGTTCAACGATGAGAAATTTCAATTACTCAGATATGGTAAACACGAGGAAATTAAATCTTCATCAGAGTACAAAACAAATTCTGGCCACAAAATAGAGCGAAACACCAACGTCAAAGACCTGGGAGTGATCATGTCGGAGGATCTCACCTTCAAGGACCATAACATTGTATCAATCGCATCTGCTAGAAAATGACAGGATGGATAATGAGAACTTCAAAACTAGGGAGGCCAAGCCCATGATGACACTCTTCAGGTCACTTGTTCTATCTAGGCTGGAATATTGCTGCAAACTAACAGCACCTTTCAAGGCAGGTGAAATTGCTGACCTAGAAAATGTACAGAGAACCTTCACGGCGCGCATAACGGAGATAAAACACTCAATTACTGGGAGCGCTTGAGGTTCCTAAACCTGTATTCCCTGGAACGCAGGCGGGAGAGATACATGATTATATACACCTGGAAAATCCTAGAGGGACTAGTACCGAACTTGCACACGAAAATCACTCACTACGAAAGCAAAAGACTTGGCAAACGATGCAACATCCCCCCAATGAAAAGCAGGGGTGTCACTAGCACGTTAAGAGACCATACAATAAGTGTCAGGGGCCCGAGACTGTTCAACTGCCTCCCAGCATACATAAGGGGGATTACCAACAGACCCCGGGCAGTCTTCAAACTGGCACTGGACAAGCACCTAAAGTCGGTTCCTGACCAGCCGGGCTGTGGCTCGTACGTTGGTTTGCGTGCAGCCAGCAGCAACAGCCTGGTTGATCAGGCTCTGATCCACCAGGAGACCTGGTCACAGACCGGGCCGCGGGGGCGTTGACCCCCGGAACTCTCTCCAGGTAAACTCCAGGTCCAGGTAAACACACACACACACACACACACACACACACACACACACACACAACACACACACACACAACAACACATATATATATATATATGTTACCTCCCTTCCTTCAGCAGTTGCTTCTTCCATCCCCTAGCAACAGCTCTCGCCCCCAGCAACTGCTTCCTCCCTCCCCAGCAACTGCTTCCTCTCTCCCCAGCAACTGCTTCCTCCCTCCCTAGCAACTGCTTCCTCCCTCCCCAGCAACTGTTTTCTCATCCTCCTCTCAGCAACTGCTTCCTCCCTCCCCAGCAACTGCTTCCTCCCTCCCCAGCAACTGCTTCCTCCCTCCCCAGCAACTGCTTCCTCTCTCCCCAGCAACTGCTTCCTCCCCAGCAACTGCTTCCTCCCTCCCCGGCAACTGCTTTCTCTCTCCCCAGCAACTGCTTCCTCCCTCCCCAGCAACTGCTTCCTCCCTCCCCGGCAACTGCTTCCTCCCCAGCAACTGCTTCCTCCCTCCCCAGCAACTGCTTCCTCCTCACCCAAGCAACTGCTTCCTCCCTCCCCAGCACACTGCTTCCTCCCTCCCCAGCAACTGCTTCCTCCCTCCCCAGCAACTGCTTCCTCCCTCCCCAGCAACTGCTTCCTCCCTCCGCAGCAAATGCTTCCTCCCTCCCCAGCAACTGCTTCCTCCCTCCCCAGCAACTGCTTCCTCCCTCCGCAAGCAAATGCTTCCTCCCTCCCCAGCAAATGCTTCCTCCCTCCCCAGCAACTGCTTCCTCCCTCCCCAAGCAACTGCTTCTCCTCCCTCCCCAGCAACTGCTTTCCTCCCTCCGCAGCAAATGCTTTCCTCCCTCCCCAGCAACTGCTTCCTCCTCCCCCAGCAACTGCTTCCTCCCTCCCCAGCAACTGTTCCCTCCCTCCCCAGCAAATGCTTCCTTTCTCCCCAGAAACTGCTTCCTCCCTCCCCAGCAACTCTCCTTCTCCCCAGCAGCTGTTCCTCTCTCCCCAGCAACTGCTTCCTCCCTCCCCAGCAATTGCTTCCTCCCTCACCTTCCCCACTAGCAACTGCTTCCTCCCCCAGCCAACTGCTCCTCTCTCCCCAGCAACTGCTTCCTCCCTCCCCAGCAACTGCTTCCTCTCTCCCCAGCAACTGCTTCCTCCCTCCGCAGCAACTGCTTCCTCCCATCCCCAGCAACTGCTTCTCCTCCCTCCCCAAGCAACTGCTTCCTCCCCTCTCCCAGCAAACTGCTTCCTCCCTCCCCAGCAACTGCTTCCTCTCTCCCCAGCAAACTGCTTCCTCTCTCCCACAGCAACTGCTTCCTCCTCTCCCGCACAACTGCTTCCTCTCTCCCCCAGCAGCTGCTTCCTCTCTCTCCCCAGCAACTGCTTCCTCCCTCCCCAGCAAACTGCTTCCTCCTCCCCAGCAACTGCTTCCTCTCTCCCCAGCAGACTGCTTCCTCTCCTCCCCAGCAACTGCTTCCTCCCTCCCCAGCAACTGCTTCCTCCCTCCCCAGCAACTGCTTCCTCCCTCCCCAGCAACTGCTTCCTCCCTCCCCAGCAACTGCTTCCTCCCTCCCCCAGCAACTGCTTTCCTCTCTTCCCCTCCCAGCAACTGCTTCCTCCTCCCCAGCAACTGCTTCCTCCCTCCCCAGCAAACTGCTTCCCTCCCTCCGCAGCAACTGCTTCTCCCCCCATCAACTGCTTCCTCTCTCCCCAGCAACTGCTTCCTCCCTCCCCAGCAACTGCTTCCTCCCTCCCCAGCAACTGCTTCCTCCCTCCCCAGCAACTGCTTCCTCCCTCCGCAGCAAATGCTTCCTCCCTCCCCAGCAACTGCTTCCTCCCTCCCCAGCAACTGCTTCCTCCCCAGCAACTGCTTCCTCCCTCCCCAGCAACTGCTTCCTCCCTCCCCAGCAACTGCTTCCTCCCTCCCCAGCAACTGCTTCCTCCTCCCCCCCCAGCAACTGTTCCCTCCCTCCCCAGCAACTGCTTCCTTTTCTCCCCAGCAAATGCTTCCCTCCCTCCCCAGCAACTTTCTTCTCTCCCACTCTCCCCCAGCCTGCTTCCTCCTCTCCCCAGCAACTGCTTCCTCCCCTCCCAGCAATGCTTCCTCTCTCCCCAGCAACTGCTTCCTCTCTCCCCCAGCAACTGCTTCCTCCCCCCCAGCAACTGCTTCCTCTCTCCCCATCAACTGCTTCCTCTCTCCCCAGCAACTGCTTTCTCCCTCCCCAGCAACTGCTTCCTCTCTCCCCAGCAACTGCTTCCTCCCTCCCCAGCAACTGCTTCCTCCCTCCCCAGCAACTCTTCCTCTCTCCCCAGCAACTGTTTCCTCCTCCCCAGACAAACTGCTTCCTCTCTCCCCAGCAACTGCTTCTCTCCCCAGCAACTGCTTCCCTCCCTCCCCCAGCAACTGCTTCCTCTCTCCCCATCAACTGCTTCCTCTCTCCCCAGCAACTGCTTCTTCTCTCCTCCCAGCAAACTGCTTCCTCCCCTCCCCCAGCAACTGCTTCCTCTCTCCCCAGCAACTGCTTCCTCTCTCCCCAGCAACTGCTTCCTCCCTCCCCAGCAACTGCTTCCTCTCTCCCCAGCAACTGCTTCCTCTCTCCCCAGCAACTGCTTCCTCCCTCCCCAGCAACTGCTTCCTCTCTCCCCATCAACTGCTTCCTCTCTCCCCAGCAACTGCTTCTTCTCTCCCCAGCAACTGCTTCCTCCCTCCCCAGCAACTGCTTCCTCTCTCCCCAGCAACTGCTTCCTTTCTCCCCAGCAACTGCTTCCTCCCTCCCCAGCAACTGCTTCCTCTCTCCCCAGCAACTGCTTCCTTTCTCCCCAGCAACTGCTTCCTCCCTCCCCAGCAACTGCTTCCTCCCTTTAGCAACAGCTCCCTCCCCCAGCAACTGCTCTATTGATTTTCTCTCCACGTAATCAATTCTGTGCTCTCACAGCCTCTACCACTGTGACACAGCAGTTCTCACAGCCTCCACCACTGTGACACAGCAGTTCCCACAGCCTCTACCACTGTGACATAGCAGTTCCCACAGTCTCCACCACTGTGACACAGCAGTTACCACAGCCTCTACCAGTGTGACATAGCAGTTCCCAGTTTCCACCACTGTGACATAGCAGTTCCCACAGCCTCTACCAATGTGACATAGCAGTTCCCACAGTCTCCACCACTGTGACACAGCAGTTACCACAGGCCTCTTACCACTGTGACATAGCAGTTCCCACAGTCTCCCACCACTGTGAGCATTTCAGTTCCCACAGTCTCCACCACTGTGACACAGCAGTTACCACAGTCTCTACCACTGTGACATAGCAGTTCCCACAGTCTCCACCACTGTGAGATATCAGTTCCCACAGTCTCCACCACTGTGACACAGCAGTTACCACAGTCTCTACCACTGTGACATATCAGTTCCCACAGTCTCCACCAAAGTGACACAGCAGTTACCACAGCCTGCACCACTGTGACACAGCAGTTGCCACAGCCTCCACACCTCTGACACAGCAGTTACCACAGCCTCCACTTCTGTGACACAGTCACCACAGCCTCCACTACTGTGACAGCAGTTACCACAGCCTCTACCACTGTGACACAGCAGTTACCACAGCCTCCACTACTGTGACAGCAGTCACCACAGCCTCCACTACTGTGACAGCAGTCACCACAGCCTCCACTACTGTGACAGCAGCTACCACAGCCTCCACTACTGTGGCACAGCAGTTACCACAGCCTCTACCACTGTGACACAGCAGTTACCACAGGCTCCACTACTGTGACAGCAGTTACCACAGCCTCCACCACTGTGTCACAGCAGTTACCACAGCCTCCACCTCTGTGGCACAGCAGTCACCACAGCCTCCGCCACTGTGACACAGCAATTACCACAGCCTCTACCACTGTGACACAGCAGTCACCACAGCCTCCACCACTGTGACACAGCAGCCACCACAGCCTCCACTACTGCGACAGCAGTTATCACAGCTTCTACCACTGTGACACAGCAGTTACCACAGCCTCTACCACTGTGACACAGCAGTTACCACACCCACTACCACTGTGACACAGCAGTTACCACAGCCTCTACCACTGTGACACAGCAGTTACCACAGCCTCTACCAATGTGACACAGCAGTTACCACAGCCTCTACCACTGTGACACAGCAGTTACCACAGCCTTACAGGCTCCACACCCTGTGATTTCTCAACTACTATTAAAGCCTTCATACGAGGTTCTCTCTCAGCTACTGTCAGAGGCTCCTGACCAGGTACTCTCTCAGCTACTGTCAGGCTCCTCACCAGGTACTCTCTCAGCTACTGTCAGAGGCTCCTCACCAGGTACTCTCAGCTGTCAGAGGCTCCACAGCTGGTACTCTCTCAGCTATTTTTCCTGAGGTTATACACGCCTTCAGACTCCCTAGGTCACCGCAGTGATGGTGGTTCATATAGTACAGAGGTCGTGTGCTCCCTCGCAGAGAGTACCTCCTGGTGGATGTAGTCTGCTTATACCCATACAGTGGCCAACACATTAACCAGACGTTTCGCCATTAAGACTATGGCGAAGCGTTTCCTTCATCAACGTCTTGATCAGTGCATGTGTGGCATTTACCTGCAGAATGGTGGTTCATAACAAGGACAGTGGGATTACTGCTTCTGCAGTACTACTCTAGGAAATTAAGTAAGGAAGACTGTCTCAGAATCTTACAGGTTAGGTTAGGTTAGGTTAGGTTAGGTTAGGCTAGGTTAGGTTAGGTTAGGTTAGGTTAGGTTAGGTTAGGCTCATCAGGAAACAGGACAAATGTTTCCTGACGCAGGTCTTAGTCAGAAGATGATCTGCCATTTGAGCTTTGGGGCCGCCCTTTAAAAATTATGGTTATAGTTATAACTATTTAGTATACTAAACAGTGTTGGAATGATGGGTGTGGGAGGTACCAGTGTTGTGAGGGTAAGTATCTATATCTCAGTGTTGGAATGATGGGTGTGGAGGTACCAGTGTTGTGAGGGTAAGTATCTATATCTCAGTGTTGGAATGATGGGTATGGGAGGGAAGGGACCATTATTGTGAGGGTCAGTATCCATATCTGAGTGTTGGAATGATTGGTATGGGAGGGGAGGTACCAGTGTTGTGAGGGTCAGTCTATCTTTTGTCTAAGTAAATAACTTGCACCCTTTCCTTCTGCTGACCCCTGTGAGGGAGAGCCAGGGAGGGAGGATGGGAGGAGAGCCAGGGAGGGAGAATGGGAAGAGAGCCAGGGAGGGAGGATGGGAGGAGAGCCAGGGAGGGAGGATGTAAGAGCCATGGAGGGAGGATATGAGAGCCAGAGAGGGAAGATGTGAAAGCCAGATGTAAGAGCCATGGAGGGAGGATGTGAGAGCCAGAGAGGGAAGATGTGAAAGCCAGGGAGGGAGGATGTGAGGAAAGCCAAGGAGGGAGGATGGGAGGTAGAGCCAGGGAGGGAGGATGGGAGGTAGAGCCAGGGAGGGAGGATGAAAGGAACATTGGAGGGAGGGTGGCGGGAACACTGGATGGAGGATGGAAGGCACAGAGACAATAGGAGAAAGGCACAAATAATAGAGACAATTATGTAACGAGGGGAAATCCAAGGTGCCATCTGGTGATTCCACGAGGTGCCAGCCTTCTGAAGACGAGGGGAGATGTTTGGCACCAGCTATTGATGCCACGAGGTGCCATATAGCTGAAGACGAGGGGAGATGTATGGCACCAGCTGGTGATGCCACGAGGTGTCGTCTAGCTGAAGACGAGGAGAAATATTTGGCACCAACTGGTGATGCCATGAGGTGCCATCTAACTGAAGACGAGGGGAGACGTGTGGCACCAGCTGGTGATGCCACGAGGTGCCATCTAGCTGAAGACGAGAGGAGATGTGTGGCACCAGCTGGTGAGGCCATGAGGTGCCATCCAGCAGACGAGGGGAGAGGGAAGCTACCAGACAGAAGAAAGGGCAACAGAGCGAGGGGAGGAAGGGAGGCGGTAGAGGGGAGTGAAGGGGAATATGTAAAGTTTTTTTTATAAATCTGAGGGGAGCTGTGTGGTGGACGAGACAGTTGAATACTCTGTGAGAATGTTGAGGTTAATGTGTACCATATTCACCAGACTTTACTGAGGGTAAGTGAAGGTGTGAGCACGGCGTAAGATTGGAGCCTAGAAGCTACAAGCTGAAGAATGGAAGCTGGAAGCTGAAGGCTAAAGACTGGAAACTGAAGTACGGAGGCTGGAAACTGAAAGATAGACACTGGAGACTCAAGGATGGAGACTGGATGCTGAAGGATGGAGACTGGATGCTGAAGGATGGAGACTGGATGCTGAAAGATGGAGACTGGATGCTGAAGGATGGAGATTGAGTTCACCCTGACCCGTAGGCACTTGTGGGTCAGTCGAAGATAGGGAGCAGAGAGAGGCAGGTCGGCTCTTGGGGCTTTCCCATACTTTCCGTTATATTATACATACTACCAGCCTACGTGAGTATTCTTACCCCATCCACGTTATCGAAAACTCACTTGACAGAGAGAGCAGCCCCTGGGTAGAGAGAGCAGCCCACGGTAGAGAGCAGCCCCTGGGTAGAGAGAGCAGTCCCTGGTAGAGAGAGCAACCCCTGGTAAAGAGAGCAGCCTCTGAGTAGAGAGAGCAGCCCCTGGGTAGAGAGCAGCCCCCGGTAGAGAGAGCAGCCCCTGGGTAGAGAGAGCAGTCCCTGGTAGAGAGAGCAGCCTCTGGTAGAGAGAACAACCCCTGGGTAGAGAGAGCAGCCCCGGGGAAGAGAGAGCAGCTCCTGGGTAGAGAGAGCAGCTCCCTGGTATAGAGAGCAGCCCCTGGGTAGAGAGAGCAGCCCCCTGATAGAGAGAGCAGCCCCTGGTAGAGAGAGCAGCCCCTGAGTAGAGAGAGTAGCCCCTGGGTAGAGAGAGCAGCCCCTGAGTAGAGAGAGCAGCCCTCTGGTAGAGAGAGGAGCCCCTGGTAGAGAGAGCAGCCCCGGGGTAGAGAGAGAGCAGCTCCTGGGTAGAGAGAGCAGCCCCTGGGTAGAGAGAGCAGCCCCTGGTAGAGAGAGCAGCCCCTGGTAGAGAGAGCAGCCCCTGAGTAGAGAGAGCAGCCCCTGGGTAGAGAGAGCAGCCCCTGGTAGAGAGAGCAGCCCCTGGCAGAGAGAGAGCAGCCCCGGGGTAGAGAGAGCAGCTCCTGGGTAGAGAGAGCTGCCCTTGGGTAGAGAGAGCAACCCCTGGGTAGAGAGAGCAGCCCCTGGGTAGTGAGGGCATCCCCGGGATAGATAGAGCAGCCCCAAGGTAGATAGGGCAGCCCCGGGGTAGAGAGAGCAGCCCCGGGGTAGAGAGAGCAGCCCCGGGGTAGAGAGAGCAGCCCCCGGTAGAGAGAGCAGCCCCTGGGTAGAGAGAGCAGCCCCCTGGTAGAGAGAGCAGCCCCTGGTAGAGAGAGCAGCCCCTGAGTAGAGAGAGCAGCCCCTGGGTAGAGAGAGCAGCCCCTGGTAGAGAGAGCAGCCCCTGGCAGAGAGAGAGCAGCCCCGGGGTAGAGAGAGCAGCTCCTGGGTAGAGAGAGCTGCCCTTGGGTAGAGGGAGCAGCCCCTGGGTAGAGAGAGCAGCTCCTGGTTAGTGAGGGCATCCCCGGGATAGATAGAGCAGCCCCAGGTAGATAGGGCAGCCCCGGGGTAGAGAGAGCAGCCCCGAGGTAGAGAGAGCAGCCCCTGGGTAGAGAGAGCAGCCCCCGGTAGAGAGAAGCCCCTGGGTAGAGAGAGTAGCCCCTGGTAGAGAGAGCAACCCCTGGTAGAGAGAGCAGCCTCTGAGTAGAGAGAGCAGCCCTTGGGTAGAGAGCAGCCCTGGGTAGAGAGAGCAGCCCCTGGGTAGAGAGAGCAGTCCCTGGTAGAGAGAGTAGCCCCTGGTAGAGAGAGCAGCCTCTTGTAGAGAGAGCAACCCCTGGGTAGAGAGAGCAGCCCCGGGGTAGAGAGAGCAGCTCCTGGGTAGAGAGAGCAGCCCCCTGGTAGAGAGAGCAGCCCCTGGGTAGAGAGAGCAGCCCCCTGATAGAGAGAGCAGCCCCTGGTAGAGAGAGCAGCCCCTGAGTAGAGAGAGTAGCCCCTGGGTAGAGAGAGCAGCCCCTGGGTAGAGAGAGCAGCCCTCTGGTAGAGAGAGCAGCCCCTGGTAGAGAGAGCAGCCCCGGGGTAGAGAGAGCAGCTCCTGGGTAGAGAGAGCAGCTCCTGGGTAGAGAGAGCAGCCCCCTGGTAGAGAGAGGAACCCCTGGTAGAGAGAGCAGCCCCTGGTAGAGAGAGCAGCCCCTGGTAGAGAGAGCAGCCCCTGGCAGAGAGCAGCCCCGGGGTAGAGAGAGCAGCTCCTGGGTAGAGAGAGCTGCCCTTGGGTAGAGAGAGCAGCCCCTGGGTAGAGAGAGCAGCCCCTGGGTAGTGAGGGCATCCCCGGGATAGATAGAGCAGCCCCAAGGTAGATAGGGCAGCCCCGGGGTAGAGAGAGCAGCCCCGGGGTAGAGAGAGCAGCCCCTGGGTAGTGAGGGCATCCCCGGGGTAGATAGAGCATCCCCAAGGTAGATAGAGCAGCCCCGGGGTAGAGAGAGCAGCCCCTGGGTAGAGAGAGCAGCCCCTGGGTAGTGAGGGCATCCCCGGGGTAGATAGAGCAGCCCCAAGGTAGATAGGGCAGCCCCGCCGGGGTAGAGAGAGCAGCCCTTGGGTATAGAAAGCAGCCCCTGGGTAGTGAGGGCATCCCCGGGGTAGATAGAGCAGCCCCAAGGTAGATAGGGCAGCCCCGGGGTAGAGAGAGCAGCCCCGGGGTAGAGAATAAGGGTTACCAAGAAACAGGAAGAAACGCATCCATCTCCACACCGGGAAGCATTGTAAAGTTCTCCCTGATACGCACACGACGCCAGGTTTTCATACGCACACGACGCTAGGTTTTTATACGCACACGACGCCAGGTTTCCATACGCACACTACGCCAGGTTTTCATACGTACACGACGCTAGGTTTTTATACGCACACGACGCCAGGTTTCCATACGCACACTACGCCAGGTTTTTATACGCACACGACACCAGGTTTTCATACGTACACGACGCCAGGTTTTCATACGTACACGACGCCAGGTTTTCATACACACACGACGCCAGGTTTTCATACGCACACGACGCCAGGTCTTCATACGTACACGACGCTAGGTTTTTATACGCACACGACGCCAGGTTTTCATACGCACACGACGCTAGATTTTCATGCGCACACGATGCCAGGCTTTCATACGCACACGACGCCACATTTCCCTACTCACACGACGCCAAACTTGTGTAAAAAGAAAGGATCCGTAAAGGGAGGGTGACTGCAGCAAGAAAATTGGTAGAGGGAACATGAAGGGAAGAGGGTGGGGTGATGAAGAGAATGTGAGAGTAGAAGAGGGTAAAGAGGGAAGAGAAGAGATGGGGAGGGAGAGAAGTGAAGAAACTTAAAGTGTGTATAGGAAGATTGAGAGACGGAGTGGAAGTGAAGAGAATACAGAGTGGATAACACTGGCAGATTGGTGATAAAAGTGGGATGTGAAAGTTCAAGAGAGTAGAGAAGAATAGGGTGAGTCAGAGAGAGAGTAGAGAAGGACAGGGTGAGTCAGAGAGAGAGTAGAGAAGGATAGGGTGAGTCAGAGAGAGAGTAGAGAAGGATAGGGTGAGTCAGAGAGAGAGAGTAGAGAAGGATAGGGTGAGTCAGAGAGAGAGTAAGAAGATAGGGTGAGTCAGAGAGAGAGTAGAGAAGGATAGGGTGAGTCAGAGAGAGAGTAGAGAAGGATAGGGTGAGTCAGAGAGAGAGTAGAGAAGGATAGGGTGAGTCAGAGAGAGAGTAGGAAGGATTAGGGTGAGTCAGAGAGTAAAGAAGGATAGGGTAAGTCCAAAAGAGAGAGTAGAGAAGGATAGGGCAAGTCAGAGAGTAGAGAGAATAGGGGGAGTCACAGAGAGAGTAAAGAAGGATAGGGTGAGTCAAAGAGAGAGTAGGGAAGAATAGGGTGAGTCACAGAGAGAGTAAAGAAGGATAGGGTGAGTCAAAGAGAGAGTAGGGAAGGATAGGGTGAGTCAGAGAGAGAGAGTAGAGAAGGATAGGGCAAGTCAGAGAGTAGAGAAGGATAGGGTGAGTCACAGAGAGAGTAAAGAAGGATAGGGTGAGTCAAAGAGAGAGTAGGGAAGGATAGGGTGAGTCACAGAGAGAGTAGAGAAGTATAGTTTGAGTCAGAGAGAGAGTATAGAAGGATAGGGTGAGTCAGAGAGTAGAAAAGGATAGGGTGAGTCAGAGAGTAGAAAAGGATAGGGTGAGTCAGAGAGTAGAAAAGGATAGGGTGAGTCAGAGAGTAGAGAAGGATAGGGTAGTCAGAGAGTAAGAAGGATAGGGTGAGTCAGAAAGTAGAGAAGGATAGGGTGAGTCAGAGAGTAGAGAAGGATAGGGTGAATCAGATAGAAAGTAGAGCAGGATAGGGTGAGTCAGAAGAGTAGAGAAGGATAGGGTGAGTCAGAGGGGTAGAGAAGGATAGGTGAGTCAGAGAGTAGAGAAGGATAGGGTGAGTCAGAGAGTAAGTAGAGAAGGATAGGGTGAGTCAGAGAGTAAGTAGAGAAGGATAGGGTGAGTCAGAGAGTAGAGAAGGATAGGGTGAGTCAGAGAGTAGAGAAGGATAGGGTGAGTCAGAGAGTAAGTAGAGAAGGATAGGGTGAGTCAGAGAGTAAGTAGAGAAGGATAGGGTGAGTCAGAGAGTAGAGAAGGAAAAGGGTGAGTCAGAGAATAGAGAAGGATAGGGTGAGTCAGGAGTAAGTAGAGAAGGATAGGGTGAGTCAGAGAGTAGTAGAGAAGGATAGGGTGAGTCAGAGAGTAGAGAAGGATAGGGTGAGTCAGAGAATAGAGAAGGATAGGATGAGTCAGAGAGTAGAGAAGGATAGGGTGAGTCAGAGAGAGTAGAGAAGGATAGGGTGAGTCAGAGAGAGGGTGGGAGCGCCTCCCTCCTCATAAGAAGAGATCAATAGGCCTCCTTCGTCTCTAACACTGCTGGGGTAATATGCAGGGAAAGAGAGTCAAGGAGGGAGACAGAAGGAAAGCCAGTGAAAAAAAAGGTAGGAAAGGCAGGGAGAGTCAGAGACAGTAGGAAATAAAAATAGCGAGTGACAGGGAGATAGAGGGAGGGAGTTACGGAGATATTTAGAGGGAAATACAGGGATATCTAGAGGGAGATACAGGGATATCTAGAGGGAGATACAGGGATATCTAGAGGGAGATACAGGGATATCTAGAGGGAGATACAGGGATATCTAGAGGGAGATAAAGGGATATTTACAGGGAGATAAAGGGATATTTACAGGGAGATACAGAGATATCTAGAGGGAGATACAGAATATCTAGAGGGAGATACAGGAATATCTAGAGGGAGATACAGGGATATCTAGAGGGAGATACAGGGATATCTAAGGAGATACAGGATATCTAAGGGAGATACAGGGATATCTATGGGAGATACAGGGTATCTAGAGGAGATACAGGGATATCTAGAGAGATACAGGGATATCTAGAGGAGATACAGGATATCTAGAGGGAGATACAGGGATATCTAGAGGGAGATAAAGGGATATTTACAGGGAGATACAGGGATATCTAGAGGGAGATACAGGAATATCTAGAGGGAGATACAGGAATATCTAGAGGGAGATAAAGATATTTAAGTGGAGCAGTAATATTTAGAGTAAGATACGGGTATATTTAGAGGGAGACAAAGGAAATTTAAAGGAAGATACAGGAAATTTTAGAGGGAGATACAGGAATATCTAGAGGGAGATACAGGGATATTTAGATAGGGAGGGAGACAGTGTGGCTGGAAAACCATTAACGCAGAGCAAAATCTTAATTATATATAAACAATATTTCTCTGTGTTACAAAGGGAGAAACATCATCTATAATGAAGGTTTGTTATGGTGGTGTTCCACTATATTGTGAGACAGTAGCTGTCATCCTACAGGGAGTGTGGTTGTTGCTAGGCACAAAGAAAATCCCAGTGTTGGGGAAGAATTCTCACTTCCGCGTGTGTCCTGATGCTCGAGGCATCCCAAACACAGATCACGCAGCCTCCACTCTTAGTCAGTTACATTTATTTACATCAGAATTATTTACTCTAACGACCATATAAATTTATATTATATATATATATATATATATATAAAAATATATATATAATATTTTATATAATATATATATATAATATATAAATTTAAATTTATGAATATTGGCTGAGATTTCGAGGTATTTGGTATGGGCCAGTAGGTGTAGTGGAACGCTCCATTTCCTTATGTTCTTATATTGTCTTATTGTTGCTGAATTGTGTTTGTGTGTGGTGTTGCAGTAGCTTTCATTAGCTCTTAGGGTAGCCTCTTCTATATTTCCTCAGAGACAACACAACACATTACCAACTGAGAGGGAAGTCTGCCTTGCTGCTGGCCAGTCGCTTCCTGGTTCCTGCTTCAATTAAGCGGAAAAACACCTTAATGAGTGTTTATTGCAGTGCTATCAGCCTCTGCGTAGTGATACACAGGACACAACACTACACAGTGATAGTGTTGTCAAGTAGAGGGTGAAGGAGGGAGGAAGTGCTGGAAGGGAGGTGTAGGAGGTGAGTTTTGGGAGGGGTGGAGGATGCAGGTGAGTTTTGGGAGGTTGTGGAGGGGGCAGGTGAGTTTTGGGAGGGGTGGAGGATGCAGTGAGTTTTGGAGGTTGTAGGGGCAGGTGAGTTTGGGAGGGGTGGAGGATGCAGGTGAGTTTTGGGAGGTTGTGGAGGGGGCAGGTGAGTTATGGGAGGTTGTGGAGGGAGCAGGTGAGTTTTGGAGGTTGTGGAGGGGGCAGGTGAGTTTGGGAGGTTGTGGAGGGGCAGTGAGTTTTGGAGGTTGTGGAGGGGGAAGGTGATTTTGGAGGTGTGTGGAGGGGACAAGTGAGTTTTGGGAGGTTGTGGAGGGGGAGGTGAGTTTTGAGGTTGTGAGGGGGCAGGTGGTTTTGGAGGTTGTGGAGGGGGCAGGTGAGTTATGGGAGGGTAAGGATGCAGGTGAGTTTGGGAGGTTGTGGAGGGGCAGGTGAGTTGTGAAGCGGATGAAAGGAGGGCAGGTGAGTCAAAGTGAAGACGGAGGGGGAGGAGAGGTGATAAGGTAAAGCAAGACGTGGGAATGGCCAAGTGGAGAATAAGAAGAAGTGCGCTCACACACACACACCACACACCAACACACACAACACACACACCCACCCACACACCTACCACACACCCCAACACACACACACACACACACACACACACACACACACACAGTGTCCTACGAGGAGAGGTTAAGGAAATCGACCTGACGACACTGGAGGACAGGAGAGATAGGGGGGACATGATAACGACCAACAAAATACTGAGAGGAATTGACAAGGTGGACAAAGACAGGATGTTCCAGAGACTGGACACAGAAACAAGGGGACACAGTTGGAAGTTGAAGACACAGATGAATCACAGGGATGTTAGGAAGTATTTCTTCAGTCACAGAGTAGTCAGGAAGTGGAATAGTTTGGGAAGCGATGTAGTGGAGGCAGGATCCATACATAGCTTTAAGCAGAGGTATGATAAAGCTCACGGTTCAGGGAGAGTGATCCAGTAGCGACCAGTGAAGAGGCGGGGCCAGGAGCTTGGACTCAACCCCTGCAACTTCAACTAGGTGAGTACTCTCTCTCTCTCTCTCTCTCTCTCTCTCTCTCTCTCTCTCTCTCTCTCTCTCTCTCTCTCTCTCTCTCTCTCTCTCTCTTCTAGAGTTTTGAAGCGTGTATACCAGTCCTATTTTACGTCAGCGTCGAAACTTAAAAGGCGGGACCAAGAGCTAGTTCTCCATCTTTTTCTCATGAATTTAAATGACTAAATAAATACACATACGTGTCTACAGTCCAGGTAGGTAACTATAATAGGTAATAAAAAGTAATTGTCAAGATAATTGCAAATAGGTAATTACACGGAGAAAGAAATACAGAGATTAGGAAGTGTAAGTGATTGTAAATATTGTCTTAGTTTGTGGCTACGAAGCCAAGATAAGAGAGTCTTAAAGACGACTTAGTCTCACCTGCTGGAAGACCCTCCCACACCTGGTGATATTCCCTGGGAGACGACTTAGTCTCACCTGCTGGAAGACCCTCCCACACCTGGTGATATTCCCTGGGAGACGACTTAGTCTCACCTGCTGGAAGACCCTCCCACACCTGGTGATATTCCCTGGGAGACGACTTAGTCTCACCTGCTGGAAGACCCTCCCACACCTGGTGATATTCCCTGGGAGACGACTTAGTCTCACCTGCTGGAAGACCCTCCCACACCTGGTGATATTCCCTGGGAGACGACTTAGTCTCACCTGCTGAAGACCCTCCCACACCTGGTGATATATCCCTGGGAGACGACTTAGTCTCACCTGCTGGAAGACCCCCCACACCTGGTGATAATCCCAGGAGAACGAACTAGTCTCACCTCTGGAAGACCCTCCTCACACCTGGTGATATTCCCTGGGAGACGACTTAGTCTCACCTGCTGGAAGACCCTCCCACACCTTGGTGATATTCCCTGGAGACGACTTAGTCTCACCTCTGGAAGACCCTCCCACACCTGTGTGATATTCCCTGGGAGACGACTTAGTCCTCACCTGCTGGAAGACCCTCCCACACCTGGTGATATACCCTGGGACACGACTTAGTCTCACCTGCTGGAAGACCCTCCCACACCTGGTGATATTCCCTGGGAGACGACTTAGTCTCACCTGCTGGAAGACCCTCCCACACCTGGTGATATTCCCTGGGGGACGACTTAGTCTCACCTGCTGGAAGACCCTCCCACACCTGGTGATATACCCTGGGGGACGACTTAGTCTCACCTGCTGGAAGACCCTCCCACACATGGTGATATTCCCTGGGGGACGACTTAGTCTCACCTGCTGGAAGACCCTCCCACACCTGGTGATATACCCTGGGGGACGACTTAGTCTCACCTGCTGGAAGACCCTCCCACACATGGTGATATACCCTGGGGGACGACTTAGTCTCACCTGCTGGAAGACCCTCCCACACCTGGTGATATACCCTGGGGGACGACTTAGTCTCACCTGCTGGAAGACCCTCCCACACATGGTGATATACCCTGGGGGACGACTTAGTCTCACCTGCTGGAAGACCCTCCCACACCTGGTGATATACCCTGGGACACGACTTAGTCTCACCTGCTGGAAGACCCTCCCACACATGGTGATATTCCCTGGGGGACGACTTAGTCTCACCTGCTGGAAGACCCTCCCACACATGGTGATATACCCTGGGGGACGACTTAGTCTCACCTGCTGGAAGACCCTCCCACACCTGGTGATATACCCTGGGGGACGACTTAGTCTCACCTGCTGGAAGACCCTCCCACACATGTGATATACCCTGGGGACGACTTAGTCTCACCTGCTGGAAGACCCTCCCACACCTGGTGATATACCCTGGGACACACCACTTAGACTCACCTGTGCATGGAAGACCACCTCCCACACACTGGTGATATACCCTGGGGACGACTTAGTCCTCACCTGCTGGAAGACCCTCACAACCTGGTGATACACCCTTGGGAGACGATTTAGTCTCACCTTGGAATACCCTCCCACACCTGTGTATAACCCTGGGCACGACTTAGTCTCACCTGCTGGAAGACCCTCCCAACCTGGTGATATACCCTGGACACGACTTAGTCTCACCTGCTGGAAGACCCTCCCACACCTGGTGATATACCCTGGGGGACGACTTAGTCTCACCTGCTGGAAGACCCTCCCACACCTGGTGATATACCCTGGGGACGACTTAGTCTCACCTGCTGAATACCCTCCCACACCTGGTGATATACCCTGGGGACGACTTTAGTCTCACCTGCTGGAAGACCCTCCCACACCTGGTGATAAACCCTGGGGACGAATCTCACCTGTTGGAAGACCACTCCCACCTGGTGATATACCCTGGGGGACGACTTAGTCTCACCTGCTGGAAGATCCTCCCACACCTGGTGATATACCCTGGGGGACGACTTAGTCTCACCTGCTGGAAGACCCTCCCACACCTGGTGATATACCCTGGGGGACGACTTAGTCTCACCTGCTCGAAGACCCTCCCACACCTGGTGATATACCCTGGGGGACGACTTAGTCTCACCTGCTGGAAGACCCTCCCAAACCTGGTGATATACCCTGGGGGACGACTTAGTCAAACCTGCTGGAAGACCCACACCTGGTGGTACACCCTTGGAGACGACCCACTCTCACCTGCTGGAAGACCCTCCTACACCTAGTGATATTCCCTGGGGGACGACTTAGTCTCACCTGCTGGAAGACCCACACTTGGTGATATACCCTGGGGGACGACTAAGTCTCACCTGCTGGAAGACCCACACCTGGTGGTACACCCTTGGAGACGACCCACTCTCACCTACTGGAATACCCTCTCACACCTGGTGATATACCCTGGGGGACGACTTAGTCTCACCTGCTGGAAGACCCACACTTGGTGGTACACCCTTGGAGACGACCCAATCTCACCTACTGGAATACCCTCCCACACCTGGTGATATACCCTGGGGGACGACTTAGTCTCACCTGCTGGAAGACCCTCCCACACCTGGTGATATACCCTGGGGGACGACTTAGTCTCACCTTCTGGAAGACCCTCCCACACCTGGTGATATACCCTGGGGGACGACTTAGTCTCACCTGCTGGAAGACCCTCCCACACCTGGTAATATACCCTGGGGGACGACTTAGTCTCACCTGCTGGAAGACCCTCCCACACCTGGTGATATACCCTGGGGGACGACTTAGTCTCACCTGCTGGAAGACCCTCCCACACCTGGTGATATACCCTGGGGGACGACTTAGTCTCACCTGCTGGAAGACCCTCCCACACCTGGTGATATACCCTGGGGGACGACTTAGTCTCACCTGCTGGAAGACCCTCCCACACCTGGTGATATACCCTGGGGGACGACTTAGTCTCACCTGCTGGAAGACCCTCCCACACCTGGTGATATACCCTGGGGACGACTTAGTCTCACCTGCTGGAAGACCCTCCCACACTGGTGATATACCCGGGGACGACTTAGTCTCACCTGCTGGAAGACCCTCCCACACCTGGTGATATACCCTGGGGGACGACTTAGTCTCACCTGCTGGAAGACCCTCCCACACCTGGTGATATACCCTGGGGGACGACTTAGTCTCACCTGCTGGAAGACCCTCCCACACCTGGTGATATACCCTGGGGGACGACTTAGTCTCACCTGCTGGAAGACCCTCCCACACCTGGTGATATACCCTGGGGGACGACTTAGTCTCACCTGCTGGAAGACCCTCCCACACCTGGTGATATTCCCTGGGGGACGATTTAGTCTCACCTGCTGGAAGACCCACACCTGGTGGTACACCCTTGGAGACGACCCACTCTCACCTGCTGGAAGACCCTCCCACACCTGGTGATATTCCCTGGGGGACGATTTAGTCTCACCTGCTGGAAGACCCACACCTGGTGATATACCCTGGGGGACGACTTCGTCTCACCTGCTGGAAGACCCACACCTGGTGGTACACCCTTGGAGACGACCCAATCTCACCTACTGGAATACCCTCCCACACCTGGTGATATACCCTGGGGGACGACTTAGTCTCACCTGCTGGAAGACCCACACTTGGTGGTACACCCTTGGGGACGACCCAATCTCACCTACTGAATACCCCCACACCTGGTGATATACCCTGGGGGACGACTTAGTCTCACTCGCTGGAAGACCCCCACACCTGGTGTAACCCTGGGTACGACCTTATCTCACCTGCTGGAAGACCCTCCCACACCTGGTGATATACCCTGGGGGACGACTTAGTCTCACATGCTGGAAGACCCTCCCACACCTGGTGATATACCCTGGGGGACGACTTAGTCTCACCTGCTGGAAGACCCTCCCACACCTGGTGATATACCCTGGGGACGACTTAGTCTCACCTGCTGGAAGACCCACACCTGGTGGTACAACCTTGGAGACGACCCACTCTCACCTGCTGGAAGACCATCCCACACCTGGTGATATTCCCTGGGGGACGACTTAGTCTCACCTGCTGGAAGACCCACACCTGGTGATATACCCTGGGGGACGACTTAGTCTCACCTGCTGGAAGACCCCACACCTGGTGGTACACCCTGGAGACGACCCAGCTCTCCACCTTCTGGAATACCCTCCCACACCTGTTGATATACCCTGGGGACGCTTAGTCTCACCTGCTGGAAGACCCACACCTGGTGGCAACACCCTGGAGACGACCCACTCTCACCTCTGGAAACCCTCCCACACCTGGTGATATACCCTGGGGACGACTTAGTCTCACCTGCTGGAAGACCCACACCTGGTGTCACACCCTTGGAGACGACCCACTCTCACCTACTGGAATACCCTCCCACACCTGGTGATATACCCTGGGGGACGACTTAGTCTCACCTGCTGGAAGACCCACACCTGGTGATATACCCTGGGGGACGACTGAGTCTCACCTGCTGGAAGACCCTTCCAAACCTGGTGATATACCCTGGGGGACGACTTAGTCTCACCTGCTGGAAGCCCCCACACCTGGTGTAACCCTGGAGACGACCCACTCTCACCTGCTGGAAGACCCTCCCACACCTGGTGATATTCCCTGGGGGACGACTTAGTCTCACCTGCTGGAAGACCCACACCTGGTGATATACCCTTGGGGACGACCTTAGTCTCACCTCTGGAAGACCCTCACACCTGTGAACACCCTTGGGACGACCCACTCTCACCTACTGAATACCCTCCCAACCTGGTGATATACCCTGGGGGACGACTTAGCTCACCTGCTGGAAGACCCACACCTGGTGATATACCCTGGGGGACGACTTAGTCTCACCTGCTGGAAGACCCTCCCAAACCTGGTGATATACCCTGGGGACGACTTAGTCTCACCTGCTGGAAGACCCACACCTGGTGGTACACCCTTGGAGACGACCCACTCTCACCTGCTGGAAGACCCTCCCAAACCTGGTGATATACCCTGGGGGACGACTTAGTCTCACCTGCTGGAAGACCCACACCTGGTGATATACCCTGGGGGACGACTTAGTCTCACCTGCTGGAAGACCCACACCTGGTGGTACACCCTTTGAGACGACCCACTCTCACCTACTGGAATACCCTCCCAGACCTGGTGATATACCCTGGGGGACGACTTAGTCTCACCTGCTGGAAGACCCACACTTGGTGGTACACCCTTGGAGACGACCCAATCTCACCTACTGGAATACCCTCCCACACCTGGTGATATACCCTGGGGGACGACTTAGTCTCACCTGCTGGAAGACCCTCCCACACCTGGTGGTATACCCTGGGGACGAGTTAGTCTCACCTCTGAAGACCCTCCCAACACTGGTGATATACCCTGGGGACGACTTAGTCTCACATGCTGAAGACCTCCCACACCTGGTGATATCCCTGGGAGACTTAGTCTCACCTGCTGGAAGACCCTCCCACACCTGGTGATATACCCTGGGGGACGACTTAGTCTCACCTGCTGGAAGACCCACACCTGGTGATATACCCTGGGGACGACCTTATCTCACCTGCTGGAATACCCACACCTGGTGGTACACCCTGGAGACGACCCACTCTCACCTACTGGAATACCCTCTCACACCTGGTGATATACCCTGGGGGACGACTTAGTCTCACCTGCTGAAGACCCACACTTGGTGGTACACCCTTGGAGACGACCCAATCTCACCATACTGGGAATTACCCTACCTGCTAAACACCTGGTGATATACCCTGGGGACGACTAGTCTCACCTGCTGGAAGACCCACACCTGGTGGTACACCCTTGGAGACGACCCACTCTCACCTACTGGAATACCCTCCCACACCTGGTGATATACCCTGGGGGACGACTTAGTCTCACCTGCTGGAAGACCCACACCCTGGTGACAACCCTGGAGACGACCACTCTCACCTACTGGATACCCTCCCACACCTGGTGATATACCCTGGGGGACGACTTAGTCTCACCTGCTGGAAGACTCACACCTGGTGGTACACCCTTGGAGACGACCCACTCTCACCTGCTGGAATACCCTCCCACACCTGGTGATATACCCTGGGGGACGACTTAGTCTCACCTGCTGGAAGACCCACACCTGCGATATACCCTGGGGGACGACTTAGTCTCACCTGCTGGAAGACCCACATACCTGGGTACACCCTTGGGAGACACGACCCCTCTCACCTAATCTGAATACCCCTCCCACACCTGGTGATATACCCTGGGGGACGACTTAGTCTCACCTGCTGGAAGACCCACACCTGGTGGTACACCCTTGGAGACGACCCACTCTCACCTACTGGAATACCCTCCCACACCTGGTGATATACCCTGGGGGACGACTTAGTCTCACCTGCTGGAAGACCCACACCTGGTGGTACACCCTTGGAGACGACCCACTCTCACCTACTGGAATACCCTCCCACACCTGGTGATATACCCTGGGGGACGACTTAGTCTCACCTGCTGGAAGACCCACACCTGGTGGTACACCATTGGGAGACCCACTCTCACCTGCTGGAAGACCCTCCCACACCTGGTGATATACCCTGGGGACGACTTAGTCTCACCTGCTGGAAGACCCTCACACCTGGTGGGAACACCCTTGGAGAGCGACCCCACTCTCACCTAGCTGGAAACCCTCCCACACCTGGTGATATACCCTGGGGGACGACTTAGTCTCACCTGCTGGAAGACCCACACCTGGTGGTACACCCTTGGAGACGACCCACTCTCACCTACTGGAATACCCTCCCACACCTGGTGATATACCCTGGGGGACGACTTAGTCTCACCTGCTGGAAGACCCACACCTGGTGGTACACCCTTGGAGACGACCCACTCTCACCTGCTGGAAGACCCTCCCACACCTGGTGATATACCCTGGGGGACGACTTAGTCTCACCTGCTGGAAGACCCTCACCTGGTGGTACACCCTTGGAGACGACCCACTCTCACCTACTGGAATACCCTCCCACACCTGGTGATATACCCTGGGGGACGACTTAGTCTCACCTGCTGGAAGACCACACCTGTGTACACCCTTGAGACGACCCACTCTCACCTGCTGGAAGACCCTCCCACTCCTGGTGATATACCCTGCGGGACGACTTAGTCTCACCTGCTGGAAGACCCACACCTGGCGATATACCCTGGGGGACGACTTAGTCTCACCTGCTGGAAGACCCACATCTGGTGGTACACCCTTGGAGACGACCCACTCTCACCTACTTGAATACCCTCCCACACCTGGTGATATACCCTGGGGGACGACTTAGTCTCACCTGCTGGAAGACCCACACCTGGTGGTACACCCTTGGAGACGACCCACTCTCACCTACTGGAATACCCTCCCACACCTGGTGATATACCCTGGGGGACGACTTATTCTCACCTGCTGGAAGACCCACACCTGGTGGTACACCCTTGGAGACGACCCACTCTCACCTACTGGAATACCCTCCCACCTCTGGTGATATACCCTGGGGGACGACTTAGTCTCACCTGCTGGAAGACCCACACCTGGTGGTACACCATTGGAGACGACCCACTCTCACCTGCTGGAAGACCCTCCCACACCTGGTGATATACCCTGGGGGACGACTTAGTCTCACCTGCTGGAAGACCCTCACCTGGTGATATACCCTGGGGGACGACTTAGTCTCACCTGCTGGAAGACCCACACCTGGTGGTACACCCTTGGAGACGACCCACTCTCACCTACTGGAATACCCTCCCACATCTGGTGATATACCCTGGGGGACGACTTAGTCTCACCTGCTGGAAGACCCACACCTGGTGGTACACCCTTGGAGACGACCCACTCTCACCTACTGGAATACCCTCCCACACCTGGTGATATACCCTGGGGGACGACCGACTCTCACCTGCTGGAAGACCCTTCCACACCTGGTGATATACCCTGGGGGACGACCTTATCTCACCTGCTGGAGGAACCACACCTGGTGGTACACTTTTAGGGACGACCCACTCACCTGCTGGAATACAGTAGTAAGGAGATGATAGAGAGGAGAAGACGGTAGAAGGGAGATGGTAGACGGAGAGAAGACGACAGGCAGAGAGAAAGTTGAGGGGATGGGAGGACAGGAGCAATGAAGGGTCTCAGTGGTGTCAGGCTAGCGGAATGGAAAGCTAATGAAGGAAGAGGGCGGACTGTGCAAGAGAAGAGAGAACAATGACGGTGGGTAATGAGAGCGAAGAGGAAGAGGAGGAGGAAGAAGAGGCTGCGGCTGCTGCAGAGGAGGATGAGGAAGGGGAGGTTAGGAGGCTGGTGCCCCAGGCTGGCACGCACAAGGGAAAACATTACACAAAAGATGAAACCAAAAGCCGAGGCTCCATGAACCTGAATCAACATAAGTAAACACAGCCTGTAAAAGAAGACATTTTACCGTGTGTAAGAGAGAGAGAGAGGGGGAGAGAAAGATGCAAATAAAGCTCGTAAGAGAATATGGGGAGACCAGATTACAAGAGACTTTCCTTAGCTTATATTGAGTCTGTCTACAGAAGAAAATATAGAATACATATACAAAAATCCCTGTACAATTTAACAAATTTGTGAGGACAGATAAGTTGTGAAACAAATAAGTTGTGTCTCTACTCGTCACTTGCTACAGCACACTAGATCTACAGCTGATGTCCTTTCCTTCTGTGGACCAGCTCTCACATAGTTATGTATCCTTTACAAACGAGATGTTTCCGTAAGTTGTAAACACTGAACCTCATTTTGTCAATTACCCAGCGGAAGATTGTATTGATCTCTGCTTGTACCTTTTCAGTGTCTGCCTCTGAGGTCATTTTCATGTTTATTTTGCTATTGTCCTCAAAAATTGACTTGTAACTGTGATTTGTGTTGATGTCTGTGTCTGTGGTCAGGATGGGGTGCCACTACAGTGCCTGGTGGAACTGACTATGAGGATGAGACTGTAGGTGCCAGGACAGTGCCTGGTGGAACTGACGATGAGGATTAGACTGTAGTTGCCAGGACAGTGACTGGTGGAACTAACTGTGAGAATGTAAAAAAAAACCAATGAGGCACTGCTAGGACAATGCCTTATTAAAGTGCGCATTTTACTGTAGTGAGGTTGTATTTGTTGTTCAACAAGTGCGTCCCAAGTTCACCTCTAATACATTTACTTCATTTTTAAACTACCACTCCCAGTGGTCGCATTTACTAAAACCTGTATAAGTTACATCTGCGTTTTGTTTTTATTCCAGTGCCTCAGTGATTTTATGCTCTAATAGTCGTGAGAGGCAGTAACTTCTTGCTTAAAAGACATGTTCACTTTGTATAGACTTAACAGTCTCTTAAAAGATGTTATAGTGTGTGTGATGTTATTGTTAATGGCCTGAAGAGAGATGCGTGGTAAGATATAACTGGAGGATATTGGGGGGGGGGGAGGTGCCAAATCAACAAACTACCATGTCAACATCCTGGAATGAGAGATATGGGAGAAAGTGCAGAATACACCCAGTGAAAATAGGGGCGCCGCGGACACAATACAAGAGCACTATGTCAGCATGCGTTGTTCAAGACTCTTCAACCTGCTACCAGCGGATATTAGAAATAGTGCAGGAACAAATACAGAAGTTTTCGAAAGGAAATTGAATCTCTACCTGTGCTAGGTGTTAGATCAACCAGGCTGTGGTGGCTGTGTCGAGCAGCTTGGTCAAAGGTCGGGCTGGTAGGGCAGAAAAGTCCTCGAAATCGGTTACAAGTGTATCACAGTTACGGGTATATCACAGGTACAGGTATATCACAGTTGCAGGTATATCACAAATAGAGGTATATCACAGTTACAGGTATATCACAAGTAGAGGTATATCCCAGTTGCAGGTATATCACAAGTAGAGGTATATCACAGTTGCAGGTATATCACAAGTAGAGGTATATCACATTGCAGTATTCACAAGTAGAGGTATATCACAGTTGCAGGTATATCACAAGTAGAGGTATATCACAGTTGCAGGTATATCACTAGAGGTATATCACAGTTGCAGGTATATCACAAGTAGAGGTATATCACAGTTGCAGGTATATCACAAGTAGAGGTATATCACAGTTGCAGGTATATCACAAGTAGAGGTATATCACAGTTGCAAGTATATCACAAGTAGAGGTATATCACAGTTGCAGGTATATCACAGTTGCAGGTATATCACAAGTACAGGTATACCACAGATGCAGGTATATCACAGTTGCAGGTACATCACAAGTAGAGGTATATCACCGTTACAGGTATATCACATTACAGGTACAGGTATGCCGCCTCCCTGGTGAGGTAGATCCTTGTCAGTATTTTAAAGGATCTCTGGGATCTCTCCTGAGTCTTCACACTTCTCCAAGGTACACTGATTGTTGGTGTTGGTAGTGTCTTGATAAGCAACAGTTGTAACACTGCAGTAGCTGGGTCCAGGTGCTCAGTGCTTGGCCATGCTATTATTTTCCTTTCTTGAAGGTTATAATTTGCAGAGCTGGTCAATCTTATGAAAATAAACTCGTGGTGATGATAGAATTACTAAGCTTAACTTCATATTGTTCGCTCAGGATCTCGATTATTTATTTGTCATCTTCAGTGTATGCAACTTCTCCAAGTAGAAACATTTCTGGAAAAAGTTTATTATTTATATTTTATATGTCAAAAAATAAATTTTCCAAATTTTTTAATAGCCTTTTGTCCCTTTTGTGTGTTTCTTCTGTTTGGTATAAATGCTTTAATTTCTGATCTACATTTCCTTTATTTTATTGTGACATTTGTGTTTTTATCAGTACATCAACCTTTTCTCTTCTATAATACGTTCTGTGTTCTCTGTGTTTAATAGCCCTTCAAGTTTTGTCAGTGTGACATCTTATACAGACCTTATACACTTCCACTCTCAGGTTTTTCCATGCTGTTGTTCATTGAGTTGTTTCTCAGGGAATGTTTGATACTTCCTTGTTTATTTTGTTACAGTTAATTCTCCAACTGTTTCTGTTTAATTAACAAAAACATGCTTAAGTTAGATTAGTTAGGTTCGCCGCACTTGGATTGGTGCTTTTGTTTATACATCAGTGAGGTTGTGATCAGAGGGTATTGTACTCACCAGTGTAATGGTTTTAATTGGCACCTAGGTGTTAGCTGACTGCTGTGGGTCGGTTCTACTCATCCAGCAGTAAAGAGGCACCTAGGTGTTAGCTGACTGCTGTGGGTCGGTTCTACTCATCCAGCAGTAAAGAGGCACCTAGGTGTTAGTACTGCTGGCGGTCATTCATCCAGCATAAGAGCACCTAGGGTTAGCTGACTGTGTGGTCGGTCCTACTCATCCAGCAGTAAAGAGGCACCTAGGTGTTAGCTGACTGCTGTGGGTCGGTCCTACTCATCCAGCAGTAAAGAGGCACCTAGGTGTTAGCTGACTGCTGTGGGTCGGTCCTACTCATCCAGCAGTAAAGAGGCACCTAGGTGTTAGCTGACTGCTGTGGGTCGGTCCTACTCATCAGCAGTAAAGAGGCACCTAGGTGTTAGCTGACTGCTGTGGGTCGGTCCTACTCATCAAGCAGTAAAGAGGCACCTAGGTGTTAGCTGACTGCTGTGGGTCGGTCCTACTCATCAAGCAGTAAAGAGGCACCTAGGTGTTAGCTGACTGCTGTGGGTCGGTCCTACTCATCAAGCAGTAAAGAGGCACCTAGGTGTTAGCTGACTGCTGTGGGTCGGTCCTACTCATCCAGCAGTAAAGAGGCACCTAGGTGTTACTCAACTGCTATGAGTAACATCCCTGGGAAGAGGCCAGGAATGACTGCAATAAAAAGAAACCACGCTCTATACTTCATGATTATTAAAAGAAAGTCATCTTCAAACACATGTGACGAAGAGCAGAGTGCAGAACCTTCTCTATGCTCATTTCCTTAACTTCACTCTTATACAAAACTCGTAAACTCATCTTTATGACTCAGAAATTGCTACGAGAGAAGGCAGTACATAAGGGCTCCTCGCTGTCTACGATTCCTTGCTGAAAACATTGAATTCTTTGAGCTTTTTATCAGTTTTTTCTAATGACTCCGTTTAAGGCAGGAAAGATGTCAGAGCTGAAGCAGGTACTGAGATTATTTACGGTTCACATAGAACCAATAAAGCATTCACATTACTGATAATGTCTCAAAGTCTAAATGTGTACTGGCTGGAGCGGAGGAAAGATACGTGATAATATATACCTGGAAGGTACTAGAGGGACTAGTCACAAATCTACACACTGCCATAACATTGTACTAAAGAGAGAGATACGGGAGAAAATGTAAAATAAACTCGGTGACAAATAGAAGTGTCGTTGGCACAATAAGAGAGCACTATATTAACATCCTTGGTACCACATTATTCAACACTTTACCAGAAGATACCAGAAACACTGCTGCGAAAATTGTAGAAATCTTCAAGAGCAACTGGATTACTATATCTGCCAAGTTCCATACCAGCCAGACTGTAATGGCTACCTGGGCTCACGGACCGTTAACACCAACAGCCTGGTTGAACAGCCATTAACCAAGCAAGTTTAACCAAAGGCCAGGCTGATGGGGAAGAAAAGCTCTCGAAATTGGTAATAGGTATATCAGACAGGTATAACCTGACCCCACCTGCTCCCCCATCAGCATCTGCTCCCCCCCCCCCCCGCCTAATGGTCCCTTCCTCCTGCTTCAGGGGCGGGGTACAACAGGTGCAGCAGGCAGGGAGGGAGGAGCTAAGGGTGTGGAGGAAGAGCAGGCAGATGTAAGGAGGATGGAGGGGTGCAGCAACAGTCCTGAGAGAGGGAAGGTAGAGTATGGTAAGTGTAATGGGTGAGGGAGAGGCACAACAGGTGTCGAGGAGGGTGGTCAGGCGAATAACATGTAATAAGAGACAGAGAGAGAGAGAGAGAGAGAGAGAGAGCGCAAGAGAGCAAGCATAGGAATGACAGGAGAGGACCTAGAAGTTCACACCGAGGTTATCCCCTGAGAGATGTATTCTCCTATCCAGACTAAGGACTATCGTGTTATATAGATGTATGAGTCGAGGATAGGAAAGCTGAAGGCTCCCTCCTTACGCTTAACTCCCTTCAGCCATTGCCGGCATGAAAACGAAAAAAAATACCATAGCATACTGGAATATGGCACAGAATTTCCAGGAGAGATTAAACTGGATAGAAGACTTGGGCTACGTTAACTGCTTCTACTAAATTAGTACTATTTTAAAGTACTCGTGTTACTTGACTATCAGTCAGAGGTGTGTGCGAGTGCTTCTACTTGTGGTTACTGCCAGGTCTGCTGTGATTATTACAACCCTCTACTTCTGCTACTATTACTATTACTGACGCAGTTGTCTCGTTGTCAACTGATTGTCCTGGTATAGTTGCTGAACAAACATCAGGGATCTATTAACTTAAGACTGCCCCATCTGTTGAGTATATATGATGGTCCCTGTGGGTTTAGTGAGTGATTGAGTGTCCTCCTTCACTTTACACTGTACCACATTGAGATCTAAAACTTATTATCGCATATCTCTTTTTCTTACAGACACTATTTGGGCTGACCCAGCATTCAGAGAGAAATTATAGAGAAGAGAGAAGTAGAGGTGAGGAGAAGAGAGAGAAGAGAGAGAGAGAGAGAGAGAGAGAGAGGAGAGAGAAGAGAGGAGAGAGAGAGAGAGAGAACGAACGCCATCAATTGGGTGTACCCCTCAGGCAGTAATGGCTACCATGTTGAATATTTACATACGAGAAGAACCATTAACTAACCCCTCTCTCTCGCTCCCTCCTCCAGCCCCCCCCCCCACTCATCGTCCAGCACCTCCCTCTATAGAAGCTCTTCACTCTTTCCCTACCCATTCCATTCTCTACCATTTCAGCTTTTATCCCCCAAAACCTTCTTTTCTTTTTTTATTTTCCCTCTCCCCCCTTTTTCCCCCCCTTCCCCCCATTGCGGCCCTGGGGCCGTTCTGCGGGGAGGGGTAAATAAATATGAGTTTTGAGGACCCTTTGGGGTTTCGGGCTCCCCTTCCTCACCCTCCCAGTCTAAAATTGCAAAAAGCACTGGGCTCACCTGCAGGGTGGTTAATTGAAAATTTCCCTAAAGTTTCCCCACCCTTTTACATTTGTTCTGAAGCGTGGGGGTCCCCCAGTTGAAAGGGTTTTGCTTCCCTTTATGGGGGGATCTCAGCGTTTTTCCACCCAAGTACCAGTTGTACACCGTGTTGTGTTGCTAGTATATAATAACTTTGTAGAAACTTTTTTTCCGCAGTTAGACCTTTGGGAACCATTATCAGGGTTTAGAAAGGTGTAGAAAGGTTACTTCTAAACAAATGTTGGGGGGGAATGCCCAAACGTCCCCACGCTCTCTCTGTGCAAGCATGTTCCACACAGCCCCCCGTGCAAGCATTTTTCCACCACAGCCCCCTGTGAAACAGTGTTCCCCACAGCCCTCTCTTGCAACATTTTTTTCCACCACACCCCCTTCGTCAACAGTGTTCCCCCACAGCTCTCTCTGTGCAAGCAGGTTCCACCCAGCCCTCTCTGTGCAAGCAGTGTTCCACCAAGCTTCTCGTGAAAGCGTTTTTCCACCACCCCCTCTGTGAAGCATGTTCCCCAAGCCTCTTGTGCAAGCAGTGTTCCCCCACAGCCCTCTCTGTGCAAGCAGTTTTCCACCACACCCCTCTCTGTGAAGCGTGTTCCAAAACGCTCTCCTGTGAAGCGGGTTTTCCACCACAGCTCTCTCTGTGCAAGCATGTTCCACCACAGCCCTCTCTGTGAAAGCGGGGTTTTCCACCACAGCCCTTCTGGCAAGCAGTGTTCCCCAAAGCTCTCTTGTGCAAGCAGTGTTCCACCACAGCCTCCTGTGCAAGCGTGTTCCCCAAAGCTCTTCTGTGCAAGCAGTTTTCCCACTACAGCCCTCTGTCAAGCAGTTTTCCACCAAACAGCTCCTCTGTAAAGCAGTGTTCCCCCACAGCCCTCTCTGTGCAAGCGGTTCCACTACACCCTCTCTGTGCAAGCAGTGTTCCACCACAGCTCTCTCTGTGCAAGCAGTGTTCCACCACAGCCCTCTCTGTGCAAGCAGTGTTCCACTACAGCCCTCTCTGTGCAAGCAGTGTTCCACCACAGCTCTCTCTGTGCAAGCAGTGTTCTACCACAGCTCCCTCCATGCAAAGCAGGTTTTCCCACCCAGCCCCCTTTCATGAAAGAGTGTTCCACCACAGCCCCCTTCATGCAAGCATGTTCACCAAAAAAGTTCCCCCCTCCCCACAGTCCTTCCATGAAGCAGTGTTCCACCACGTCCCTCCATGAAAAGCAGTGTTCCACCCCGCTCCTCCATCAAACAGTGTTCCAGCACAGCTCCCTCCATGCAAGCAGTGTTCCACCACAGCTCCCTCCATGCTATCAGTGTTCCACAACAGCTCCCTCCATGCAAGCAGTTTTCCCCACAGCCCCCTTATGCAAGCGTTTTCCACCCAGCTCTCTCTGTGCAACAGTGTTCCCCCAACCCCTCTCTGTGAAAGCAGTGTTCCCCACAGCCCTCTTGTGCAAGCAGTTTTTCCACTCGCCCTCTCTGTGCAAGCAGTGTTCCACCACAGCTCTCTCTGTGCAAGCAGTGTTCCACCACAGCTCTCTCTGTGCAAGCAGTGTTCCACCACAGCCCTCCTGTGCAAGAGTTTCCACCCACTCTCTCTGTAAAGCATGTTCCCCACAGCCCTCTCTGTGCAAGCATGTTCCACTACGCCCCCCTTGTGCAAGCAGTGTTCCACCACAGCTCTCTCTGTGCAAGCAGTGTTCCACCACAGCCCTCTCTGTGCAAGCAGTGTTCCACTACAGCCCTCTCTGTGCAAGCAGTGTTCCACCACAGCTCTCTCTGTGCAAGCAGTGTTCCACCACAGCCCTCTCTGTGCAAGCAGTGTTCCCTACAGCCCTCTCTTGCAAGCGTGTTCCACCCAGCTCTCTCTGTGCAAGCAGTGTTCTACCCACGCTCCCCCCATGCAAGCGTGTCCCCCACAGCCCCCTTTCTGCAAGTAGTGTTCCCCACAGCTCCTTCTGAAAGGTGTTCCACCACAGCTCCTCGTGCCCCCAAGCCCCTTTCCCTGAAAGCGTGTTCCACACAGCTCCCTCCATGCAAGCAGTGTTCCACCACAGCTCCCCCCATGAAAACAGTTTCCACACAGCCCCCTCCATGCAAGCGTTTCCACCCCCAAGCTCCCCTCCATGCAAATTGTTCCACAACAGTCCCCCATGCGCAGTGTTCCACCACAGCCCCCTTTCTACAAGCAGTGTTCCCCACAGCTCCCCGATGCAAGCGTGTTCCACCCGCCCCAGCAAGCATTTTTCCACCACAGCTGCATTCAGCAAGCAGTTTTCCCACCACAGCGTCTTCATGAAGCAGTGTTCCACCACAGCTGTTTCATGAAGAGTGTTCCACCACGCTGTCTTCATAAAGCAGTTTTCCCACCCAGCTCCTCCATGCAAGCGTGCTCCACCCGCTGCCCCATGAAGCATGCTCCACCCGCTGCACCATGCGAGCAGTGCCCCCACAGCTGTACCGTGAAGCATGCTCCACCACGTGCTACCATGAAAGCAGTGCTCCCCACAGCTGAAACCATGGCGCGTGCTCCACCCAGCTGCCCAGGCGGCCCCCCCCGGACCATGCAAGCAGTGCTCCAAACCACAGCTGAACCATGCAAGCAGTGCCCCCACCCAGCGCCCCATGAAAGCAGTGCCCACCACGCTGCCACCATGCAACAGTGTTTCCCCCCCAAGCTGCACATGAAAGCAGTGCTCACCACAGCTGCTACCATGAAAGCAGTGTCCACCACAGCTGCTACCATGCAGCAGTGCTCCACCCAGCTGTCCCATGCAGCAGTGTCCACCACAGCTCCCCCATGAAAGCATGCTCCACCACGCGCCCCATGCAAGCAGTGTCCACCACAGCTGCACATGAAAAGCATGCTCCACCCAGCTGTTTACCAGCAAAGCTTTTTCCACCAAGCTGCTCCCGCAAGCAGGCTCCACCACAGCTGAAAAACCATGCAACAGTGCTCCACCACAGTGTACCATGCAAGCATGCTCACCACAGCTGCTACCATGAAAGCAGTGCTCCCCCACAGCTGCTACCATCAACAGTGCTCCCCACAGCTGCTCCCATGCACAGTGCTCCACCACAGTGTCCATGAAAACAGTGCCCCACCACAGCTGCTACCATGAAAGCATGCTCCACCACGCTGCCCATGCAAGAGTCTCCACCACAGCTGCACCATGCAAGCAGTGCTCCACCACAGTCCCACCACAAGCATGCCCCCCAGCTGCCACCTAAAAGGTGCTCCCCACAGCTCACCATGAAAGCGTGCTCCACCCGCTGCTACCTTAAAACAGTGCTCCACCACAGCCTACTGAAAGCAGGCTCCACACAGCTGCTACCATGAAAGCAGTGCTCCACCCCAAGCTACCTGCAAGCAGGCTCCCCCAGCTGCACCAGCAAGCAGTGCTCCACCACAGCTGCTACCATGCAAGCAGTGCTCCACCACAGCTGCTACCATGCAAGCAGTGCTCCACCACAGCTGCTACCATGCAAGCAGTGCTCCACCACAGCTGCTACCATGCAAGAGTCCCTCCCCACACTGCACCATGCAAGCGTGCCCCCCCCCACCCCCCTGCCCCCCCCTGCCCATGCGGGGTGCTCCACCCCCAGTGCCCCCATGAAAGCAGTGCCCCACCACACTGCTACCTGCAAGCAGTGCTCCCCCACAGTGCTCCCCATGAAGCAGTGCTCCACCACAGCTGCTACCTCAAGCGTGCTCCACCAAGCGCTCCTGCAAGCAGTGCTCCACCACAGCTGCCACCATGCAAGCAGTGCTCCACCACAGCTGCTACCATGCAAGCAGTGCTCCACCACAGCTGCTACCATGCAAGCAGTGCTCCACCACAGCTGCCACCATGCAAGCAGTGCTCCACCACAGCTGCTACCATGCAAGCAGTGCTCCACCACAGCTGCCACCATGAAGCAGTGCTCCACCACAGCTGCTACAGAAAGCAGTCTCCACCCAGCTTACCATGCAAGCGTGCTCCACACGGGCTGCTACCATCAAGCAGTGCTCCCCCACGCTGCTCCATGCAAGCAGTCTCCCCCAAGCTGTACCATGCAAGCGTGCCCCCACCAAGCTCCCACCATGAAAGCGTGCCCACCCAGCGCTCCCATGCAACCCAGTGCCCACCACAGCTGCCCCATGCAAGCAGTGCTCCCCACAGCTGCCACCATGAAGCAGTGTCCACCAAGCTGTACCTGCAAGATGCCCCACCACAGGCCCCCTGCAAGCAGTGCTCCACCACAGCTGTACCATGAAAGCAGTGCCCACCACACTGCTACCATGCAAGCAGTGCTCCCCACAGCTGCCCCTGAAAAGCAGTGTCCACCACAGCGTCCCCTGGCCCAGGTGTCATTACAAGGTGAAAAATACGGAAGATTATTTACCAGTGAAAGTGTTTAAATTTTTAGAGAACCGACGTTTGATAACTGGAAACTTGTGCAACATTTGGTACTCTTTAGGGGAATTTTGCCACGATGGGCATTTTCAGCCCAATTTTATTTAAAGTCGGCGTTACACGAGGGGTTAAGGCTGCATCTTATCTGTTATCAAAAAATATCAAAATTAAAGCTAATGTAAGGGGTAAATAAAATTGAGCATATATGGACCAGCATACACTGATAAACTACATCTCATGGCGTTGATAAATGGCACTTGTGCAACTTTTGGAAACATTATTTGGAAGCTTTTTTACCATGCAGTGGGTTTTCGCCTAGTGAAGGAAAGGTGGAAGATAAGGAGAAATTTTAGGTAATCATTCTGATCTAGAGTCGTGTGTTCAGTCCACCATCTTGACTTTCGCCAAGTTGACGGCTGAACACATCGACTTAAGTCAGGGACTGATTACCTCAAATTCCCTTATCTTCCCCCTTTCCTTCACTAGGCTGAAGAAAGCCCCTGCATGGTGAAAAAGTTCAGAAAAATGATTCTCAAATGTTGCACAAGTGTCTCATTTATCAACGCCAGAGATGTTGTTATCAGTGTATGTCGAGTACTAATGCCCGAGTTTACCTTACCTTACATTATGCTTTAAGTATTTTGACTTTTTTGAACAGATAAAAAATGCAGCCTTAACCCCTCGTGTAGACGCCAGCTTTAAAAAACATAACTAAAAGTGGTTTTCCATGTACTGGGTAGTGTGTTCAGTAGTCTTAAACTGAAAGTCCCTTTGCAAACCCCCAGCCAAAAATCTTTTTTCCCCAAAATAAGGATTTAAAAGTAATATCTTGTTTACACTGCGAAATACGTCCTTTTGGTGATAGCGAATCATTCTTATCGTGAGCGTATGGTCAAAAAAAGACAACCGTGGTGTTATCCCGGACTGTGAGGGAACCAGTGGGTATCCCTGGGGTGTGAGGGAAGCTGGGTGTTTTCCCCGGGTGTAGGGAAGCCAGTAGTGTTTTCCCTGGGCTGTGAAGAAGCCGTGGTGTTATCCCTGGGCTGGGAGGGAAACATTAGTGTTATCCCGGGGTTGAAGGAAGCCCCGTGGTGTTATCCCCGGGCTGAAGGGAAACCAGTAGGTTTTCCCGGGGGTAAAGGAAGCCGTGGTGTTATCTCTGTGCTGTGAGGGAAGCCAGTAGTGTTATCCCTGAGCTGTGAGGGAAGCCAGTAGTGTTATCCCTGGGCTGTGAGGGAAGCCAGGGGTGTTATTCCTGGGCTATGAGGGAAGCCAGTAGTGTTAGCCCTGGGCTGTGAGGGAAACCAGTGGTATTATCCCTGGGTTGTGAGGGAAGCCAGTAGTGTTATCCCCGGGCTGTGAAGTAAGCCAGTAGTGTTATCCCTGGGCTGTGAGGGAAGCCAGTAGTGTTATCCCTGGGCTGTGAGGTAAGCCAGTAGTGTTATCCCTGGGCTGTGAGGGAAGCCAGTAGTGTTATCCCTGGGCTTTGAGGGAAGCCAGTGGTGTTATCCTTGGTCTGTGAGGGAAGCCAGCAGTGTTATCCCTGGGCTTTGATGGAAGTCAGTGGTGTTATCCCTGGGCTGTGAGGGAAACCAGTGGTGTTGTCCCTGGGCTTTGAGGGCCTTGTCCCAAATCTGCACACTGTCCTAGCAACATACTGGAGTGAGAGATAGGGAAAGAAATGCAAAACAAACTTAGTGAAAAGCAGAGGCACTGTGGGCACAATAAGAGAACATTGCATTAACTTCCGTAGTCCCAGGCTATTCAATACTACCACAAGATATCAAAAACACTGCTGGAACAAGTGTATAAGTCTTCAAGTGGAAACTGGAGAAGTGCCTCCACCAGGTGCCAGATCAACTACACTGTGATGGATATGTGGCCCAGATGGCCAGCAGCAGCAACGGCCTGGTTGATTAGGCAAGCACCAGACAAGCCTGGCCGAAGGCCGGTCTGCGGAAGTAGGAAAACTAGAAACTCATTAAAGGTAATAGTATATCCACGAGCAGTGAGGAAAGTTGGTGGTGTCGGTGAGGGATGATGGGCTGAGGCAGGTTCGTTGTCCGCGCTGCTCTTTGAAGATTACCCGTGTGGCTTCTGTGTGTGTGTGTTTGAGTATGATCGCCCATGTGGTTTCTCTGTGTACATGTTTGGTGCCGCTGTGGTCTCACACGCCCGCTGATCACCCAGTGTCGTGTCTGGCTTGTCCCAGTGCAGTAAGCTTGGCGCTACACCTGACACTTTCTTGACCATTTCAGTATATAGATTTCCACCACCTTACTGGTTTTCAGCGCATGTTAACTTGAGACACTGAGCTTGACTCTTTGAATATTATTCATTCTCTTTCATAACTGAAGGCAACTGACTCTCATAATAATTTAACAACATGCTCATTGGAGAAACCAGATATAGAGAAAATGGAATTAATGTACAATTCTTACGGTTCCATCACTTATTAAATTACTCCTTCATGATAAAGTTGATAAGTTAGTCAAAGTTCCATCAAGGAAAATGTAGAATAAAACTTTGGTATGTCTGTGTATAGCATTAGGAATAATATTAGGAGAGAAATAAATAATGAGAGTAAATGTAATAGGAATGCAGTTAAAGTCTGAGTAGATCTGTCATTCACTGTTATCACATCAACGTAGATAAGAACATTTACGGAGCAATTTGCAATGTGAACAGACAGACTGATGTTGGAATAGCCAGACTTAAGCTTGATTACAACTATAGCTGCTTGAAACAAGCAACTATAGCTGCTTGAAACAAGCAACTATAGCTGATTGAAACAAGCAACTATAGCTGCTTGAAACAAGCAACTATAGCTGCTTGAAACAAGCAACTATAGCTGTTTGAAACAAGCAACTATAGCTGCTTGAAACAAGCAACTATAGCTGCTTGAAACAAGCAACTATAGCTGCTTGAAACAAGCAACTATAGCTGCTTGAAACAAGCAACTATAGCTGATTGAAACAAGCAACTATAGCTGCTTGAAACAAGCAACTATAGCTGCTTGAAACAAGCAACTATAGCTGTTTGAAACAAGCAACTATAGCTGCTTGAAACAAGCAACTATAGCTGCTTGAAACAAGCAACTATAGCTGCTTGAAACAACTGTAGTTATTTGAAACAAACTAATTGTTTGAATGAAACTCTTACAGTTGCTTACAGTCAGGGTCATGTCACGGGTGAGAATGATTAAACTGTAGCTCTGTGATGACTGTAGTTCAGTCTTCCTGACTTTTGAAGGCTTCCAGAAAGTTTTCGTACTCTCGCATCCCGACCTTGGGTCAGGCTTGTCTAATGCGTCCATGGTCAACCAGGCTGTTACTGCTGGCGGAACGCTGGACCACATGCCTCACAGCCAAGTTGATCTGACACTTGGTGGCTGTACCTGCCTATCTGGAGTCTACACCCCCGTGGCCCGGTCCACGACCAAGTAACCTGGTGGATCAGACCCGCCGCACATGGTCCAACGCAAGAACCACAGCCCGGCCGGTCAGGGACCCACTCAAGGAACTTATACAGTTCCGTCTTGACAGCCAAGGGCCCCAGCGGCACTGCACTCCACGCACAATGGAAGGGCCTTAAATACGTTCGTAGGTGTGTTCAACCAGATGATGGCAGTCGCTCCGTCCGTTCATCTTGGTGTTCAACCCGGTGTCGCCGTTCAAACCAGTTATACTGTTCTCACAAGTGTTCAGCTCGCTCGTCGTGGTGTTCAACGTATTCCTGTCGTTATTCGAACCGGTTATGGTGAGGATGTATCATTCTCATTAGTGTTCAGCCCGTTCGTCGTGGTGTTCAGCGCGTTCCCGCCATTGTTCAAAGCGACTATATTAGTGCTTATCGTTCTTATCTGTGTTCTACCTGTTCGTCGTGGTGTTCAACGTGCTCCTGCAGTCGTTCAAACCGGTTATTGTAGTGTATGCCGTTTCCGTCAGTGTTCATCGTGGTGATCAACCCATTCACCGCACAAGGCGGACACGTTTGATATTTGGGATGTGCTCTGAACACCCAAAAATTGAACAGCCTGGGTAATTGACCAATCAGCCTTGTTCAGTACAACTGCTTCAAATGAGGCAGGCGGAGTGTTCTATGTGGCAGTTGATTAGCTTTGCCATGTGTATAGCTATGTTGTGTGCAGTGTCGTTATGCTGTATGTAATGTTATGGTGTGTGTAATGTTATGTTGTGTAATGTTATGTTGTGTAATGTTATGTTGTGTAATGTTATGTTGTGTAATGTTATGTTGTATGTAATGTTATGTTGTGTAATGTTATGTTGTGTTGTATATGTTTATGTTGTGTAATGTTATGTTGTGTAATGTTATGTTGTGTAATGTATGTTATGTTGTGTAATGTTATGTTGTGTAATGTAATGTTGTGTATGTTATGTTGTGTAATGTTATGTTGTGTAATGTTATGTTGTGTAATGTTATGTTGTGTAATGTTATGTTGTGTAATGTTATGTTGTGTAATGTTATGTTGTGTAATGTTATGTTGTGTAATGTTATGTTGTGTAATGTTATGTTGTGTAATGTTATGTTGTGTAATGTTATGTTGTGTAATGTTATGTTGTATGTAATGTTATGTTGTGTAATGTAATGTTGTGTAATGTTATGTGTAATGTTATGTTGTGTAATGTTATGTTGTGTAATGTTATGTTGTATGTAATGTTATGTTGTGTAATGTTTTATGTATGTATGTTGTAATGTTATGTTGTGTAATGTTATGTTGTGTAATGTTATGTTGTGTAATGTTATGTTGTATGTAATGTTATGTTGTGTAATGTTATGTTGCATGTAATGTTATGTTGTGTAATGTTATGTTGTATGTATGTGTTAATGTTGTTGTAATGTTATGTTGCATGTAATGTTATGTTGTGTAATGTTATGTTGTATGTAATGTTATGTTGTGTAATGTTATGTTGCATGTAATGTTATGTTGTGTAATGTTATGTTGTATGTAATGTTATGTTGTGTAATTTGTTTATGTTGCATGTTAATGTTATGTTGTGTAATGTTATGTTTGTATTGTAATGTTATTGTTGTTAATGTTATTGTTGAATGATGTGATGTAATGTTATGTTGTATGTAATGTTATGTATGTATGTAATGTTATGTTGCATGTAATGTTATGTTGTGTAATGTTATGTTGTATGTAATGTTATGTTGTGTAATGTTATGTTGCATGTAATGTTATGTTGTGTAATGTTGTGAATGTTTGTTGTAATGTTATGTTGTGTAATGTTATGTTGTGTATGTATGTTGAATGTAATGTTATGTGTGTAATGTAATGTGTGTATGTTATGTTGTAATGTTATTGTTGTATTGTAATTGTTAATGTTATGTTGTTAATGTTATGTTGTATGTATGTTATGTTGTGTAATGTTATGTTGTGTAATGTTATGTTGTGTAATTATGTTGTATGTATGTTGATGTAATGTTATGTTGTGTAATGTTATGTTGTATGTAATGTTATGTTGTGTAATGTTATGTTGATGTAGTTGTAATGTTATGTTGTGTAATGTTATGTTGTATGTAATGTTATGTTGTGTAATGTTATGTTGTGTAATGTTATGTTGTGTAATGTTATGTTGTGTAATGTTATGTTGTGTAATGTAATGTGTGTAATGTTATGTTGTGTAATGTTATGTTGTGTAAGTTATGTTGTGTATGTTAGTTATGTGTAATGTATGTGTGTTTAATGTGTATGTTGTTGTAATGTTATGTTGTTGTAATGTTATGTTGTGTAATGTTATGTTTGTGTAATGTTATGTTGTGTAATGTTATGTTGTGTAATGTTATGTTATGTAATGTTATGTTATGTGTTAATGTTATGTTGTAGTAATGTTTTATGTTGTGTAATGTTATGTTGTGTAATGTTATGTTGTGTAATGTTAATGTTGTTGTGAATGTTATGTTTTAATGTTATGTTGTGTAATGTTTTATGTTGTGTAATGTTATGTTGTGTAATGTTATGTTGTGTAATGTTATGTTGTGTAATGTGTAATGTTGTTGTAATGTTATGTTGTGTAATGTTATGTTGTGTAATGTTATGTTGTATTATTGTAATGTTATGTTGTGTAATGTTATGTGTGTAAGTGGTTATGTTGTGTAATGTTATGTTGTGTAATGTTATGTTGTGTATGATGTTATGTATGTGTAAATTATGTTGTGTAATGTTATGTTGTGTAATGTTATGTTGTGAATGTAATGTGTAATGTTATGTTGTGTAATGTTAATGTGTAATGTTATGTTGTGTAATGTTATGTTGTGTAATGTTATGTTGTGTAATGTTATGTTGTGTAATGTAATGTGTAATGTTATGTTGTGTAATGTAATGTGTAATGTTATGTTGTGTAATGTTATGTTGTGTAATGTTATGTTGTGTAATGTTATGTTGTGTAATGTTATGTTGTGTAATGTAATGTGTAATGTTATGTTGTGTAATGTTATGTTGTGTAATGTTATGTTGTGTAATGTTATGTTGTGTAATGTAATGTGTATGTTGTTGTAATGTTATTTGTGTAATGTATGTGTGTATGTTGTGTAATGTTATGTTTGTAATGTTATGTTGTGTAAGTTATGTTGTGTAATGTAATGTGTAATGTTATGTTGTGTAATGTTATGTTGTGTAATGTTATGTTGTGTAATGTTATGTTGTGTAAGTTATTTGTGTAATGTAATGTGTAATGTTTGTTGTGTAATGTTATGTTGTGTAATGTTATGTTGTGTAACGTTATGTTGTGTAATGTAATGTGTAATGTTATGTTGTGTAATGTTATGTTGTGTAATGTTATGTTGTGTAATGTTATGTTGTGTAATGTTATGTTGTGTAATGTTATGTTGTGTAATGTTATGTTGTGTAATGTTATGTTGTGTAATGTTATGTTGTGTAATGTTATGTTGTGTAATGTAATGTTGTGTAATGTTATGTTGTGTGTATCGTTATGTTTTGCAATGTTATGTTGTGTATAATTGTTATCTTGTGTAGTTGTGTTGTTACTGTGTGTTATGTTGTGTTGTTATATGTAGTTACGTTGTGTTGCTATGTTGCCTGCTTCCCTCAACGTACCCTTGCACATGCCTCAGAGAATTTTTAATGAAAGAATTTTGGTGAAACAGTTACATGTATTAGTAGACTTTAATAGAGGTAATTAGAATTTGATGGCGACATGTGTAATTAATATCTGATGGAGATCCTCTTGGAGTTAGAATTTGTTAGGGGTAATTAATATTTGAATAATGTAGATGATCAGAATCGGAAGTTGTGGGTGAATTTGTGTGGTGGGAGGGAAAGGAAGGAAGGCAAGGGAGATAGATAGAATGAGAGAAGAAGGTCAGTGTGTGGGAAGAGGTCTTGTTAGTGGCAACTGTGTGATGATAGTCATTATAGTGAGGATTGCTTTTGTTTTAATAGTGATAATGTGGTGGGACCTTTGGTAAGGGGCTAGTGGTGGGGTCTGATGGTGAGGGTCATTGTGGTAAGGGTCTTGTTGTGGGTGTATGTGTGTGAGGTCTTGTGGTAAGGTGTGGTTTGTGGTAGGGTTTGTCTTGTGGTGAAGTCTTGGTTTGTGGTGAGGGTCTTGTGGTGAGGGTCTTGTGGTGGGGTCTTGTGGTGAGGGTCTTGTGGTGAGGGTCTTGTTGTGTGAGGGTCTTGGTCTTGTGTATGAAGATCTTGGTCTTGTGGTGAGGTCTTAGTCTTATGGTGAGGTCTTGTGGTCTTTGGTGAGGGTTTGGTCTTGTGGTGAGGGTCTTGGGTCTTGTGGTGAGGGTCTTGAGTCTTGTCGTGAGTCTTGTGGTGAGAGTCTTGTGGTGAGGGTCTTGTGGTGAGAGTCTTGTGGTGAGAGTTTTGTGGTGAGGGTCTTGTGGTGAGGAGTCTGTGTGAGAGTTTGTGGTGAGAGTCTGTGGTGAGAGTCTTGTTGAGAGTCTTGTGGTGAGAGTCTTGTGGTGAGAGTCTTGTGGTGAGAGTCTTGTGGTGAGAGTCTTGTGGTGAGTCTTGTGGTGAGAGTCTTGTGGTGAGGGTCTTGTGGTGAGAGTCTTGTGGTTAGGGTCTTGTGGTGAGGGTCTTGTGGTGAGAGTCTTGTGGTGAGAGTCTTGTGGTGAGGTCTTGTGGTTGAGGGTCTTGTGGTGAGGGTCATGTGGTGGAAGTCTTGTGGTTAGGGTCTTGTGGTGAGGGTTCTTTGGTGAGGTCTTGTGGTGAAGTCTTGTGGTGAGAGTCTTGTGGTGAGGGTCTTGTGGTGAGAGTCTTGTGGTGAGAGTCTTGTGGTGAGGGTCTTTTTGGTGAGAGTCTTGTGGAGAGGTCTTGTGGTGAGGTTTTTGGTGAGGTCTTGTGGTGTAGGGTCATTGTGGTGAGGGTCTTGTGGGTGAGAGTCTTGTGTTGGTGAGAGTCTTGTGGTGAGAGTTTGTGGTGAGATCTTGTGGTGAGGGTCTTGGTGGTGAGGGTCTTGTGGTGAGAGTCTTGTGGTGAGGTCTTGTGGTGAGAGTCTTGTGGTGAGAGTCTTGTGGTGAGGTCTTGTGGTGAGAGTCTTGTGGTGAGGGTCTTGTGGTGAGGGTCTTGTGGATGAGGTCTTGTGGAGTGAGAGTCTTGTGGTGAGAGTCTTGTGGTGAGTGTCTTGTGGTGAGAGTCTTGTGGTGAGAGTCTTGTGGTGAGGGTCATGTGGTGAGGGTCTTGTGGTGAAGAGTTCTTGTGGTGAGAGTCTTTTGTGGTGAGAGTCTTGTGGTGAGTGTCTTGTGTGTGAGAGTCTTGTGGTGAGGGTCTTGTGGTGAGGGTCTTGTGGTGAGAGTCTTGTGGTGAGAGTCTTGTGGTGAGAGTCTTGTGGTGAGAGTCTTGTGGTGAGAGTCTTGTGGTGAGAGTCTTGTGGTGAGGAGTCTTGTGGTGAGGTCTTGTGGTGAGGTCTTGTGGTGAGGGTCTTGTGGTGAGGAGTCTTGTGGTGAGAGTCTTGTGGTGAGAGTCTTGTGGTGAGTCTTGTGGTGAGGGTCTTGTGGTGAGAGTCTTGTGGTGAGGGTCTTGTGGTGAGGGTCTTGTGGTGAGAGTCTTGTGGTGTGAGGTCTTGTGGTGAGGAGTCTTGTGGTGAGAGTCTTGTGGTGAGAGTCTTGTGGTAGTTTGTGGTAGGTCTTGTGGTGAGTCTTTGTGGTGAGAGTCTTGTGGTGAGAGTCTTGTGGTAGGGTCTTGTGGTGGAGAGTCTTGTGGTGAGAGTCTTGTGGTGAGAGTCTTGTGGTGAGAGTCTTGTGGTGAGGGTCTTTGTGAGTCTTGTGTAGGGTCTTGTGGTGAGAGTCTTGTGGTGAGAGGTCTTGTGGTGAGGTCTTGTGGTGAGAGTCTTGTGGTGAGAGTCTTGTGGTGAGGGTCTTGTGGTGAGAGTCTTGTGGTGAGGAGTCTTGTGGTGAGTAGGTCTTGTGGTGAGAGTCTTGTGGTGAGAGTCTTGTGGTGAGAGTCTTGTGGTGAGTCTTGTGGTGAGGGTCTTGTGGTGAGAGTCTTGTGGTGAGGGTCTTGTTGGTTTGTGTGAGGTCTTGTGGTGAGTCTTGTGGTGAGGTGGTTCTTGTGGGTTGAGGTCTTGTGGTGAGGGTCTTGTGGTGGAGAGGTCTTGTGGTGAGTCTTGTGGTGAGAGTCTTGTGGTGAGAGTCTTGTGGTGAGAGTCTTGTGGTGAGGGTCTTGTGGTGAGAGTCTTGTGGTGAGAGTCTTGTGGTGAGAGTCTTGTGGTGAGAGTCTTGTGGTGAGAGTTTGGTGGAGTTTGTGGTGAGGTTCTTGTGGTGAGAGTCTTGTGGTGAGGTCTTGTGGTGAGAGTCTTGTGGTGAGAGTCTTGTGGTGAGGGTCTTGTGGTGAGAGTCTTGTGGTGAGAGTCTTGTGGTGAGAGTCTTGTGGTGAGAGTCTTGTGGTGAGGGTCTTGTGGTGAGAGTCTTGTGGTGAGAGTCTTGTGGTGAGAGTCTTGTGGGTGGTGAGGTCTTGTGGTGAGGGTCTTGTGGTGAGAGTCTTGTGGTGAGAGTCTTGTGGTGAGAGTCTTGTGGTGAGAGTCTTGTGGTGTGAGGGTCTTGTGGTGAGAGTCTTGTGGTGAGAGTCTTGTGGTGAGGTCTTGTGGTGAGAGTCTTGTGGTGAGAGTCTTGTGGTGAGAGTCTTGTGGTTGGTGGGTCTTGTGGTGAGAGTCTTGTGGTGAGAGTCTTGTGGTGAGGGTCTTGTGGTGAGAGTCTTGTGGTGAGAGTCTTGTGGTGAGAGTCTTGTGGTGAGGGTCTTGTGGTGAGGGTCTTGTGGTGAGAGTCTTGTGGTGAGAGTCTTTGTGGTGAGGGTCTTGTGGTGAGAGTCTTGTGGTTGAGTGAGTCTTGTGGTGAGAGTCTTGTGGTGAGGGTCTTGTGGTGAGAGTCTGTGGAGAGTCTTGTGGTGAGAGTCTTGGGTGAGAGTCTTGTGGTGGGTAGGGTCTTGTGGTGAGGAGTCTTGTGGTGAGTCTTGTGGTGAGAGTCTTGTGGTGAGTCTTGTGGTGAGAGTCTTGTGGTGAGGTCTTGTGGTGAGTCTTGGGTGAGGTCTTGTGGTGAGAGTCTTGTGGTGAGAGTCTTGTGGTGAGAGTCTTGTGGTGAGAGTCTTGTGGTGAGAGTCTTGTGGTGAGAGTCTTGTGGTGAGGGTCTTGTGGTGAGAGTCTTGTTGAGAGTCTGAGTGAGTCTTGTGGTGAGAGTCTTGTGGTGAGAGTCTTGTGGTGAGAGTCTTGTGGTGAGGTCTTGTGGTGAGAGTCTTGTGGTGAGAGTCTTGTGGTTGTGGAGTCTTGTGGTGAGAGTCTTGTGGTGAGAGTCTTGTGGTGAGAGTCTTGTGGTGAGAGTCTTGTGGTGAGAGTCTTGTGGTGAGTTTGTGGTGAGAGTCTTGTGGTGAGAGTCTTGTGGTGAGTCTGTGGAGGTCTTGTGGTGAGAGTCTTGTGGTGAGTCTTGTGGTGAGGTCTTGTGTGGGTCTTGTGTAGAGTCTTGTGGTGAGGTTGTGGTGAGGTCTTGTGGTGAGTCTTGTGGTGAGAGTCTTGGTGGATTGGGGAGGGTCTTGTGTGGTGAGTTTGTGTGAGAGTCTTGTGAGTGTCTTGGGTGAGAGTCTTGTGGTGAGTCTTGTGTGAGTCTTGTGGATGAGAGTCTTGTGTGTTGTGGAGTCTTGTTGGTGGAGAGTCGTTGTGTGTGAGAGTCTTGTGGTGAGAGTCTTGTGGTGAGAGTCTTGTTGGTGAGAGTCTTGTGGTGAGAGTCTTGTGGTGAGAGTCTTGTGGTGAGGGTCTTGTGGTGAGAGTCTTGTGGTGAGTCTGTGGTGAGTTGGTAGTCTTGTGGTGAGAGTCTTGTGGTGAGAGTCTTGTGGTGAGAGTCTTGTGGTGAGGTCTTGTGGAGAGTCTTGTGGTGAGAGTCTTGTGGTGAGAGTCTTGTGGTGAGAGTCTTGTGGTGAGAGTCTTGTGGTGAGAGTCTTGTGGTGAGAGTCACTTGTGGTGAGAGTCTTGTGGTGAGAGTCTTGTGGTGAGAGTCTTGTGGTGAGAGTCTTGTGTGAGAGTCTTGTGGTGAGTCTTGTGGTGAGATCTTGTGGTGAGAGTCTTGTGGTGAGTCTGTGTGAGTTTGTGGTGAGTCTTGTGGTGAGAGTCTTGTGGTGAGGGTCTTGTGGTGAGAGTCTTGTGGTGATTGGAGTCTTGTGGTGGGTTTGTGTGAGAGTCTTGTGGTGAGTCTTGTGGTGAGAGTCTTGTGGTGAGAGTCTTGTGGTGAGAGTCTTGTGGTGAGAGTCTTGTGGTGAGAGTCTTGTGGTGAGAGTCTTGTGGTGAGGTCTTGTGGTGAGGTCTTGTGGCTGAGAGTCTTGGTAGTGTTGAGGTAGTCTTGTGGTGAGAGTCTTGTGGTGAGAGTCTTGTGGTGGAGGTCTTGTGGGTGAGAGTCTTGTGGTGAGAGTCTTGTGGTGAGAGTCTTGTGGTGAGGTTGTGGTGAGGTCTTGTGGTGAGTCTTGTGGTGAGTCTTGTGGTGAGAGTCTTGTGGTGAGATGTCTTGTTTGGTGAGAGTCTTGTGGTGAGAGTCTTGTGGTGAGGTACTTGTGGTGAGAGTCTTGTGGTGAGAGTCTTGTGGTGAGGTCTTGTGGTGAGAGTCTTGTGGTGAGAGTCTTGTGGTGAGAGTCTTGTGGTGAGAGTTCTTGTGGGTGAGAGTCTTGTGGTGAGAGTCTTGTGGTGAGGGAGTCTTGTGGTGAGTCTTGTGGTGAGAGTCTTGTGGTGAGAGTCTTGTGGTGAGAGTCTTGTGGTGAGAGTCTTGTGGTGAGAGTCTTGTGGTGAGAGTCTTGTGGAGGTCTTGTGAGTGAGGTCTTGTGGTGATTTGTGTTTGTTGAGAGTCTTGTGGTGAGAGTCTTGTGGTGAGAGTCTTTGGTGGTCTGTTGAGAGTCTTGTGGTGTAGAGTCTTGTGGTGAGGTCTTGTGGTGAGTCTTGTGGTGAGAGTCTTGTGGTGAGAGTCTTGTGGTGAGAGTCTTGTGGTGAGAGTCTTGTGGTGAGTCTGTGTGAGTCTTGTGGTGAGAGTCTTGTGGTGAGAGTCTTGTGGTGAGTCTTGTGGTGAGAGTCTTGTGGTGAGAGTCTTGTGGTGAGAGTCTTGTGGTGAGAGTCTTGTGGTGAGAGTCTTGTGGTAGAGTCTTGTGGTGAGAGTCTTGTGGTGAGAGTCTTGTGGTGAGAGTCTTGTGGTGAGAGTCTTTGGTGGTCTTGTGGAGAGTCTTGTGGTGAGTCTTGTGGTGAGAGTCTTGTGGTGAGAGTCTGTGTGAGTCTTGTGGTGAGGTCTTGTGGTGAGAGTCTTGTGGTGAGAGTCTTGGTGTGGTGGGGAGTCTTGTGTGATCTTGGTGAGGTCTTGTGGTGAGGTCTTGTGGTGAGAGTCTTGTGGTGAGGGTCTTGGGTGGGTCTGTGGTGAGGTCTTGTGGTGAGAGTCTTGTGGTGAGAGTCTTGTGGTGAGAGTCTTTGTGGTGAGAGTCTTGTGGTGAGGGTTTGTGGAGTCTTGTGGTGAGAGTCTTGTGGTGAGGGTCTTGTGGTGAGAGTCTTGTGGTAGTCTGTGGTGAGAGTCTTGTGGTGAGCTGTGAGTCTTGTGGTGAGAGTCTTGGTAGTCGTGGTGAGAGTCTTGTGGTGAGAGTCTTGTGGTGAGAGTCTTGTGGTGAGAGTCTTGTGGTGAGAGTCTGTGGTGAAGTCTTGTGTGAGGTCTTGTGGTGAGAGTCTTGTGGTGAGAGTCTTGTGGTGAGAGTCTTGTGGTGAGAGTCTTGTGGTGAGAGTCTTGTGGTGAGAGTCTTGTGGTGAGTCTTGTGGTGAGAGTCTTGTGGTGAGAGTCTTGTGGTGAGAGTCTTGTGGTGAGAGTCTTGTGGTGAGAGTCTTGTGGTGAGGGTCTTGTGGTGAGAGTCTTGTGGTGAGGGTCTTGTGGTGAGAGTCTTGTGGAAGTTTGTGAGAGTCTTGTGGTGAGTCTTGTGGTGAGAGTCTGTGTGAGAGTCTTGGATGAAGTCTTGTGGGTGAGAGTCTTGTGGTGAGAGTCTTGTGGTGAGAGTCTTGTGGTGAGAGTCTTGTGGTGAGAGTCTTGTGGTGAGAGTCTTGTGGTGATAGTCTTGTGGTGAGAGTCTTGTGGTGAGAGTCTTGTGGTGAGAGTCTTGTGGTGAGAGTCTTGTGGTGAGAGTCTTGTGGTGAGTCTTGTGGTGAGAGTCTTGTGGTGAGAGTCTTGTGGTAGGAAGGGGGTTTATCTATAAATCTGAGAATGATCTACTACAACTTTCGGTTAGTGACTCGTCGTGTCTTCCCGATGGCTGAACCACATTTCTCCTGCACTGTAACATAATAATTGATAAGTCTTTATAGTAGTTTCTTCATTCTTCTTCATCTTCTTCTTTTTAAGATGTATCCACTTCCTACTCATAGTTTCCTTCAGCTTTGCCCTCACCAGCTGGTGAGGGCAGGTCAGCTGGCTTCTGTTCTAGGTACGTACACAGCGCTCAACCTGGTTGCTTGCTTGGTTAACTGTGTGGTTAAGATAACACCTCTTTATTATACTTACCGAGCTTGTGCTGTGTGTGCACTCACCTAATTGTGGTTGCAGAGGTCGATTCATAGCTCCTGGCCCCTCCCCTTCACTAGTCGCTACTAGGTCCACTTTGTTGGTGTGTGTGGCTTTAAATATTCTGCCAGCGGATCAAGACTGGACATCTCCCAAATCCCTGTGCTGTGATTGGACAACTGGTGTCGTGCTGCTAGCCAGTCGTATCCTGGTGATTCTGACGAAGTATGGAGTCCCTTCAAGTTATATATACTGATGGGTACTGGATTATAGATACTAGATATCTGTAAATTATAGCTGAAAATGATCACACACACACACACACACACACACACACACACACACACACACACACACACACACACACACACACACACACATACACACACGCACACACACCACACACACCACACACACACACACACACACACACACACACACACACACACACACACACACACACACACACATACACACACACACACACACACACACACACATACACACAGCCCAGTAGCAACCGGTGAAGAGGCGGGGCCAGGAGCTAAGACTCGACCCCTGCAACACACAAATAGGTGAGTACACACACCACAACACACAACACACACACACACACACACACACACACACACACACACACACACACACACACACACATATATATATATATATATATATATATATTATATATATATATATATATATATATATATATTAATGTAGAAATGGTGGAACATCGAAGTGTCGTAAACATTCATCAATGGTAGAAGGGAGTCCACATGTAGGTAAAGACAATTGATATATGTACTTTGTTCTTGGTTTGCGGTGTTCGTCAGCAGAATTACAGAGAAAATCACTTGATTTTATAGTGTTGACTTTGTAGCGGGCGAGGTGGGCGTCAGTTCTGGTCGTGGATTAGGGGCTACCTACCTGGAGTCTACCTGGAGGGTATTCCGGGGATCAACGCTCCCGCGGCCCGGTCCATGACCAGGCCTCCCGGGGGATTAGGGCCTGATCAACGAGGCTGTTATTGCTGACTGCACGTAGTCTAACGTACGAACCACAGCCCAGCTGATCCGGCACCGACTTTAGGTATCTGTCCAGCTCCCTCTTGAAGACAACAAGGGGTCTGTTGGTAATTTCCCTTATGTCTGGTGGGAGGCTGTTGAACAGTCTTGGACCCCGGACACTTATTCTGCTTTGTCTTAGTGTACTAATGGCGCCCCTACTTTTCACTGGGGGTATGTTGCATCGCCTGCCAAGTCTTTTGCTTTCATAGGAAGTGATTTCTGTGTGCAAATTAGGGACCAGTCACTCTAGGATTTTCCAGGTGTAGATTATGATGTATCTCTCTCGCCTGCGCATCAGTGAGTACAAATCAAGTGCTTCAAAGCGTTCCCAGTAGTTAAAGTGTTTGATGGAATTTATATGTGCAGTAAAGGTTCTCTGTGCATTCTCTAGGTCTGCAATTTCACCTGCCTTGTCAGATCATTCAGAGATAAAATATAAAGAAAAATTGAAAGTTATAGACATCTCGCTGAGGGGTTAAGAGACTTATCAAGTAGTTGGTTCGTTTCTTATTAAACTTGGTACGGTGTTTACTTTTTCATGGTGAACTTCGTAATTATGTCTAGTTGGAGTTGCTATTTTAAAATATTGAAGTCGTGTGTTTGATGTATGAACACAGCTTCCAGTGTCTGTCTTTTGGACTGATCTTCCATTCTGTGTATTATCTCAGGATCTTAACACTTATATAAGGTGGAGTTACAGTATTTCATCCGCTGGAAAATAGCGGAATTTTCCTCTTCATATTTGTCTGATTGTGTTTGCTCAGTTACTCAGGTTCAGAGACCATCCTGATTGGTGTATCCAAGGTGCACTCACTATAACTAACAAAACTCACTTCAAAATTCAAACAAAACATGTGAAAGAAACGCTAGCAAGAAGACAGTGTTTAGCTTCCTGGTATGTTACACCAACTCATCAAGCTTAGTTACTGTGCTTCTTACTGCCTCTTATCTTGTCTAGTTTCTATAACAAGACTTACGGTAGTGGACCTCTGCAGCAACCAATGATTCCCAGGGAACGAAAAACACAGCAGTAGTTCATTGAGGTGACCATCTACCATCCCAATTAAATAAGGAATTGTTGCTAAACAAAAGTAAATCGTCCAGCATAAGCGCCAGAAGTTTGCCAGATACTAGCAACAATTGTGTTGTGAGTTAGTTTACGTAGGTGACATTGCAAGTCTCTCTACTAGAATAACTGAGCAGTAACCATCACTTAGGTATACACAGGAAAGCGCATATCTAAGTGATGATGATGATGATAATAATATTAATATTAATAATAATAAATCTGCAATAAAAAAGAAAAGGGGAGGGAGGGAGTCCTGCCTGGGAGTAAATTAATTCTGGAGACGTCAGTGGCGTCGTATGAACAGAAGGGAGGGAGGGAGGGAGGGTGCCCGGGCTGGAGGTCCTGCGTTCGTTGCTTTCATTTGAATCATTTTTTTTCATCTCCCTTCCCTTACCTTCTCGTCCCTCACCATCCCTCCTCTTCCCTCCCATTTGCTCCTTCCCTATACCTCCCCTTTCCGTACCTTCCCTTACTTTCCCTCCCCTCACCATCGTATTAATGGTATAAATCAACTTGACATTTCAAATAGCAACAACAGTGAATGTGTAGCGAATCAGTTTTCATTGCTCTTTGTTTTTATTCGAATTATTTATGTTTCTTTACTGCCGCCTCACTTCTCCCTGCATTCCCCTTTTTCCTCTCACGTCCCCTCGTGTCCCCTCTTCCCCGTCCCGTTCCCTCTTGTTGGTTCTTATTGCCCCCTCCACTGGCTTCTCTCCCCTCCTCTTGCAGCTGTGTGTCGTTCCAGTGGGTGGGAGCGCTGCTGGGTCTGTGTGGCCCGTTATCATGTGTATTAACGTTGTCTCTCCCCTCTTTTCTTCTCTCCCTAGTCTTCCCCTCGTCAGTGGCACCCGTGTGCCATCACCCCTCTATCTTGGACAAGTACTCACCCTTCTCTCTTTCTCTCTCAGTTTTGTCCACAAGTAAATATACTGGGATATTTGGGATCCACATGGGGGACAAAAAACGTGAAGGGGTATGATGTAGATGGTGGTGGGAAACATTTGTGTCGATATGTCAGGAATACAGTCAGACAGAAAGGATTGATAAGCCAATCTGACGTAGCTGAAGAGGGACGAGAGACCCCAGTTCTGAATAAATTGTGGAATAAATACTGAGATAAACATTGCACTAGAAGGAAGAAACCAGACTTCAAAAGAGGAGACTGAACAAATATCAGGGAACTCCCGGACTCAATGGAAAAGGGAACTGGAAGTAAAGATAGCATGTGAAATAAAGTTGTAGTTGGAAAGTGCCCGGAGGTGGAGGAGAAACTCATACCCAGGGGCAGAAAGAGCCATAGTGAGAACAAAGATATCCCATGGGTCACCCAGACCTGCTGACAAGCAAGAGCTGAAAAGCACAAGAACATGGAAAAACTGTGTGAAGCAAATAACAGCAGAAAACGTAGGAGCGGAAATAGGAACCAGAAACAAATACTGACGGGTAAGGAAGAGACTGAGTGGGGGGTTGAGCATGACAGAGCATCGAGAGTTAAATATGAACCAGGAGTGTTATACAGTCATATCACAAGGAAGACATAGTAAAGAACCAGTTAATGAGACTGGAGAAGGAAGGAGAGCTTATAAGATAGGAAGTCTGCGAGGAAATAAACAAGATTTAAGAGGTATTTTTGGAGGAAATAGAGACATTGCCAGAGAATCAAAGAGGAGACCAACAGAATCAAAGAGTAAACTAAGAGAATCAAAGAGTAGACCAACAGAATCAAAGAGGAGTAGATGAACGAGTACTTGACAGAATACACATAATACAAGAAAGTGCTGAATGATTTAGATACCTCGAAGGTAATAGTACCAATTAATATTTCTCTGTGGTTCTAGAAAGAGGGAACAGGAGCACTGTGTGAGCCGCTTAGTGAAATTTTCAAAGTCATTTTGATACAAAACAAAACTGCCAGAGGATAAACAGGTAATATTACTGGGCAAGTCAGTGTCGTTGACATGCATAATGTTAAGGATAGTTAGGAAAAAACTGGCGGAGGACCGAGTTCCTAGTAAAAAAAAAGATCAGTTTTAGAGAGGATAATACCTTGATATTTTCCAGTATTTTCTCGTTTTTTTAGAGGTTTCTCAAACATATTTTAAGGAAATTCCAGCTTTTCCCCATTGAATTCTGTGTCGAGATAACAAGCGAGACAAGAGAGAGAGAGGGAGAGAGAGAGAGAGAGAGAGAGAGAGAGAGAGAGAGAGAGAGAGAGAGAGAGAGAGAGAGAGAGAAGAGAGAGAGGAGAGAGAGAGAGACAGAGAGACAGAGAGAGACAGAGAGAGAGAGAGAGAGAGAGAGAGAGAGAGAGAGAGAGAGAGAGAGAGAGAGAGAGAGAGAGAGAGAGAGAGAGAGAGAGAGAGAGAGAGAGAGAGAGAGAGGGAGAGATGAGTGGACTATACTTTTGGACTCGGTACTACAGAAAATTCATGGAGACGCTAGAGGAGTAGGCAGGAAAAACAGGAAAGACATTGCAACGAATCAAGGAATTCCTAATAGGAAGCCAATAATAACTGTTCAGAAAGAAGTGTCAAAATGAACAAGTGTGACATGCTGGAGGAGATAGTCTGATGTATCCCTGTTCGTAGATATAAAACTAACGAGAAAATGAAAAACAGAAGAGTAGAAGGAAACGCTATGATCAAACTTTATGATTGGTTTGACAGGTGTTTATTGGAGTTCAACCCCAGCAAATACAGGATCATCAAAAGTGGGTAAAAGCTAAGAAGACCAGAAATGGAATACAGGCTCGGGGGGGGGGACACAGGAGGACCTCGGGGTGAGCACAGTACCTAATATATCGCCGCAACAATCTGGCAAACTAAAATTATCTGTCAAGAATCTCAGCAAAGAGTCATTCAGGATACTGTATACAATATGTGTCTGGCCTATTGTGGGGTGTGCATCAAGTGTCAACATTAAGTGCAATATACCTTATAAAGTAATATCTCACACAAGGAGTGAACCAGTAACGGATAGCGAAGAGGTAGAACCAGGAAATGAGAGTCTACCTCTGCAATTACATATACGTGAACATATACATGCACCATTCCAACCCCCTGCCCCCAGGATGTGTGGGGTAGCAGTGTCATAAAGCAAGGGTCGACGTTGTTATGATGGTAGAGTGCGTCAGAGACCAACACACTTACTTCAGCCTGTGATGGTAAAGTGCGTCAGAGACCAACACACGAACCTCAGCCTGTGATGGTAGAGTGCGTCAGAGATCAACACACTCACCTCAGCCTGTGATGGTAGAGTGCGTGAGAAACCAACACACTCACCTCAGCCTGTGTTGTAATAATGAGTCTCATTAAAGTACTGACCGTAATATCATTTTTGGCTGTGGTTGAGTGCAAGAACGTGTGTGTGTATGTGTGCATGTTTCTGTGTATGATGGTGGAATTTTGTCCATCAGGAAACAGAACAAGTGTTTCCTGACGTGTTACATGATGATGTGTGTGCATATGTGCGTGTCTGCATTTGTGTGTATGTCTGTGTTTGCGTGTGTGCACATGTCTTCGTGTGTGTGTGTGTATGCTTGACCTGGTACTCCCTAATTTGTGTTACCGGAAGTCATGGTTATTGCAGGGTGGTTCTCCTTAACTGTGTCTGCGAGTTCCCTCCCTCATAATAATACTCTGTTTTCGGCCTCCTTTTTCCGTCTTCCATCTTCTTAAGTTTACTTTACTAGGGCTAAATTTCAGTAACCATTTAGCTGACCATTCCTGAAGAGTATCTGGGATTTCTTGGTGCATTTCATCATCAGTTTATAGTCTTCTAGTTATTTTTGTTATCGTTCTTAAGGAAGAATAAGTCGGAGGTAATTGATGTAACCAGGATTTTTATAAACGACAGCAGCAGTATGGGAACCAATATTGTACCTTATGAAACCCCACAATTTACAGGTTTCATTTCTTATAGTGACTTTTTCGTTTGTCTTACTGCTGTCACCATGTCATAAAACTCCAGTAGGTTTGTGACACAGGATTTCCCGTCCCTGAAACCATGTTGGCTGCTGTTGATGAGATCATTCCTTTCTAGGTGTTCCACCACTCTTCTGATAATCTTCTCCATGATTTTGCATACTATACATGTCAGTGACACTGGTCTGTAGTTTAGTGCTTCATGTCTGTCTCCTTTTTTAAAGATTTGCTGTCTTCCATGCCTCAGGCAATCTCCCTGTTTCGATAGATGTATTGAATATTGTTGTTAGGGGTACACATAGTGCCTCTGCTCCCTCTCTCAGGATCCATGGGGAGATGTTATCTGGCCCCATTGCCTTTGAGGTATCTAGCTCACTCAGAAGCCTCTTCACTTCTTCCTCGGTTGTGTGCACTGTGTCCAGCATTTGGTGGTGTGACCCACCTCTCCGTCTTTCTGGAGCCCCTTCTGTCTCCTCTGTGAACACTTCTTTGAGTCTCTTGTTGAGTTCCTCACATACTTCACGGTCATTTCTTGTCGTCTCTCCTCCTTCCTTCCTTAGCCTGATTACCTGGTCCTTGACTGTTGTTTTCCTCCTGATGTGGCTGTATAACAGTTTCGGGTCAGATTTGGCTTTCGCTGCTATGTCGTTTTCATGTTGTCGTTGGGCGTCCCTTCTTATCTGTGCATATTCGTTTCTGGCTCTACGACTGTTCTCCTTATTCTCCTGGGTCCTTTGCCTTCTATATTTCTTCCATTCCCTAGCACACTTGGTTTTTGCCTCTCTGCACCTTTGGGTGAACCATGGGCTCATCCTGGCTTTTTCATTATTCCTGTTACCCATGGGTACAAACCTCTCCTCACCTCCTTGCATATTGTTGCTACTTTTTCCCATCATCCCCATTAACTGGCTTCCCTGCCATTCTCTGTCCCACTAAAAACCCCCCATTCAGGAATTCCTCATTCCCGTGTAGTCCCCTTTCTTGTAGTTTGGCTTCATTCGTCCTGGCCTTCCTGCTTCTCCCTCCACTTGTAGCTCTACGGTACCCGAAGCTTAAAACCACATGATCGCTGCCCCAAGGGTCTTTCCAATGTGATGTCCTCAATATCTGCACTGCTCAAGGTGAATACTAAGTCCAGGTCTTGCGGGTCATCCTCTCTTCTCTCTCTTGTAGTGTCCCTTACGTGTTGGTACATGAAGTTTTCCTACCCCTCCACCCTCTTAGCCCTCCATGTATCTTGGGTCCCCCTGTGGCTCCAAGTTTCTCCCAATCGATCTCCTTGTGGTTAAAGTCACCCATGATCAGGAGCTTTACCCTGCATGCATGAGCTCTTCTGGGCCACTGCAGCCAGTGTGTCAACCATCGCTCTATTGCTCTCGTGTGTGGTGTGTGTGTGTGTGTGTGTGGTGTGTGTTGTGTGGGGTGTGTGTGTGTGTGTGTGTGTGTGGTGTGTTTGTGTGTGTGCGATGTGTGTGCGTTTTGTGTGCGTATTTTGTGTGTGTAGTGTGCGTATGTGTGTTTTGTGTGTGTGTGTGTGTGTGTGGTGTTGTCGCGTGTGTGCGTGTGTGTGTGTGTGTGCGTGTGGTGTGTGTGTGTGTGTGTTTGTGTGTATGTGTGCGTGTGGGTGTGTGTGTGTGTGTGTGTGTGGTGTGTGTGTGTGTGTGTGTGGTGTGTGTGTGTGTGGTTGTGGTGTGGTAGTGGGGTGTGGTGCGTGTGTTTTGTGTGTGCGTATGTGTGTGTGTGTGTGTGTATTGTGCGTGTGTGTGTGTGTGTGTGTGCGTGTGTGTGTGTGTGGTTTTGTGTGTGTGTGTTGTGTGTGTGTGTGTGTGTTGTGGTGTGGTATATATTGTTGCCTGTTTTTGAAGGTTCTTGGTGTATGTGTGTGTAGAGTGGTGCCCTGGAGGGTGTCATCAGCACTGCTGGTGTGAAGGGAACACCAAGGACCGCCTACTACATGTTAGATGTATATTAGCACCATTATGTGTGTAGACGGCCAGGAGTGACGGCACGGTGCAAGACAATGGTGCAGGGGAGGAGGGAAGGAGGGAGCACGGCAGGGAGAGATAGCAAGGGGCGGTGAAAAGACAGCAGAGGCAGGAAAAGGGGAGACAAGAGGGGCAGAGAAACGGGAAAAAAAGCAAGTCAAGTTTGGTAAGTAAATACACACAAACATGTATCCTGCTGTATAAGTCCACTGTACAAGTATAACTCACCATTGGTGCTACATTAAAAAAAAAATCCGAGAAAAAGAGAGATTTTATGGTTTAAATGCTGAACACAGGGGGGTAACCTGCAGTCATGTCTCCTGTTTCCAAGCCTCCCCCCCAGGCTGCCCCCTAACAGTGTGGTGAAAAACATATTTGGGGTTCAGGGGTCGATAATACTCCGGGCCCCCGCCTCTTCACAATCGCTCGGTCCCTCCTCCTTCTCCGTGAGCTTTATCTCCTCGTCTTAAAATATGTATGGTTCTTGCCTCCACTACTCACTTGCTACTTTTCCCATTTCCTGACAATTTTATACTAAAAAAATACTTCCTAACACCATGACTCATCTGGTCTTTAACTTCCAATCGTGTCCCTTGTTCTGTACCCCTCCTCCAGAACGTCTTTCTCTGTCCCCTTTGTCAATTCCCGCGTTTTTGTAGTCGTTTTCGTGTTTTCCCAAACCCCTCCGTCCCCAATGTCTTCAGTCCGATTTTCTTAAACCCTTTTTCTTCGTGGACTTGCCCTTGCTTGGAACTGCCTTGTTGAAACCCTTGCAATTTCTCAAATTTTTTGAGGGCTTGTTTAAAGTGGGGGTTACAAACTGTTACAGCATAACCCGTATGGGCCAAAACGTCAGGGTGTACAGAGCTTGAACACCCTACTGAGGATGGGAACGCTATTCTAGGTTTGCCAGGCCCCATATGTTGCAGCAGTTTTTTGGGTTGATGTGCGCCTCAAGATATGTCCCGGGATTATACTCACTCCAAGATCCCTTTTCCTTTGGGGGATTTGCAGCTTTTGGGCCCACCCATACTCTGTCTGCGGGCTTCTTGCCTTCCCCCATCTTTATGACTTTGCATTTGGGGGGTTAAAAAAGAAAAGCCCAAATTTCTGGACAAGCTTCCAGCCTGTCCAGGGCTCTCTTATCCTGCCTGATCCCACCGATTTTAATTTTTCCTCCTCTTCCTTTACGGGGTTTTGTACTCACCTATTTGTAACCCCCTTTTGTGGTTGCAGGGGCGGTCCTAGCTCCGGCCCCGCCTCTTCACCGTTGCTATAACCCTCTCTCCCCCCTCCTAGCTTTTTTCAAACCTTTTTCTTAAAAAAGTGTAGTTTTCCCGCCTCCACTACGTCTTTTCTGGCTATTCCACTGCCTTACAAATCTATGACTGAAAAAATTTCCCTACTATCTCTTGACTCTTTGTGTTTCAACTTCAATTTTGGCCTCTTTTTTTCTGTGTCCCCTCCCTGGAAAATGTCCTTGTCCACCTTGTCTATTCCCGCAGTATTTTATATTTTCGTTTTCATTTTTCCCCCGACCCTCCTTTTCCCCAGTGTCGTCAGGCCCATTTTTCCCCTTAATCTTTCTTCATAGGAATTTCCCCCCAGCTTGGGAAATAACCTTGTTGCAAACCTTTGTACTTTCTCTAGTTTCTTGACGTGCTTTATCAATGCGGGTTCCAAAAAGGTGCGCATACTCCATATGGCCGAAAACACGGTTGTTGGGGGTGTGTGTGTGTGTATGTGTGTGTGTATACTCACCTAATTGTGTTGCAGGGGTCATTCATTCTTTTCCCCCCTCTTTTCTGGTCGCCATTAGGTCCTCTCCCGTCCATGAGCTTTATCTAGTCTTTTTGAAGTGGTATGGATCGTGGGCCCCCATACATCACTCTCCAGACTATTTACTTCCCGACAAAATCTGTGACAAGAAATACTTCCAACATCCCCGGGCTCATTGAATTTATTCCCCACTCGGGACATTTGTTGCAAACCTTTGCACTCTCTCGAATTTCTTGACATGCTTGACCAGGTGTGGGTTCCAAGCTGGTGCTGCATGCTCCAATATGGGCCTGACGTACGCGGTGTACAGAGTCCTGAACGGTTCCTTACTGAGGTGTCGGAACGCTATTCTTAGGTTTGCCAGGCACCCATATGCTGCAACAGTTATTTGGTTGATGTTCGCCTCACGAGATATGGTCGGTATTATACTCAACCCAAGGCCCTTTTTCTTGAGTGAGGTTTGCAGTCTTTGGCCACTTAGCCTGTACTCCGTCTGCGATCCTCTTTGCCCTTCTCCAGTCTTCATGATTTTCACTTAGTGGGGTGAAACTCCAGGAGGCAGTTGCTGGACCAGGCTGCAAGCCTGGTCCAGGAACTAATCCTCATCCAACTGAATTCTCCTTATTAGCTTCACATCGTCTGCAAACAGGAACACTTCTGAGTCCATCCCTTCCGTCATGTCATTCACATACACCAGAACCAGCACCGTTCCTAGGACTGACCCCTGTGGAACTCCACTCGTCACAGACACCCACTCTGACACCTCGTCACGTACTATGACTTGTTGTCGTCTTCCTGTCAGGTATTCTCTAATCCACTGCAGTGCCTTCCCTGTTATACCTGCCTGGTCCTCCAGATTTTGCACTAAATTCTTGTGTGGAACTTTATCGAAAGCCTTTTTTGAGGTCCAAGAAAATGCAGCTAACCCACCCCTCTCTCTTTCTCTTATCTTACTTCCGCCACCTTGTCGTAAAACTCCAATAGGTTTGTGACACAGGATTTCCCTTCCCTAAAGCCATGCTAATTGTTGTGTATGTAACAATTCAAATGATACACTGGGATTCGAACATATGATCTGATGGCCACGAGATTACCATCCGAGTGCTCTCCCACTCGTTACACACTGGGTAGTATGTCGTACCTCGAGAAGGAAATTTTTTTCCTAGAGAAGTTTGTGTCAGTCACTAACTGTGACTGACTAGTTATTAAGAAATTCCATTATCCAACTGACAGATCAAACTTTTATCAGCAGACTGGCAATTGTTGATAAAAGCTAGATCTTTAAGGGTTTAGCTCATTCTATGAATAACAATAATATATAAATATTACACATTTTTAGCCCATATAGTTTACAAGTTATTGGCGTTATATCTTCCATCCTTGGGTGCTTCAGTATACAAGTATCACTACTTGACAGTGTGAGTTGAGCAGCACTGTTAGTAAAAGAAACAACTTTAACCGATGAATTTTCAGTTGTAGTCACCAGATGTATGTGAAGACCTTGATGAACGAGATGCAAGTGTTTTTGTCACACTGTGTGCAGCTACACAAGTGTGCCTCACCATGTCAATATGGAGAAACACAGATGTGCCACACAGTTTAAGTGGGAACATAAGTGTTTCCACACCATGTCACTGTGGAGATACACAAGAGTTTCACACCAAGTTAGTGTGGAAATAAACAAGTGTGCCACACATACACTGTAAGTGTGGAGAGCCATAAGTGTGCTACACCATGTCACTGTAGAAAGGGTGCGAAATATTAGTAGCAAGAACAATTAAGGAGAGTGTAGGAAGCTACCGCGAGAGAGCTGCTGGGTGTACCCGAGGCTCGGGAAGACTTGTGCTACCATTGTTGGTATGTATGTAGTTGACAGTGTGCTCTCATTGTTGGTATGTATGTGCTTGACAGTGTGCTACCATTGTTGGTATGTATGTAGTTGACAGTGTACTACCATTGTTGGTATGTATGTAGTTGACAGTGTGTTATCATTGTTGGTATGTATGTGCTTGACAGTGTGCTACCATTATTGGTATGTATGTAGTTGACAGTGTGTTATCATTGTTGGTATGTATGTAGTTGACAGTGTGTTATCATTGTTGGTATGTATGTAGTTGACAGTGTGTTATCATTGTTGGTATGTATGTGCTTGACAGTGTGCTACCATTATTGGTATGTATGTAGTTGACAGTGTGCTACCATTTTTGGTATGTATGTAGTTGACAGTGTGCTACCATTGTTGGTATGTATGTAGTTGACAGTGTGCTCTCATTATTGGTATGTGCTTGACAGTGTGCTACCATTTTTGGTATGTATGTAGTTGACAGTGTGCTACCATTGTTGGTATGTATGTAGTTGATAGTGTGCTCTCATTATTGGTATGTGCTTGACAGTGTGCTACCATTTTTGGTATGTATGTAGTTGACAGTGTACTACCATTGTTGGTATGTATGTAGTTGACAGTGTGTTATCATTGTTGGTATGTATGTGCTTGACAGTGTGCAGGGAAAGACGCTTCTCTGACATTTTACACTCTTCCGAAAGACACATCAACGGATATGTGAAGGTCAGACGACCCTTGACTTACGAGGTGTTCCCGACACCTCTACCGGAGGTCCCATCATGTGTTCCTGGACAAGCTTGATGTCAAGGTAACCCATTATGTATTCCTGGACAATGTTGATGTCAAGGGGCATGATAGTGTCTCATGGGACCACACACATTAATCACCTTCTGTCCCCTCTTCTGTCATCACTAACCCCTTTCTGTCCCCTCTTGTCATAACTAACCCCCTTCTGTCCCCTCTTCTGTAATCACTAACCTTCTGTCCCCTCTTGTCATCACTAACCCCCTTCTGTCCCCTCTTCTGTCATCACTAACCTTCTGTCCCCTCTTCTGTCATCACTAACCCTCTTCTGTCATCACTAACCCCTTCTGTTCCCTCTTCTGTCATAACTAACCCCCTTTTGTCCCCTCTTCTGTCATAACTAACCCCCTTCTGTCCATTCTTCTGTCATCAGTAACCCTCTTCCTGTCCAATGCTCTGCCACCATTCCCCCCCGTGTTCTGTCATTAGTACCCCCCCCTGTTCTGTCATCAGTAACTCCCCCTCTTCTGTCATCAGCAAACCCCCCCTCTTCTGTCATCAGTAACTCCCCTCTTCTGTCATCAGTAACCCCCTCTTCTGTCATCAGTAACCCCCTCTTCTGTCATCAGTAACCCCTCTTCTGTCATCAGTAACCCCCTCTTCTGTCATCAGTAACCCCCTCTTCTGTCATCAGTAACCCCCTCTTCTGTCATCAGTAACCCCGTCTTCTGTCATCAGCAACCCCCTCTTCTGCCATCACCAACCCCCTCTTCTGTCATCAGTAACCCCCTCTTCTGTCATCAGTAACTCCCCCTCTTCTGTCATCAATAACCCCTCTTCTGTCATCAATAACCCCCTCTTCTGTCATCAGCAACCCCTTCTTCTGTCATCAGTAACCCCGTCTTCTGTCATCAGTAACTCCTCCTCTTTTGTCATCAATAACCCCCTCTTCTGTCATCAATAACCCCCTCTTCTGTCATCAGCAACCCCTTCTTCTGTCATCAGTAACCCCCTCTTCTGTCATCAGTAACTCCTCTTCTTCTGTCATCAGTAACCCCCTCTTCTGTCATCAGCAACCCCCTCTTCTGCCATCACCAACCCCCTCTTCTGTCATCAATAACCCCCTCTTCTGCAATCACCAACCCCCTCTTCTGTCATCAATAACCCCCTTCTGTCATCAGTAACTCCTCTTCTTCTGTCATCAGTAACCCCTCTTCTGTCATCAGCAACCCCCTCTTCTGCCATCACCAACCCCCTCTTCTGTCATCAATAACCCCTCTTCTGCCATCACCAACCCCCTCTTCTGTCATCAATAACCCCCTCTTCTGCCATCACCAACCCCCTCTTCTGTCATCAGCAACCCCTCTTCTGCCATCACCAACCCCTCTTCTGTCATCAATAACCCCCTCTTCTGTCATCAGTAACTCCCCCTCTTCTGTCATCAGTAACTCCCCTCTTCTGTCATCAGTAACTTCTGTCATCAGCACCCCCCTCTTCTGTCATCTGTAACTCCCCCTCTTCTGTCATCAGTAACCCCCCTTTCTGTCATCAGTAAACCCCCCTCTTCTGCCATCAGTAACACCCCCTCTTCTGTCATCAGTAACTCCCCCTCTTCTGTCATCAGTAACCCCCTTCTTCTGTCATCAGTACTCCCCTTTCTGTCATCAGTAACCCCCCCCTCTTCTGCCATCAGTAACCCCCCTCTTCTGTCATCAGTAACCCCCCTCTTCTGTCATCAGTAACTCCCCTCTTCTGTCATCAGTAACTCCCCCTCTTCTGTCATCAGAACTCCCCCTCTTCTGTCATCAGAACCCCCCTCTTCTGCATCAGTAACCCCCCTCTTCTGTCATCAGAACCCCCCTCTTCTGTCATCAGTAACTCCCCCTCTTCTGTCATCAGTAACTCCCCCTCTTCTTTTCATCAGTAACCCCCCTCTTCTGTCTCATAACACCCCCTCTTCTTTTCATCAGTAACTCCCCCTCTTCTGTCATCAGTAACTCCCCTCTTCTGTCACCCAGTAACTCCCCCTCTTCTGTCATCAGAACTCCCCCTCTTCTGTCATTCAGTAACACCCCCTTTTCTGTCATCAGTAACTCCCCTCTTCTGTCATCAGTAATCCCCCTCTTCTGTCATCAGTAACTCCCCCTTTTCTGTCATCAGTAACCCCCCTCTTCTGTCATCAGAACCCCCCTCTTCTGTCATCAGTAACTCCCCTCTTCTGTCATCAGTAACTCCCCCTCTTTCTGTCATCAGCAACTCCCCCTCTTCTTTCATCAGTAACTCCCCCTCTTCTGTCATCAGAACTCCCCCTCTTCTGTCATCAGCACTCCCCCTCTTCTGTCATCAGAACTCCCCCTTTTTCTGTCATCAGTAAACTCCCCCTCTTTCTGTCATCAGTAACTCCCCCTCTTCTGTCATCAGAAATTCCCCCTCTTCTGTCATCAGTAACTCCCCCTCTTCTGTCATCAGAACTCCCCCTTTCTGTTCGTAACTCCCCCTTTCTGCATCGAACCCCCTTCTGTCATCAGTAACCCCCCCTCTTCTGTCATCAGAAACCCCCCTCTTCGGGCATAAAGAACCCCCCTCTTCTGTCCAGCAACTCCCCTTTTTTCTGTCATCAGTAAACTCCCCCTCTTCTGTCATCAAAACTCCCCCTCTTTCTGTCATCAGTAACACCCTCCACCCCCCTCTTCTGTCATCAGCAAACTCCCCCTCTTCTGTCATCAGTAACTCCCCCTCTTCTGTCATCAGTAACTCCCCCTCTTCTGTCATCAGTAACTCCCCTCTTCTGTCATCAGTAACTCCCCCTCTTCTGTCATCAGTAACTCCCCTCTTCTGTCATCAGCAACTCCCCCTCTTCTGTCATCAGTAACTCCCCCTCTTCTTGTCATCAGTAAATCTTCCCCCCTCTTCTGTCATCAGAACTCCCCTCTTCTGTCATCAGTAACACCCCCTCTTCTGTCACAGTAACTCCCCCTCTTCTGTCATCAGCAACTCCCCCTCTTCTGTCCCATCAGTAACATCCCCTCTTCTGTCATCAGAACTCCCCTCTTCTGTCATCAGAAAACCCCCCTTTTCTGTCATCAGTAATTTCCCCCTTCTGCCCATCAGAACCCCCTCTTCTGTCATCAGTAACCCCCCTCTTCTGTCATCAGTAACACCCCTCTTCTGTCATAGTAACCCCCTTCTTTTGTCACCCGTAACCCCCCCTCTTTTGTCATCAGTAACACCCTCTTCTGTCATCAGTAACCCCCCTCTTCTGCCATCAGAAAACTCCCCCTCTTCTGTCATCGTACCCCCCCTCTTCTGCTATCAGTAACTCCCCCTCTTCGTCATCAGTAACTCCCCCTCTTCTGTCATCAGAAAATCCCCCTCTTCTGTCATCAGAAAACCCCCCTCTTCTGTCATCAGAATTCCCCCTCTTCTGTCATCAGTAACCCCCCTCTTCTGTCATCAGCTCCCCCTCTTCTGTCATCAGTAACTCCCCCTCTTCTGTCATCAGTAACCCCCCTCTTCTGTCATCAGCAACTCCCCTCTTCTGTCATCAGAACCCCCTCTTCTGTCATCAGTAACCCCCCTCTTCTTCATCAGTAACACCCCCTTCTGTCATCATAACTCCCCCTCTTCTGTCATCTAATCCCTCTTCTGTCATCAGAACCCCCCTCTTCTGTCATCAGAACTCCCCCTTTCTGTCATCATTTAACCCCCCTCTTTTTGTCATCGTAACACCCCCTCTTCTGTCATCAGTAATCCCCCTCTTCTGTCATCAGTAACCCCCTTTTCTGTCATCAGAACACCCCCTCTTCTGTCATCAGTAACCCCCCTTTCTGTCATCAGTAACCCCCCCCTCTTCTGTCATCAGAACTCCCCCTCTTCTGTCATCAGTAATCCCCCTCTTGTCATCAGTAACTCCCCTCTTCTTGTCATCAGTAACATCCCCCTCTTCTGTCTTTCAGAACTCCCCCTCTTCTGCCCATCAAACTCCCCCTCTTCTGTCATCAGAACCCCCCTCTTCGGGTCATCAGTAACTCCCCCTCTTCTGTCATCAGAACTCCCCCTTTTTCTGTCATCAGCACCCCCCTTTCTGTCATCAGTAACTCCCCCTCTTCTGTTCAGTAACTCTCCCTCTTCTGTCATCAGTAACCCCCCTCTTCTGTCATCAGTAACCCCCTCTTCTGTCATCAGCAACCCCCCCTCTTCTGTCATCAGAACTCCCCCTTTTCTGTCATCAGAACCCCCTCTTCTGTCACAGAACTCCCCCTCTTCTGTCATCAGCAACCCCCTCTTCTGTCATCAGTAACCCCCCTCTTCTGTCATCAGTAACCCCCTCTTCTGTCATCAGTAACTCCCCTCTTCTGCCATCAGTAACTCCCCCTCTTCTGTCATCAGAACCCCCTCTTCTGTCATCAGAACCCCCCTCTTCTGTCCATCAGTAACTCCCCCTCTTCTGTCACAGCAACTCCCCCTTCTGTCAATCAGCAACTCCCCCTCTTCTGTCATCAGTAACCCCCCTCTTCTGTCATCAGCAACTCCCCCTCTTCTGTCATCACAACCCCCCTCTTCTGTCACCCAGTAACCCCCCTCTTCTGTCATCAGCAACTCCCCCTCTTCTGTCATCATTTAAACACCCCCTCTTCTGTCATCAGTAACTCCCCTCTTCTGTCATCACAACTCCCCTCTTCTGTCATCAGTAACACCCCCTCTTCTGTCATCAGTAACTCCCCCTCTTCTGTCATCAGTAACTCCCCCTCTTCTGTCATCAGTAACTCCCCCTCTTCTGTCATCAGTAACTCCCCCTCTTCTGTCATCAGTAACCCCCCTCTTCTGTCATCAGAAATCCCCCTTCTGTCATCAGTAACTCCCCCTCTTCTGTCATCAGTAAACCCCCCTCTTCTGTCATCAGTAACTCCCCCTCTTCTGTATCAGTAACTCCCCCCCCCCCCCCTCTTCTGTCATCAGTAACTCCCCCTCTTCTGTCATCAGAACTCCCCCACTCACCCCCCCCTCTTCTGTCATCAGTAACCCCCCTCTTCTGTCATCAGTAACTCCCCCTCTTCTGTCATCAGCAACTCCCCCTCTTCTGTCATCAGAACTCCCCCTCTTCTGTCATCAGTAACCCCCTTTCTGTCATCAGAACTCCCCTCTCTTTCTGTCATCAGAACTCCCCCTTTCTGTCATCAGTAACTCCCCTTCTTCTGTCATCAGTAACTCCCCTCTTCTGTCATCAGAACTCCCCTCTTCTGTCATCAGTAACTCCCCCCTCTTCTGTCATCAGTAACTCCCCCTTTTCTTTCCATCAGTAACTCCCCCTCTTCTGTCATCAGAAAATCCCCTCTTCTTCATCAGTAACTCCCCTCTTCTGTCATCAGAACTCCCCTCTTCTGTCATCAGTAACTCCCCCTCTTCTGTCATCAGTAACTCCCCCTCTTCTGTCATCAGAACTCCCCCTCTTTTTGTCATCAGCAACTCCCCCTCTTCTGTCATCAGTACTCCCCTCTTCTGTCATCAGTAACTCCCCCTTTCTGTCATCAGTAACTCCCCCTCTTCTGTCATCAGAATCCCCCTCTTCTGTCATCCAGAACCCCCCCCTCTTCTGTCATCAGCAACTCCCCCTCTTCTGTCATCAGTAACTCCCCCTCTTCTGTCATCAGTAACTCCCCTCTTCTGTCATCAGCAACTCCCCCTCTTCTGTCATCAGTAACCCCCCTCTTCTGTCATCAGTAACTCCCCCTCTTCTGTCATCAGCAACTCCCCCTCTTTGTCATCTTACTACTCCCCCTTTCTGTCATCAGCAACTCCCCTCTTCTGTCATCAGTAACTACCCTGTTCTGCCCATCAGTAACTCCCCCCTCTTCTGCATCAGTAACCACCCTCTTCTGTCATCAGAAACCCCCCTCTTCTGTCATCAGTAACCCCCTTCTTCTGTCATCAGTAACCCCCCTTTTGTCATCAGTAACTCCCCCTCTTTTTCATCAGTAACCACCCTTTCTGTCATCAGTAACCCCCCTCTTCTACCATCAGTAACTCCCCTCTTCTGTCATCAGTAACCCCCCTCTTCTGCTATCAGTAACTCCCCCTCTTTCTGTCATCAGTAACTCCCCCTCTTCTGTCATCAGTAAGTCCCCCTCTTCTGTCATCATAACTCCCCTCTTCTGTCATCAGTAACTCCCCCTCTTCTGTCATCAGTAACCCCCCCTCTTCTGTCATCAGTACTCCCCCTCTTCTGTCATCAGTAACTCCCCCTCTTCTGTCATCAGTAACCACCCTGTTCTGTCATCAGTAACCCACCCTCCTCTGCCTTCATTTCTACTTCCCAATCACTGACCACTCCCCCCTACTTCCCTCTCTGACTCCCTCTTCTAATCCTCTCCTCATCACCATTACCAGAGATACACTGACCCCTAGGTATATTCCTCATTATTGTGTGTTCCCTGGAGGGAAGTGAGGATGTAGTTGAAGGGAGAGGAGTGCGAAGTGAGGGAGGATAATGTAGGTGGAGAAACAGATATGGAGAAAAAGGGAAGAGGAAACGTAAATGTAAAGAGAGTGAGGGTGATGCTGGGATTGGAGAGGGATGGGAACACAAGGGAAGAAATAAGAGATAGAGATGCAGGAGGAAGAAGTTAGTGAAGGATAGTGATGTAGGGGGAAGGGAGAGCGTACATAAGGGAGAGGGAGAGTTGAGACATCCCGCTGACATCCTCATCCTCACTTCTGTTATTTTAAGGTTTTCAGAAAGCACCATTGTGCCTGTGTTATATATTGTGTGTATGTAGCCAGAGTGGCGCTCTTCAAGTGTCAACAGCAGGTCGCCCAGTGTCCTGGCTGTGTCCGTTCTTGTGTGTATGTGTGGATGTACTCGCCTGCTTGTGCTTGCAGAGGTCAAGTATCACCTCCTGGTCGTTACTGAGTTCGATCTCTCTCTCTCTCCCCCCCCCCCCCCCTTAGCTTCTTGAGCTCTATCATATATATTCTCAGTGCTACGTATAGATCCTGCCTCTGTCACTTCGTTATCCAGATCCTCTCACTTCTTGACCACTCTTAGTTTTTAACTTCCATTGTGCCCCCGTATATGTTTCCCGCCTCTCTAATGCCACATCACTGTCAATCCTGCCACTGTCTCTGAGTATTTTACATGATGTTTTCTTGTCTGTCTTGGTCTTCTAAATATATATATAATATATATATATATATATATATATATATATATTATATATATATATATATATATATATATATATATATATATATATATATATATGTATGTATGTGTGTGTGTATGTGTGTATGTGTGTGTGTATGTGTGTGTGTATGTGTGTGTGTATGTGTGTGTGTATGTGTGTGTGTATGTGTGTGTGTGTGTGTGTGTGTTGTGTGTGTGTGTGTGTGTGTGTGTGTGTGTTGTGTGTGTGTGTGTGTGTGTGTGTGGGTGGGTGTGTGTGGGTGTGTGTGCGTGTGTGTGTGTGTGTGTGTGTGTGCTTTTTTGCGTGTGTGTGCTTGTGTATGTGTACGTGAATGTTTATGTGTGTGTAGGAAGGGGGGAAGAGTCCGTGAAAGTGTCAGTGTTTACACAAGCAACAACAGGCTGGAGTACACGACAGAAGCATCACATAAAATAAGAACTGTCAAAAGTTATCGCTGGAGCTGCTTCCTGTAGCCAACTTCGCGCTGCTTCCCATAGCTTTATTACTAAGAAAATAAAGTGTATTTGTTGGTAATAATGACCAGCAGCAGCACAGATGAGGGGACAGGTGTAGGCGTAATAATATACGTGAGGAAGCAACAACACAGGTTGTAGCGGCTTGATAAAGCTCATGGAGAGCGAAACCTTATCACAATAAAATATAGCATTAGCTGCACATGTGTCCTTTAACGTAACAACACAGTTGAGTGTGGGACAGGTGTGCCGGTAAGAACTTCTCCGTGACAGCAGCAACATTACGAAACAAAGTAATTATTACTCAGCTGGTGATAAACACTTACTAGACCTGTCAAGTCCTGCCACACTCTGAAGGGATCAACTTACACTTCTGCATGATTTCGAATATACTTAGTTTCTTCCCTCACTTACTTTTCGCTCTTCCCTCTCTCACTTCCCCACCATCACAGCGATCATCCCTTCCCCTCTTCCCCCACTCTCACCATCAGTACAGTACTCCACCACTCCATATTAATGCCCAAGGCTACACCCCCCCCCCACACGTGTTGTGGGGAACCCCAGCTAACGTGTATGGGGTGTTAAAACACCTGCACAATACCTGTTGTGGAAGCTATATTGTAGTACAGTGTACTGTATTGTAGCACTGTGCTATATTGTAGTACATTGTACTATACTATTGTACAGTGTACTATGCTGTAGTGCACTCTACTCTACTGTAGTAGTGTACTATACTGTAGCACAGTGTGCTATACTATAGCACAGCGTACGTTACTGTGGTACAGTGTACTGTGCTGTAGCAGTGTGATATACTGTAGCACAGAGTACTGTAGTACAGTGTAATGTACTGTAACACACTGCAATACTATAGCACACTGGAGGAAATAATAGCTAGAACTAAATATGCTACAAACTCTAGTCGTACAATAGAGCGGAAAAGTAATGTGAAGGACCTGGGAGTGGTAATGTCTGAGGATCTCACCTTCAAGGATCACAACAATGCCACTATCACATCTGCGAGGAAACTGATAGGATGGATAATGAAAACATTCAAGACAAGAGATGCCAAGCCAATGATAATCCTTTTTAAATAACTTTTTCTCTCTAGGCTGGAATATTGCTGTACATTAACATCCCCATTCAAGGTAGGTGAAATTGCAGATCTAGAGAATGTACAGAAAACCTTTACTGCACATATAAGTTCCATCAAACACCTTAACTACTGGGAACGCCTGGAAGCACTTGACTTGTATTAACTGGAGCGCAGGCGAGAGAGATACATCATAATCTAAACCTGGAAGATCCTGGAGGGACTGGTCCCTAATTTGCACACAGAAATCACTTTCTACGAAAGCAAAAGACTTGGCAGGCGATGCAACATACCCCCAGTGAAAAGCAGGGGCGCCATTAGTACACTAAGATAAAACGCAATAAGTGTCCGGGGCCCAAGACTGTTCAGTAGCCTCCCACCAGACATAAGGAGAATTACCAATAGACCCCTGGTTGTCCTCAAGAGGGAGCTGGACAGATACCTAAAGAAGTCGGTGCCAGATCACCCGACCTGTGGTTCGTACGTTGGACTACGTGCGGCTAGCAGTAACAGCCTCGTTGATCAGGCCCTGATATACCTGGAGGCCTGGTCATGGACCGGGTCACGGGGGCGTTGATCCCCTCCAGGTAGCACACTGTGCTATACTGTAGCACTGTAATATAATGTAGCACATTGTGCTGTACTGTAGCCCAGTCAATTTTGTGCTATTTTACGGAAACAGGTGTGAAGGTGGGGTGGGTGACCTTGAGGTTGCGATCAGTAAGTCAGCAGAGGGAGGTGAGCCAGACTAACACAGGTGTTGCCACTGTTATACTACCTCACTTTCAACCTTCTCTCAGCACCATGGGCAACATTGCAACCTGTTTTCAGGGAAGGTCTTGAAGGAAGGTCTCAAGGAATGTTCTTGAAGGAAGGTCTCAGGGGAAGGTTTCTAGGGAAGGTCTCAAGGAATGTTCTTGAAGGAAAGTCTCAGGGAAAGGTTTCTAGGGAAGGTCTCAAGGAATGTTCTTGAATGAAGGTCCCAGAGGAAGGTTTCTAGGGAAGGTCTCAAGGAATGTTCTTGAAGGAAGGTCTCAGGAGAAGGTTTCTAGGGAAGGTCTCAAGGAATGTTCTTGAAGGAAGGTCTCAGGGGAAGGTTTCTAGGGAAGGTCTCAAGGAATGTTCTTGAAGGAAGGTCTCAGGGGAAGGTTTCTAGGGAAGGTCTCAAGGAATGTTCTTGAAGGAAGGTTTCTAGGGAAGGTCTCAAGGAATGTTCTTGAAGGAAGGTCTCAGGGGAAGGTTTCTAGGGAAGGTCTCAAGGAATGTTCTTGAAGGAAGGTCTCAGGGGAAGGTTTCTAGGGAAGGTCTCAAGGAATGTTCTTGAAAGAAGGTCTCAGGGGAAGGTTTCTAGGGAAGGTCTCAAGGAATGTTCTTGAAGGAAGGTCTCAGGGGAAGGTTTCTAGGGAAGGTCTCAAGGAATGTTCTTGAAGGAAGGTCTCAGGGGAAGGTTTCTAGGGAAGGTCTCAAGGAATGTTCTTGAAGGAAGGTCTCAGGGGAAGGTTTCTAGGGAAGGTCTCAAGGAATGTTCTTGAAGGAAGGTCTCAGGGGAAGGTTTCTAGGGAAGGTCTTGCTGTATTCAAGAGACAACTTCGTAAGTTCCTCAGATCAGTGTGTTACTAGCCAGGTTGTGTTACACACGTTGAACTGTGTTGTAACTAGCGCCAACAACCTAGTTGATCAGGCCAGCTACCAGGTGACATGGTCTGAGACTGACCAACGGCAACAATGATCCCGAAAATAGTCTCCAGGTCAAACCATTTGCAAGGACCACATCCTGTTATTTCTAGCATTACCACAGGATATATACTAGCACCACCACATTACCACAGATTATATACTAGCACCACCACATTACCACAGATTATATACTAGCACCACCACATTACCACAGGTTATATACTAGCACCACCACATTACCACAGATTATATACTAGCACCACCACATTACCACAGGATATACACTAGCACCACCACATTACCACAGGATATATACTAGCACCACCACATTACCACAGGATATATACTAGCACCACCACATTACCACAGGATATATACTAGCACCACCACATTACCACAGGATATATACTAGCACCACCACATTACCACAGGATATATACTAGCACCACCACATTACCACAGGATATATACTAGCACCACCACATTACCACAGGATATATACTAGCACCACCACATTACCACAGGATATATACTAGCACCACCACATTACCACAGGATATATACTAGCACCACCACATTACCACAGGATATATACTAGCACCACCACATTACCACAGGATATATACTAGCACCACCACATTACCACAGATTATATACTAGCACCACCACATTACCACAGGATATATACTAGCACCACCACATTACCACAGGATATATACTAGCACCACCACATTACCACAGGATATATACTAGCACCACCACATTACCACAGGATATATACTAGCACCACCAGTTCGAGGAATGACCTTGAAGGAAGGTCTCGAGGAATGGCCTTGAAGGAAGGTCTCAAAGAATGTTCTTGAAGGAAGGTCTCAGGGGAAGGTTTTTAGGGAAGGTCTCAAGGAATGTTCTTGAAGGAAGGTCTCAGGGGAAGGTTTCTAGGGAAGGTCTCAAGGAATGTTTTTGAAGGAAGGTCTCAGGGGAAGGTTTCTAGGGAAGGTCTCAAGGAATGTTCTTGAAAGAAGGTCTCAGGGGAAGGTTTCTAGGGAAGGTCTCAAGGAATGTTCTTGAAGGAAGGTCTCAGGGGAAGGTTTCTAGGGAAGGTCTCAAGGAATGTTCTTGAAGGAAGGTCTCAGGGGAAGGTTTCTAGGGAAGGTCTCAAGGAATGTTCTTGAAGGAAGGTCTCAGGGGAAGGTTTCTAGGGAAGGTCTCAAGGAATGTTCTTGAAGGAAGGTTTCTAGGGAAGGTCTCAAGGAATGTTCTTGAAGGAAGGTCTCAGGGGAAGGTTTCTAGGGAAGGTCTCAAGAAATGTTCTTGAAGGAAGGTCTCAGGGGAAGGTTTCTAGGGAAGGTCTCAAGGAATGTTCTTGAAGGAAGGTCTCAGGGGAAGGTTTCTAGGGAAGGTCTCAAGGAATGTTCTTGAAAGAAGGTCTCAGGGGAAGGTTTCTAGGGAAGGTCTCAAGGAATGTTCTTGAAGGAAGGTCTCAGGGGAAGGTTTCTAGGGAAGGTCTCAAGGAATGTTCTTGAAGGAAGGTCTCAGGGGAAGGTTTCTAGGGAAGGTCTCAAGGAATGTTCTTGAAGGAAGGTTTCTAGGGAAGGTCTCAAGGAATGTTCTTGAAGGAAGGTCTCAGGGGAAGGTTTCTAGGGAAGGTCTTGCTGTATTCAAGAGACAACTTCGTAAGTTCCTCAGATCAGTGTGTTACTAGCCAGGTTGTGTTACACACGTTGAACTGTGTTGTAACTAGCGCCAACAACCTAGTTGATCAGGCCAGCTACCAGGTGACATGGTCTGAGACTGACCAACGGCAACAATGATCCCGAAAATAGTCTCCAGGTCAAACCATTTGCAAGGACCACATCCTGTTATTTCTAGCATTACCACAGGATATATACTAGCACCACCACATTACCACAGATTATATACTAGCACCACCACATTACCACAGATTATATACTAGCACCACCACATTACCACAGGTTATATACTAGCACCACCACATTACCACAGATTATATACTAGCACCATCACATTACCACAGGATATATACTAGCACCACCACATTACCACAGGAGATATACTAGCACCACCACATTACCACAGGATATATACTAGCACCACCACATTACAACAGGATATATACTAGCACCACCACATTACCACAGGATATATACTAGCACCACCACATTACCACAGGATATATACTAGCACCACCACAATACCACAGATTATATACTAGCACCACCACATTACCACAGATTATATACTAGCACCACCACATTACCACAGGTTATATACTAGCACCACCACATTACCACAGATTATATACTAGCACCACCACATTACCACAGGATATATACTAGCACCACCACATTACCACAGGATATATACTAGCACCACCACATTACCACAAGATATATACTAGCACCACCACATTACCACAGCATATATACTAGCACCACCACATTACCACAGGATATATACTAGCACCACCACATTACCACAGGATATATACTAGCACCACCACATTACCACAGATTATATACTAGCACCACCACATTACCACAGGATATATACTAGCACCACCACATTACCACAGGATATATACTAGCACCACCAGTTACTAACATCATCACTACCAGTTACTAGCAATACAGTTAGCACCACCAGTTACTAACATCGCCACCACCAGTTACTAGCATTATCACTATCATTAGTTACTAGTAGTACCACTACCACCAGTTACTAGCAGTATTACTGGCACCACCACCGCCAGTTACTAGCGCCACCAGCGCCAGTTACTAGCACCACCACGCCAGTTACTAGCATTACCACTACCACCAGTTACTAGCACTACCACCACCACCACCATATAAGAGGCACCAACAGTTACTAGCACCACCATATAAGAGGCACCAACAGTTACTAGCACCACCATATAAGACGCACCAACAGTTACTAGCACCACCACCATATAAGACGCACCAACAGTTACTAGCACCACCATAGAGGCACCAACAGTTACTAGCACCACCATATAAGACGCACCAACAGTTACTAGCACCACCACCATATAAGACGCACCAACAGTTACTAGCACCACCATATAAGAGGCACCAACAGTTACTAGCACCACCATATAAGAGGCACCAACAGTTACTAGCACCACCATATAGAGGCACCAACAGTTTACTAGCACACACCATATAAGACGCACCAACAGTTTACTAGCACCACCATAAAGGAGGCACCACCAGTTACTAGCACCACCATATAAGAGGCACCAACAGTTATTTAGCACCACCATATAAGACGCACCAACAGTTACTAGCACCACCATATAAGAGGCACCAACAGTTACTAGCACCACCATATAAGAGGCACCAACAGTTACTAGCACCACCATATAAGACGCACCAACAGTTACAAAGCACCACCATATAAGAGGCACCACCAGTTACTAGCACCACCATAAAGAGGCACCAACAGTTACTAGCACCACCATATAAGACGCACCAACAGTTACTAGCACCACCATATAAGAGGCACCACCAGTTACTAGCACCACCATATAAGACGCACCAACAGTTACTAGCACCACCATATAAGACGCACCAACAGTTACTAGCACCACCATATAAGACGCACCAACGGTTACTAGCACCACCATATAAGAGGCACCAACAGTTACTAGCACCACCATATAAGACGCACCAACAGTTACTAGCACCACCATATAAGAGGCACCAACAGTTACTAGCACCACCATATAAGACGCACCAACAGTTACTAGCACCACCATATAAGACGCACCAACAGTTACTAGCACCACCATATAAGACGCACCAACAGTTACTAGCACCACCATATAAGACGCACCAACAGTTACTAGCACCACCATATAAGACGCACACGTTACTAGCCCACCATATAAGAGGCCAACGTTACTAGCACCACCATATAAGACGCACCAACAGTTACTAGCACCACCATATAAGAGGCACCAACAGTTACTAGCACCACCATATAAGACGCACCAACGGTTACTAGCACCACCATATAAGAGGCACCAACAGTTACTACCACCACCATATAAGACGCACCAACAGTTACTAGCACCACCATATAAGAGGCACCAACAGTTACTAGCACCACCATATAAGACGCATCAACAATAACTTCTTTACGACACTTTTATACTTCCTCTCACCATTTTCTTCGCTACTAATAAGCTCAACTTTTTTTCATTTCCCTTCATTAAAGATGTTCCTCTTCCTGTGCAATATTTACCTGTAGGATATAGGCAAATATTGCCCTTATAAAGCAATACTTCAATATTTTACGTATATAAATATAATATATATATATATATATATATATATATATATATATATATATATATATATATATATATATATAATATATATATATATATAAATTATATATATATATATATATATATATATGTATTTCGTAAAAAAAATAACGTTCGTTCTTTGGAGATGTTTGCTAAACTTACCTCGTTCTACAGTGAATAAACTTTTAATTCTCTGTCTGTCTGTCTGTCTCACTCTTCTTTTTTTTTTTACACAGGGTTTGACAAGGTTAAGGATTCTTAACTTTATTGACAAGCTAAGATCTGTTACCTACATCAGCTCATTTGAAAGCATTTTTATTGTTATGAGACATACAAGTAGGGAACAGATTGAAGTTGGAGCCATCTGTGGGCCAGCATTTTCATTTGATCAACTGACTTTATCTCGTTGACATCATTATGCTGTACGAATGTGTTCCATACTCGAGTCATCCTGGATATGTATGATCTCAGATGGAGTGATGTTCTGGAGAAGGATACAGCCAGAGTGAAGTTGCTGCTTTCTGCCCGTCTTGTGGCATAAAAGCTTGTTTCACAAAAGCTGTCCTCGAAGTGGATCCAAGTGTGGTACTTTGACAATATTGGCCTTGTACATAACAGTAAGGCCACCCACATCCCTCCTGTGTTGAAGGCTCTGCTGAAATGACAGATCTATCCAGGATGGGTCCAGGCGAGAGATGAGACGTCTTGCTCTGTTCTCTACTCTGTCAAGCAGTCGCAGATGAGAGGGGGGGGGCAGGCAAACCAAGAAAGTGGAGCATACTCAAGGTGTGAGCGTACTTGTGCCTCGTACAGAATCTTGCAACCCCTACTGTCAAGCAGATGCGAGATACGGTGAAGTGTTGTAAGCTTCCTGGCTGCCTTTTTTGCAAGATTTACAACATGGTTCTTCATGGTTAGTTTGGAGTCAAATTTCACCCCAAGGATATCAACTTCTTCTCCAGGTGCCAACACCCTCCCATTCATCCTTACTACTGCACCAGCATTACCATCATGGTGCCTAGAGACGATCATCATTTGCGTTTTCTCAGGTGCAAATGTTACTTGCCATCTATTTCTCCAAGCTGATATAGCTCTTAGCTGGTGATTGATGTAGCTTAGAACAGCTGGCATTTATTCTCTTGGATAAGTGAATGTCAGTGTACAGTCGTCTGCATGTGCATGTGATTCTGGGATGAGATGAAGAAGGTCGTTGAAGTAGACATTCCATAACAATGGTCCCAACACGCTTCCTTGTGGAAAACTCTCTCTCTCTCTCTCTCTCTCTCTCTCTCTCTCTCTCTCTCTCTCTCTCTCTCTCTCTCTCTCTCTCTCTCTCTCTCTCTCTCTCTCTTCTCTTGGCTTAGCGCTTCTTTTTTATTATAATAATAATTCTCTTCTCTCTCTCTCTCTCTCTCTCTCTCTCTCTCTCTCTCCTCTCTCTCTCTCTCTCTCTCTCTTCTCTCTCTCTCTCTTGGCTTAGCGCTTATTTTTTATTATAATAATAATCTCTCTCTCTCTCTCTCTCTCTCTCTCTCTCTCTCTCTCTCTCTCTCTCTCTCTCTCCCTTATCCCCTCCTTTCCTCTCACATTCTTCAGCCTCAATCCCTCATTGTCATTTTATTTCTTTTCTGTTATGTATTTTTCTGCTTCTCCCTCTTTCCTTCTCTACTACAATTTTCCTTTTTCTTTCTTTTTTTTCCGTCTCTTCTTCCCCTCTCCCACGTCTACTTTTTTCTCATCTGACAGTTTCCTGTTTTCCCCTCTTTCTTCTCTTTCCTACCTTCTCTACCTCTATTTCTTTCATTCTCCCCATATTTCTTTCCTTTTCTCTCTCCCCACATTTCCTTCTCTCTCCCTCTCCTTTCATTCGCTTCCTTCTCCCTCCCTTTCTCTCCATCTCTTTCACTCCTACTTTCTCTTGGCTTACACTGGCGCTTTCCCATCGACACTTTCATAAATTATTCCGGGAGGGGGGGGAGGGGAGGGGGGTCCGTCCTTGCCTGTTCGGGGGGGGGGTTAAAAAACATTGATTTTTTTATTGCTCTAGTAAAAATTTAATAAATAGTAACAAAGAAGTTATTATTTTTTGTTTATATAATTAAATAGGCGTGTCCTAGTTATTTTAATTGTAATTAGGCTCAAGTAATGATTCATAATTATGTGCCCTTTTAAACCTGACTGGAAAGTAGGTAATTATGGCAGTATATTAATTATACTCGCTGTTTCTGCAGTTGTTGACAGTAACAACTGTAAACAGCCATACAGTGAATAACTGTCACATGCAGTTATTCAACTGTGTTCAGTTATTGTATAACTTCTGTGTGAGTAACTAACTCAGCCTAGCAAAGTCTAGCTGCACCTCCACACAAACGCGCCTTCCACCCATACATCATCCTCCCACCATGTTCACCCATACATCATCCTCCCACCATGTTCACCCATACATCATCCTCCCACCATGTTCACCCATACATCATCCTCCATGTTCATCCATACATCATCCTCCCACCATGTTCACCCATACATCATCCTCCCACCATGTTCACCCATACATTATCCTCCCACCATGTTCATCCATACATCATCCTCCCACCATGTTCACCCATACATCATCCTCCCATGTTCATCCATACATCATCCTCCCACCATGTTCACCCATACATCATCCTCCCACCATGTTCACCCATACATTATCCTCCCACCATGTTCATCCATACATCATCCTCCCACCATGTTCACCCATACATCATCCTCCCATGTTCATCCATACATCATCCTCCCACCATGTTCACCCATACATCATCCTCCCACCATGTTCACCCATACATCATCCTCCCACCATGTTCACCCATACATCATCCTCCCACCATGTTCACCCATACATCATCCTCCCACCATGTTCACCCATACATCATCTTCCCACCATATTCACCCATACATCCTCCCACCATGTTCACCCATACATCATCCTCCCACCATGTTCACCCATACATCATCCTCCCACCATGTTCACCCATACATCATCTTCCCACCATATTCACCCATACATCATCTTCCCGCCATGTTCGCCCATACATCACCTTCCCGCCATGTTCACCCATACATCACCTTCCCCCATGTTCGCCCATACATCACCTTCCCGCCATGTTCCCCCAAACATCATCTTCCCGCTGTATTCACCCATACATCCCCCTATTAACTCATCACACACCTTCTTCATCACCACCATCACTACATTCCTATGCATTCCCTTTCCAAATCGTTTAATTCCACTTTTTCTTCCCATCATTACAACCTTATTCTTCTCCCCTTCTTCCCCTCAAGGAAGGTTCCTTGATGTTGGTGAGGGGCTCTTGATTTAGGGAATTGGATCTGAGCTCCAGTTCCCCGAATTAAGCCTGAATGCCTTCCACATCCCCCCCCCCAGGCGCTGTATAATCCTCCGGGTTTAGCGCTTCCCCCTTGATTATAATAATAATAATAATAATTCTCCCCTTCTTCCCATTCTCTCCCCCTCATAATTAACCCATCACACTTCTCTAACCCCACCATACACCCGTATTCTTGTCCTATTCCTTTCCCATTAGCTCATCACCCCTGCTTCCCACCATTACACTCCTATTCTGCCGTCGTCTCCTCCCCTTCCCATTAACCCCTCCCTTCCCTCCCCCTCCCTCTCCCCCTCCACCACCACCACCACCAAGTAGTAGTAACTCCAGATCTGCTTCAACGACACTGCACACCCATGTAGCTGTTGATTATCTACTGAAATATGTGCCGTGTTCACTAAGGATAAATTTTACTAACTTCATTATGGAACAACTGAGGATATACAACCTGGGAGGGACTGTAATACAACCTGGGAGGGAGTGTAACACAACCTGGGAGGGAGTGTAATACAACCTGGGAGGGAGTGTAAAACAACCTGGGAGGGAGTGTAAAAACAACCTGGAGGGAGTGTAACACAACCTGGGAGGGAGTGTAATACAACCTGGGAGGGAGTGTAACACAACCTGGGAGGGAGTGTAACACAACCTGGGAGGGAGTGTAATACAACCTGGGAGGGAGTGTAATACAACCTGGGAGGGAGTGTAACACAACCTGGGAGGGAGTGTAACGCAACCTGGGAGGGAGTGTAATACAACCTGGGGGGGGAGTGTAAAAACAACCGGGAGGAGTGTATTTCAACCTGGGAGGGAGTGTAATGCAACCTGGGAGGGAGGTAATACAACCTGGGGGGGGAGTGTAACACAACCTGGGAGGGAGTGTAACACAACCTGGAGGGAGTGAAAATACAACCTGGGAGGGAGTGTAATACAACCTGGGAGGGAGTGTAACACAACCTGGGAGGGAGTGTAATACAACCTGGGAGGGAGTGTAATACAACCTGGGAGGGAGTGTAATACAACCTGGGAGGGAGTGTAATGCAACCTGGGAGGGAGTGTAATACAACCTGGGAGGGAGTGTAATGCAACCTGGGAGGGAGTGTAATACAACCTGGGAGGGAGTGTAATACAACCTGGAGGGAGTGTAATACAACCTGGAGGGAGGGTAACACAACCTGGGAGGGAGTGTAATACAACCTGGGAGAGAGCGTAATACAACCTGGGAGGGAGTGTAATACAACCTGGGAGGGAGTGTAATACAACCTGGAGGGAGTGTAATACAACCTGGATGGAGTGTAACATAACCTGGGAGGGAGTGTAATACAACCTGGGAGAGAGCGTAATACAACCTGGGAGGGAGTGTAATACAACCTATGAGGGAGTGTAACACAACCTGGGAGGGAGTGTAATACAACCTGGAGGGAGGGTAACACAACCTGGGAGGGAGTGTAATACAACCTGGGAGGGAGTGTAATACAACCTGGGAGGGAGTGTAATGCAACCTGGAGGGAGTGTAATACAACCATTGAGGGAGTGTAATGCAACCTGGAGGGAGTGTAACACAACCTGGGAGGGAGTGTAATACAACCTGGGAGGGAGTGTGATACATCCTGGTAGTGTAATACAACATGGGAGGGAGTGTAATACAACCTGGAAGTGTGATACAACCTGGGAGTGTAATAAAACCTGGGAGGGAGTGTAATACAACCTGGGAGGGAGTGTAATACAACCTGGGAGGGAGTCTAATACAACCTGGAGGGAGTGTAACACAACCTGGAGGGAGTAATACAACCTGGAGGGAGTGTAATACAACCTGGAGGGAGTAATACAACCTGGGAGGGAGTGTAATACAACCTGGAGGGACTGTAACACAACCTGGGATTGAGTGTAATACAACCTGGGAGGGAGTGTAATACAACCTGGAGGGAGTGTAATACAACCTGGGAGGGAGTGTAATACAACATTAGAGGGAGTGTAACACAACCTGGGAGGGAGTGTAATACAACCTGGGAGGGAGTGTAATACAACCTGGAGGGAGTGTAATACAACCTGGAGGGAGTAATACAACCTGGGAGGGAGTGTAATATAAACTGGGATCACTGAGATTATTAAAGTTAGGAAATGAACAACAGTGGAAGTGTCAGATCTTACAGTCAGTGATCACAACAGTGGAAGTGTCAGATCTTACAGTCAGTGATCACAACAGTGGAAGTGTCAGATCTTACAGTCAGTGATCACAACAGTGAAAGTGTCAGATCTTACAGTCAGTGATCACAACAGTGAAAGTGTCAGATCTTACAGTCAGTGATCACAACAGTGTTTTTGTCACCACCTTCAGGAAAGTGTTAGGATGGATAACTAGAACCTTCAAAACAAGAGATGCCAAGCCAGTGAGGATTATCTTTTTAGTTGCTTGTTTTCTCTAGATTGGAATATTGCTGTACACTAACAACCCATTTCAAGGCAGGCGGAATTTCAGATCTAGAGAACGTACAAGGAATCTTCACTGAACGTATAAGATCAGTAAAATACCTTAATTACTAGGAACGTTTGAAGTCCCTTTATCAGTTATCTCTGGAACGAAATTGAGGACAATTAAACATGAGTTTCACCTTGAAAACACTGTACACGGAAATTACTCCCTCTCCAGACAGGGTACATCACCAGTTAAAAGCAGTGATGCAACGCGTACACTGAAAGATAACTAAGGAAGTGTAAAGGGACCAAGACTTTTCAATACCCTTCATGCAAAAGGGTGTTGAAAAGTCTGAAGACCCCTAGTTATCTTCAGGAGGGAACTTGATAAATTCCTTAAGTCAGTTCCTGATCATTCAGAGTGTAGTGCCAACGTTGAACTGCGCGTGGCCACAGCCAACAACCTGACTGCTCAGGCCCCGCGGATCGGTCTCAATCCGCGGGGCCTGAGCAGCAACGCCTGACACTGTCTAAAAGTAAACTACAGCTATCCTCGTTATGCCACTGAAATCTCTCAGCTCTGGCTGACACTACTGAAGTTTCCCACCTCAAGCTGACACTACTGAAGTCTCCCACCTTAGGCTGACACTACTGAAGTCTCCCACATCAGGCTGACACTACTGAAGTCTCCCACCTCAGGCTGACACTACTGAAGTCTCCCACCTCAGGCTGACACTACTGAAGTCTCCCACCTTAGGCTGACACTACTGAAGTCTCCCACCTTAGGCTGACACTACTGAAGTCTCCCACCTCAGGCTGACACTACTGAAGTCTCCCACCTTAGGCTGACACTACTGAAGTCTCCCGGTGGCCTGGTGGCTGAAGCTCCCGCTTCACACACGGAGGGCCCGGGTTCGATTCCCGGCGGGTGGAAACATTCGACACGTTTCCTTACACCTGTTGTCCTGTTCACCTAGCAGCAAATAGGTACCTGGGTGTTAGTCGACTGGTGTGGGTCGCATCCTGGGGGACAAGATTAAGGACCCCAATGGAAATAAGTTAGACAGTCCTCGATGACGCCCTGACTTTCTTGGGTTATCCTGGGTGGCTAACCCTCCGGGGTTAAAAATCCGAACGAAATCTTATCTTATCTTATCTTATCTTACCCACCTCAGGCTGACACTACTGAAGTCTCCCACCTCAGGCTGACACTACTGAAGTCTCCCACCTCAGGCTGACACTACTGAAGTCTCCCACCTCAGGCTGACAACTCCGAACACTAAGCATGAACTCCTTCCTGTGTGATGGAATATGACAGAAACCCAGCTACGTACTTATTCCCCCTCCCACCATTGACCCCTCACCCCTTCCCTCTCTCACCCCCACCACACCCCTCTTCTTGCCCCTCCATCACAATGGCGACCCTCCCCCTCCCCCCCACCATATCTTAGGCCTGCCCTCGGCTTTTCAAATCTCAGTAGAGGAAGACTGTGTTCCAAGCTTAATTTTTAATTCTTGGTGAGGAGGGAAGAAGTAAGAGAGAGAGAGGCGGAGCAGTGTTGGTGTTGGGAGGGAGAGAGAGAGAGAGAGAGAGAGGGAGGAAGGGTGAAGAAGAGAGTGTGAAAGCGAGTGAGAGAGGGAGGTGTCAATGTTAGCTCTCGTGCCCACAAATAATTCAGAGCTTTACCAGCCTAGATAGAACATGCTAGCTAGACAAGTGTAGTGTGTGTACTGTGTAGTTCCCAGGGTGTACTGTGTAGTACCCAGGGTGTACTGTGTAGTACTCAAGGTGTACTGTGTAGTACCCAGGGTGTACTGTGTAGTACCCAGGGTGTACTGTATAGTGCCCAGGGTGTACTGTGTAGTACTCAGGGTGTACTGTGTAGTACCCAAGGTGTACTGTGTAGTACCCAGGGTGTACTGTGTAGTACCCAGGGTGTACTGTGTAGTACCCAGGGTGTACTGTGTAGTACCCAAGGTGTACTGTGTAGTACCCAGGGTGTACTGTGTAGTACCCAGGGGGTACTGTGTAGTACCCAGGGCGTACTGTGTAGTACCCAGGGTGTACTGTGTAGTACCCATGGTGTACTGTGTAGTACCCAGGGCGTACTGTGTAGTACCCAGGGTGTACTGTGTAGTACCTACGGTGTACTATGTAGTACCTAGGGTGTACTGTGTAGTACCCAGGGTGTACTGTGTAGTACTCAGGGTGTACTGTGTAGTACCCATGGTGTACTGTGTAGTTCCCAGGATGTACTGTGTAGTACCTAGGGCGTACTGTGTAGTACCCAGGGTGTACTGTGTAGTACCCAGGATGTACTGTGTAGTACCCAAGGTGCACTGTGTAGTACCCAGGGTGTACTATGTAGTTCCCAGGGTGTACTGTGTAGTACCCTGGGTGTACTGTGTAGTACCCAGGGTGTACTGTATAGCTCCCAGGGCGTACTGTGTAGTACCCTGGGTATATTGTGTAGTACCCAGGGTGTACTGTGTGGTACCCAGGGCGTACTGTGTAGTTCCTAGGGTGTACTGTGTAGTACCCTCGGTGTAGTACCCTGGGTGTACTGTGTAGTGCCCAGGGTATACTGTGTAGTACCCAGGGTGTACTGTGTTGTACCCAGAGTGTACAGTTTAGTACCCGGGGTGTTCTGTGTAGTACTCAAGGTGTTGTGTAGTACCCAGGGTGTACTGTGTGGTACTCAGGGTGTACTGTGTAGTACCCGGGGTGTTCATTGTAGTACCCGGGATGTACTGTGTGTTGGACCCTGGGTGTACTGTATGTAGGACCCGGGGTGTACTGTGTGTATGACACGGGGGGTATACTGTGTAATACCCGGGGTGTACTGTGTGTATGACACAGGGGGTGTACTGTGTAATACCTGGGGTGTACTGTGTGTAGGACACGGAGGTGTACTGTGTAATACCCGGGGTGTACTGTGTGTAGGACACGGAGGTGTACTGTGTAATACCCGGGGTGTACTGTGTGTAGGACACAGGGGGTGTACTGTGTAATACCCGGGGTGTACTGTGTGTATGACACAGGGGGTGTACTGTGTAATACCCGGGGTGTACTGTGTGTATGACACAGGGGGTGTACTGTGTAATACCCGGGGTGTACTGTTTTGAATCCGGAGTGTATTGTATGGGAGACCCACACGCTACAGTATATAAATAACCCCGCACTATATAGCACCACACTGTATAACACCACAGTATATAACAACACTATATAGCACCAGACTGTATAACACCAGAGTATATAACACCACTATATAGCACCACACTGTATAACACCACAGTATATAACAACACTATATAGCACCAGACTGTATAACACCAGAGTATATAACACCACTATATAGCACCACACTGTATAACACCACAGTATATAGCAACACTATATAGCACCACACTGCATAACAGCACAGTATATAACACCACTATATAGCACCACACTGTATAACACCACAGTATATAGCAACACTATATAGCACCACACTGTATAACACCACAGCATATAACAACACTATATAGCACTAGACTGTATAACACCACAGTATATAACAACACTGTATAGCACTAGACTGTATAACACCACAGCATATAACAACACTGTATAGCACTAGACTGTATAAAACCACAGTATATAACAACACTGTATAGCACTAGACTGTATAACACCACAGTATATAACACCACTATATAGCACCATGCTGTATAACACTACAGTATATAACAACACTGTATAGCACTAGACTGTATAACACCACAGCATATAACAACACTGTATAGCACTAGACTGTATAACACCACAGTATATAACACACTATATAGAAACCATGCTGTATAACACTACAGTATATAACACCACTATATAGCACTAGACTGTATAACACCACAGCATATAACAACACTGTATAGCACTAGACTGTATAACACCACAGTATATAACACCACTATATAGCACCATGCTGTATAACACTACAGTATATAACACACTTATAGCACCATGCTGTATAACCCCAAACAGTATATAACACCACTATATAGCACCATGCTGTATAACACCACAGTATATAACAAGACTATATAGCACTAGACTGTATAACACCACAGTATATAACACCACTATATAGCACCATGCTGTATAACACTACAGTATATAACACCACTATATAGCACCATGCTGTATAACACCACAGTATATAACACCACTATATAGCACCATGCTGTATAACACCACAGTATATAACACCACTATATAGCACCATGCTGTATAACACCACAGTATATAACACCACTATATAGCACCATGCTGTATAACACCACAGCATATAACAACACTGTATAGCACTAGACTGTATAACACCACAGTATATAACACCACTATATAGCACCATGCTGTATAACACTACAGTATATAACACCACTATATAGCACCATGCTGTATAACACCACAGTATATAACACCACTATATAGCACCATGCTGTATAACACCACAGTATATAACACCACTATATAGCACCATGCTGTATAACACCACAGTATATAACACCACTATATAGCACCATGCTGTATAACACTACAGTATATAACACAACTATAAAACAACACACTATATAACACCACACTCACTAAAAAGAAGTTATAAGCAACGAGAGATAACTCTCTCTCTCTCTCTCTCTCTCTCTCTTTTTTTTTTTTTACACACGGTTTGACAAGGTTAAGGATCCCTAGCTTTATTGACAAGCTATTTACAGGTTAAGGATTCCTAACTTTATTGACAAGCTAAGAGCTGTTACCTACACCAGCTCATTTGAAAGCATTTTTATTGTTATGAGACATACAAGTAGGGAACAGGATGAAGTTGGAGCCATCTGTGGGCCAGCATTTTCATTTGATCAACTGACTTTATCTCGTTGACATCATTATGCTGTACGAATGTGTTCCATACTCGAGTCATCCTGGGTATATATGATCTCAGATGGAGTGATGTTCTGGAGAAGGGTACAGCCAGAGTGAAGTTACTGCTTTCTGCCCGTCTTGTGGCATAAAAGCTTGTTTCACGCTGTCCTCGAAGTGGATCCAAGTGTGGTACTTTGACAATATTGGCCTTGTACATAACAGTAAGGCCACCCACATCCCTCCTGTGTTAAAGGCTCTGCTGAAATGACAGGTCTATCCAGGATGGGTCCAGGCGAGAGATGAGACGTCTTGCTCTGTTCTCTACTCTGTCAAGCAGTCGTAGATGAGAGGGGGGGGCAGGCAAACCAAGAAAGTGGAGCATACTCAAGGTGTGAGCGTACTTGTGCCTCGTACAGAATCTTGCAACCCCTACTGTCAAGCAGATGCGAGATACGGTGAAGTGTTGTAAGCTTCCTGGCTGCCTTGTTTGCAAGATTTACAACATGGTTCTTCATGGTTAGTTTGGAGTCAAATTTCACCCCAAGGATATCAACTTCTTCTCCAGGTGCCAACACCCTCCCATTCATCCTTACTACTGCACCAGCATTACCATCATGGTGCCTAGAGACGATCATCATTTGCGTTTTCTCAGGTGCAAATGTTACTTGCCATCTATTTCTTAAAGCTGATATAGCTCTTAGCTTGTGATTGATGTAGCTTCGAGCAGGTGGCATTTCTTCTCTTGGATAAGTGAATGTCATTGTACAGTCGTCTGCATATGCATGGGATTCTGGGATGAGATGAAGAATGTCGTTGAAGTAGACATTCCATAATGGTCCCAGCACGCTTCCTTGTGGAACACTTGCCCCAATAGGATGTCTTGCTGATTCCGTTCCATTGAGAACTACACTTAGAGATCTACCATAAAGGTAATCACTGAGGAGACATAGCATAGAGCCTGCAATTCCCAGTGCTTGAAGTTTTGCTAAGAGGCCCTGGTGCCACACCCGGTCGAAAGCACCAGCAATGTCCAGTGCTACCACACAGCTGACTTTGGATTCTTCCAGTGACTGGTGCCACTTAGTGGAGAGTTTAACAACAGATCAGCAGCCGAGTAACCTTTCTGAAGCCATATTGACGATCACAAAGTAGTGAGTGGTAGTCAAAAAACTCTGTCATTTGTCTTGAGATTATTGTCTCAAGGATCTTACCAATGATTGACAGGAGTGACACTGGTCTGTAGTTGCTGATTTCTGCTCTGCTCTTCTTTTTGTGAACAGGGACTACATTTGCCTCTCTCCACAGAGAGGGCCATTTACACTGTACTAGGCAGTGCTGAAAGATGCGAGTTAGAGGTGCTGCTAGCTGGTCTGCACATCTTCTCAGCAATCTTGGGTTCAACTTGTCTGGGTGTACAGCCTTTTCTTGGTCAAGCGATTTAAGAAGGAAATGCACCTCCTCCTGCCTTATTGTCACCACTGACAGTTTTGACACAGTTCTTGCAGCTAGCCAAGGAGGATCCCTTGCTGGATCAGGAACTTGCATTTTGGTAGCAAAGTGTACAGCAAAAAGGTCCGCCTTCTCTTGACTACTAGTAGAGGTGGTCCCATCCTGTCGATTTAGAGGTGAAATGAGTTGATCAGGCAGATAACCTTGTCTGTCCTTGACCAGGGACCACCAGGTTTTGGAGCCTACCCTACCTTTCTTTTTGTGTCTACCTCCCATTTAGCAATGGCCCACTTTTGAACGTCACCCATATGCCTACAGCCTTGCCTGTGCAAGTTCCTCTTATAGGTGGTAAGATGTCTCTTATACCTTCGCCATGCTTTGTACTTAGCAGTAGCAGCCTCTCTACAACGAAAGCCAAACCCAGGCTGATCTGTAGGCTTCGTCACATATTGCCGGTGAGGAATGTGTTCTTGTTGTAGATTAAGGATGTGTCCAGTGAAGACTTTCACTTGGTTGTCAACATCCCCTTGGAGAAGAGCATTCCAATCGGTGGTGGCGAGCTCAGAGCGAAGGGCTGGCCAATTACCTCTTTCCCATAGCCAGGTTGTGCGTGTGGACTCCTCACCTCGTTCTGTTGGGATCTTAAGTGTCGTAAAAACAGCCTTGTGGTCAGACGATCCAACGTAGCCGAGGGATTGACAAGTGACTATACCTTCTCCTAGATCACTCACTATTGGGTCAAGGGAGGAACCAGAGATGTGAGTAGGGAAATCAACAAAGTTTCTCATGTCAAATACTGCAAGAAGGTCATCAAAGTCCCTCTGTATAAGGTGCTGGTTGAGGTCACCAACAATTATGATATGTTGACATGTGTTGTAGCAGAAGGGAGTCCATATTTTCCATTAGGAAGTTGATAGGGTCTACATGTTGCCACTGAGGTCTGTACATTGCACATGCTAGTACAGATGTACTAGTGTTTATGCAGAGCTTGAAGAACATCATTTCAAGATGAGTAGGGGTGGCAACATCAATGTGCTGGTCATGAACACTTTTAGAGAAGCACACAGCAACACCTCCTCCTTGCCCTTGCCTGTCTCTTCTCATCCATGAGGTGTAGCCAGCAATTGTTGCAAAATTTTCTGGAGTCCTGTCGTCCAAAAATGTTTCAACAACAGCTATCATGTCGGGACGTCGAGTGTTCACAAAACTATGTGTGAGCTCTCCAACATTAGTAATGAAACCTCTAATGTTGGCCGACAGGATGCTGATAGACTGGCTCCTCATGATGTGGTCAGCTTGAGGTGGTGGGTGTGTAAGGCATGTAAGGTGCCTGCCCTTGAGAGAGGTAGGGTACTGAGGCAGCTGCAGGGATGTAGGTCTGTGGTCTTGTATAAGGCACAGTACCACCTGCTGGGCTGAGATAGGAGTAGCTGAGTGGGTGACGTGTGAGAGTGTTCACCAATTCAGAGATCCTGCTGGTTTGTTCCGAGAACAGGTCTCTAAACAGGTGGTCCTGTCTGTCAAGTTCCTTTTTCTTCCGACACTGGTCCTCCTGGTGTCCTTTGTTGTAGCAGTAATTGCACCTGGTATCTCGCAGGCAGTTGTTGGCGGCGTGCCCCCTCCGGTGACAGTGAGAGCACAGCCTAGGTGCCTGGAAGGGTGGACTATGATATGTTGCACCTCCTGTGTTTTGCTTATTTGTCCTCAGGTTCTGCCGCTGGGACTGTGTTTGTGGAGGGTGAGACGGCTGTAGATGTCTTCCTCCTCCACGTCCTCTACCCCGTCCACTATCAGTTCTGACAGATGTGTCTCTGCTGTTCGTACTTTGGCGCAGTAGGTGATCAGGTGCAGTGATAGTTCCCTGATTATTAACTGCACCAATCTCTGGTGGTGAAACTCCTGACTCAGAACTTGCTGATGAAGCACTGCTGCCAGATGTTGGAATAGTGGCAGGTGTGCTGGCAGGTGTAGGATCAGAGATGGTATGTGCACTGTCTAGTGGACTGGCAGTGGCTGAAGCAGAGATGTCAGGTGTAGGAGAATTAACAGATCCAAGGCTTCCTTCATTGCTGGGAAGAGGATTTGTTCCCTCTGTGGTAGTCAGAGGAATTGTGTTAGAATTCCCAAAGGTAGTGTTTTGAACTTTGTCAATCAGTGGGGCCTTAGCGATGACAGAATTCCACCAGTTATTTACCCCTGAGTTAAGCTCAGTGTGGGACTTCCAGTCTTTGTCAATAGTGTCACCATCAGCTGAGCGGCTTACGTCCCTTGATGCAGGCTTGCACTGGCCTTCTACAATACCTTGAAGGTTATCTAATGATTTGAGGAGCTCATGAAGTGATTCCCTGTGATGGATTATCTTAGCTGCAACTTTACAACACAGCCCAAGAGGGCAGTCTTGATCTTTGGACAGGAGTCCCTGAGGTAGGACTTCTGAACCTTCCTCCTGTAGCTCCAGGCTTGTATCCACATATACCACAGGATTATGGATATCCTTCAATTTTCTGAAGTTTTCAACCTGGCTGCAACAAAATTCTTCTTGTGGAATGCAATCTGTGTGGCAGTAGTTGGAACAAGTAGGCTCCTTACATCTCTCTCTCTCTCTCTCTCTCTCTCTCTCTCTCTCTCTCTCTCTCTCTCTCTCTCTCTCTCTCTCTCTCTCTCTCTCTCTCTATCTCTCTCTGCTCTCTCTCTCTCTCTCTCTCTTCTCTCTCTCTTCTCTCTCTTCTCCTTCTCTCTCTCTCTGGCTAGACCTTATATCTCACTACCACTGTGGAGAGCAATCAGAGGGGCCGGATAAGTATACCCCAGTGTACTGTAACATTTATTATCTGCTCGATAGATAGATGGACCTGAAAGGAGGGAGGGACAGGGATAGGAGAGAAGGAGGTAGAGAATGGAAGGGGATGGAAGATAAAGAGGTGGAGGCAGCAGATAGTGAGAAGTGCTACACCCGATCAAAATCTTACACATTAGCTACACACTGTCTTACAGACACTTAACTACACACTACTATGTCTTTAAGACACTTGTCTACACACTACTATGTCTTACAGACACTAGGCTACACACTACTGTCTTATACTTGGCTACACACTATTATGTCTTACTGGCACTTGGCTACACACTACTATGTCTTACTGGCACTTGGCTACACACTACTATGTCTTACTGGCACTTGGCTACACACTACTATGTCTTACAGACAATTGGCTACACACTACTGTGTCATACAGACACTTGGCTACACACTACTATGTCATACAGACACTTGGCTACACACTACTATGTCTTAGAGGCACTTGGCTACACACTACTATGTCTTACAGACACTTGGCTACACATACTATGCTTACGGGACATTTGGCTACACACTATTATGTCTTACAGACACTTGGCTACACACTTATGTCTTACGGACACTTGGTTACACATTTAACTATGTCTACGGACACTTGGCTAACATACTATGTCTTACGGACACTTGGCTACACACTACTATGTTTTAAACGACACTTGGCTACACACTACTATGTCTTACGACACTTGGGCTACACACTACTATGTCTTCGGGCCACGGGCCTACACACTATATGTCTTACAGACACTTGGTTACACACTACTATGTCTTACAGACATTTGGGGCTACACACTACTATGTCTTACAGACACTTCTAACACTCTATGTCTACGCACTTGGCTACACACTACTATGTTTACAAACACTTGGTACACACTACTATGTCTTTCAGACACTTGGTACCATACTTGTCTTACAGACACTTCACTACACATGTCTTACGGACATTTGGGGTACACACTCTATGTCTTACAGACACTTGGCTACACACTATAGTCTTACAGACACTTGGTACACACTACTATGTTTACAGACACTTGGTACACACTACTATGTCTTACAGACACTTGGCTACACACTACTATGTCTTACAGGCACTTGGCTACACACTACTATGTCTTACAGGCACTTTGCTACACATTTACTATGTCTTACGGGACACTTGGTACACACTACTATGTCTTACAGACACTTGGTAAACACTACTATGCTTACAGCACTTGGCTACACACTACTATGTCTTACTGACACTTGGCTACACACTACTATGTCTTACAGACACTTGCCTACACACTACTATGTCTTACAGACACTTGGCTACACACTACTATGTCTTACAGACCTTGCCTACACACTACTATGTCTTACGACACTTGGTACACACTACTATGTCTTACAGACACTTGGCTACACACTACTATGTCTTACGATTGGCTAACACTACATGTCTTAAGCATTTGGCTACAAATTCTTGTTTACGACACTTGGCTACACACTACTATGTCTTAGGGGACACTTGGCACACACTCTATGTCTTACAGACACTTGGTACACACTCTATGTCTTACGGGACACTTGGCTACACACTACTATGTCTTACAACACTTGGTAACACTACTATGTCTTACAGACATTTGGGCCCTACACACTACTATGTCTTACAGACACTTGGTACACACTACTATGTCTTAAGACACTGGTACACACTCTATGTCTTACGGGACACTTGGCTACACATACTATGTCTTACAGACACTTGGTACACATTTACAAAGTTTTACAGACACTTGGCTACACACTACTATGTCTTACAGACACTTGGCTACACACTACTATGTCTTACAGACACTTGGCTACACACTACTATGTCTTACAGACACTTGCTACACACTACTATGTTTACAGACACTTGGGTACACAGTTATGTCTTACAGCATTTTGGCTACACACTACTATGTCTTACAGACACTTGGTTAAAACACTACTATGTCTTACAGACACTTGGCTACACACTACTATGTCTTACGACATTTGGGGCTACACACTACTATGTCTTACTGACACTTGGCTACACACTACTATGTCTTACAGACACTTGCCTACACACTACTATGTCTTACTGACACTTGGCTACACACTACTATGTCTTACTGACACTTGGCTACACACTACTATGTTTACGGGACACTTGTACACACTAATATGCCCTTACAGGCATTTGGCTACACACTACTATGTCTTACAGACACTTGGGTACACACTACTATGTCTTACAGACACTTGGGTACACACTACTATGTCTTACAGACACTTGGGTACACACTACTATGTCTTACAGACACTTGGCTACACACTACTATGTCTTACAGACACTTGGTACCACTACTTTTGTTTACAGACACTTGGTACACATTTCTATGTCTTACAGACACTGGGTACACACTACTATGTTTACAGACTTGGCTACACACTACTATGTCTTACAGAAAACTTCTACACTTACTATGTTTACAGACATTTGGGGTACAAAACTACTATGTCCTTACAGACACTTGGTACACCTACTATGTCTTACAGCACTTGGTACACACTACTATGTCTTACGACACTTGGCTACACACTTACTTTTGTCTTACAGACACTTGGTACAAAATACTATGTTTTTACGGGACACTTGGCTACACACTACTATGTCTTACAGACACTTGGCTACAAAACTACTATGTCTTACGACATTTGGGTACACACTACTTGTCTTACAGACACTGTACACATTTACTATGTCTTACGGGCACTTGGCTACACACTATATGTCTTACAGACATTTGGGGCTACACACTACTATGTCTTACTGACACTTGGCTACACACTATTTATGTTTTACAGACCTTGGCTACACACTACTATGCTTACAGGCACTTGGCTACACATACTATGTCTTACAGACACTTGGTACACCTCTATGTCTTACAGCCCACTTGGCCTACAACTACTATGTCTTACAGACACTTGGACCCCCACACTATATGCCCCTTACAGGACACTTGGTACACACTACTATGTCTTACAGACACTTGGTACACCTACTATGTCTTACAGGCACTTGCTACACACTACTATGTTTTTCAGACACTTCCTACACACTACTATGTCTTACAGACATTGGGTACACACTACTATGTCTTACAGACACGGGTACACACTACTATGTCTTACAGGCACTTTGGCACACACTACTATGTCTTACGGGACACTTGGCTACACATTACTATGTTCTTACAGACATTTGGGCTACACACAAATCATGTCTTCAGACACTTGGCTACACACTACTATGTCTTACGGGCATTTGGGGCTAACACTACTATGTCTTTACAGACACTTGGCTACACCTTTCTATGTCTTACAGACACTTGGCTACACATACTATGTTTTTACAGGCACTTGGTTTACACATACTATGTCTTACAGACATTTTGGTACACACTACTTGTCTTTACGGGACACTTGGCTACACACTAATAGTCTTACAGACACCTTGGTACACACTAATATGTCTTACAGGCACTTGGCTAAAACATCTATTTCTTACAGACACTTTTCTACAACAGTACTATGGCTTACAGACCACTTGGGTACACACTACTATGTCTTACAGACACTTGCTACACACACTATTCTTTACAGACACTTGGCTACACACTACTATGTCTTACAGACACTTGGCTACACAACTACTATGTCTTACAGACACTTGGCTACAACTCTATGTCTTACAGACACTTGGCTACACACTACTATGTCTTACAGACACTTGGCCCAAAAACTTCCAACTTGTTTACCACTTACACACTACTTGTCTTACAGACACTTGGGCTACACACTACTATGTCTTACAGACACTTGGCTACACATACTATGTCTTACGGGACACTTGGTACACCTACTTTGTCTTACAGACACTTGGCTACACACTACTATATCTTACAGACACTTGGATAACACACTCTATGTCTTACGGGACACTTGGCTACACACTACTATGTCTTACAGACACTTGGCTACACATTTAACTATGTCTTACAGACACTTGGCTACACACTACTATGTCTTAAAAGACACTTGGCTACACACTACTATGTCTTACAGACACTTGGCTACACCTACTTTGCTTACAGCACTGGTACCACTATATGTCTTACAGCATTGGTACACACTCTATGTTTACGGGGCCCACTTGGCTACACACTATATGTCTTACAGACACTTGGCTACACAATCCCTATGTCTTTACAGACACTTCATTACACCTACTATGTCTTACAGACACTTGGCTACACACTACTATGTCTTCAGAATTTGGCAACACACTACTATGTCTCACACTTCTACACCTACTATTCTTACAGACCTTGCTACACACCTATGTCTTTCAGCCACCACACACACACACACACCTTCTACCACTCTATGTCTTACAGGCACTCCCTCACACCCCTTTTTAAGCCTTCACACACACACACTTACGGCCTCACCACACTCTATGTCTTCAGCACTTCCTACACACTACTATGTTTTACAGCACTTGGCTACACACCTATGTCTTCCCAGCACTGGCTACCACACTCTTGTCTTACAGACCCCTGGTACCACACTACTATGTCTTACAACCACTTGACTACACACTACTATGTTTTAAACCGACACTTGGCTACACACTGTTTGTTGTTTTTAAACAGACATTTTTCTACACACTACTATGTCTTACAGACACTTGGCTACACACTACTATGTCTTACAGACACTTGGCTACACACTACTATGTCTTACAGACACTTGGCTACACACATGCTATGTCTTACAGACACTTTTCTACACACTACTATGTCTTACAGACACTTGGCTACACACTACTATGTCTTACAGGCACTTGGCTACACACTACTATGTCTTACAGACACTTGGCTACACACTACTATGTCTTACAGACACTTGGCTACACACTACTATGTCTTACAGACACTTGGCTACACACTGCTATGTCTTACAGACACTTTTCTACACACTGCTATGTCTTACAGACACTTAACTACACACTACTATGTCTTACAGACACTTGGCTACACACTACTATGTCTTACAGACACTTGGCTACACACTACTATGTCTTACAGACACTTGGCTACACACTACTATGTCTTACAGACACTTGGCTACACACTGCTATGTCTTACGGGACACTTGGCTAAAACATTTGCTATGTCTTACAGACATTTGGGGTGCACACTACTAATGTCTTACAGACACTTGGCTACACACTACTATGTCTTACAGACACTTGGCTACACACTACTATGTCTTACAGACACTTGGCTACACACTACTATGTCTTACAGACACTTGGCTACACACTACTATGTCTTACAGACACTTGGCTACACACTGCTATGTCTTACAGACACTTTTCTACACACTACTATGTCTTACAGACACTTGGCTACACACTACTATGTCTTACAGACACTTCACTACACACTGCTATGTCTTACAGACACTTGGCTACACACTACTATGTCTTACAAACACTTGGCTACACACTACTATGTCTTACAGAACTTTTCTCCCATACTATGTCTTACAGACACTTGGCTACACATACTATGTCTTACAGCCCATTTCCCACTACACACTGCTATGTCTTAAGACACTTGGCTACACACTACTATGTCTTACAAACACTTGGCAAACACCTGCTATGTTTTTCAGACACTTGGGAAACACACTTACTATGTCTTACAGACACTTGGCTACACACTACTATGTCTTACAGACACTTGGCTACACACTACTTTGTCTTACAGACACTTGGCTACACACTACTATGTCTTACAGACACTTGGCTACACACTACTATGTCTTACAGACACTTGGCTACACACTGATGTGTCTTACAGACATTTTTTCTACACACTACTATGTCTTACGGGACACTTGGCTCCCAAAACTACTATGTCTTACAGACACTTTTCTACAACTACTATGTCTTACAGACACTTGGCTACACACTGCTATGTCTTACAGACACTTTTCTACACACTACTATGTCTTACAGACACTTGGCTACACAATACTATGTCTTACAGACACTTGGCTACACACTACTATGTCTTACAGACACTTGGCTACACACTACTATGTCTTACAGACACTTAACTACACACTACTATGTCTTACAGACACTTGGCTACACACTGCTATGTCTTACAGACACTTAAATACACACTGCTATGTCTTACAGACACTTCACTACACTCTGCTATGTCTTACAGGCACTTGGCTACACACTACTATGTCTTACAGACACTTCACTACACACTGCTATGTCTTACAGACATTTGGGCTACACACTACTATGTCTTACGCACTTGGCTACACACTACTATGTCTTACATCACTTGACTACACACTACTATGTCTTACAGACATTGGCAACACACTACTATGTTTTTACAGACACTTGGCTACATACTACTATGTCTTACAGACACTTGGCTACACACTGCTATGTCTTACAGACACTTAACTACACACTGCTATGTCTTACAGACACTTGGCTACACACTGCTATGTCTTACAGACACTTGGCTACATACTACTGTGTCTTACAGACACTTCACTACACACTGCTATGTCTTACAGACACTTAACTACACACTACTATGTCTTACAGACACTTCACTACACACTGCTATGTCTTACAGACACTTCACTACACACTGCTATGTCTTACAGACACTTCACTACACACTACTATGTCTTACATACACTTCACTACACACTGCTATGTCTTACATACACTTGGCTACATGCTGCCACATCATGCGTGTACCAGTTCACAGCCACCAGTCACTGAACCAGTACTGGCACCTCCGTGGCATCAACCTCCCCAGTACTCTGGGTGAGTCTTGCCCTGATCAACACCAGTCATGATGGTTTGATTATCCAGCATCACTCACCAGTGCAAAACTTTAACTCCATTCACGTGCTGTTCTCCTTACCTAGCACTATTTTAGCGAACGCACGATCGAGCCTTCAACACGCTTTACACTGAATGACTCACAGTTCAAATAAGCAGCGCGTTCTTACTCCAAGAAATACATTAGTGAAAATGTACGTATATTCCATATTCATATTCATATATATATATATATTTATATATTTATATATATATATATTTTTAAAATATATATTTTATATATATATATATATAAAATTATATATATATGTATATATATATATATATATATATATGTATATTTATATTTTATATGTCGTGCCGAATGGGCAGAACTTGCGATCTTGGCTTAAATAGCAACGTCATCTTGCCATATAGGACAAGTGAAAATTTGTGTATCCCAATAATTTCGCCAAAATCATTTTTGAACCTAACGGAAAAAATATATTTCACTGTGTTTGTTTAGTATTAAATTATTGTAAACAAATCTAAAATATATTTAGTTGGGTTAGGCTAAAATAAATTGCGCTTGTTATAATAAGGTTAGGTAAGTTTTCTAAGTTTCTTTTGATGCAAAATTATAATTTTTTACATTAACATTAATGAAAAAAATATATCTTTAAACGTATTAGAGAAAATTTTAGAAACGACTTAATTTTAAATGAGTTCTTGCTAACTGACTAGTTTTACATATTCGGCACGACATATAATATATATATATATAATATATATATATAATATATATATATTATATATATATAATATATATATAATACATACATACATACATACATACATATATATATATACATCGAATAACAATAAAGTAGCTGAAAATTCAGTAAAAGACATATGATGATCAGGAGAAGAGTGGTGGAGCACATTGAAAGTATTGGGCTCATACATGACAGTCAGCAAGGTAACATAAGTAAGACAGGAGAGAGAGGGATGGGTAGATTGCATCTTTTTTGGACTGCAAGAAGGCTTCTGACACAGAACCACACAAGAGACTGGTACAAAAATTAGAGGAACAGGCAGGAATAGTATCGAAATTACTGCAATGGATTAGGGAATACCTGACAGGAAGGAAAAAAGGAGTGTTGATAAGTGATGAAATGTCAGAATGGGCGCATGTGTCCAGTGGGGTTCCACAAGGGTCAGTCCTAGGCCCGATGCTGTTTCTTGTATACGTGAATGACATAGTGGAAGGAATAGATTCAGAAGTGTCGCTGTTTGTTGATGATGTGAAAGTGATGAGAATACAAGTGGGCGAAGATCAGCTAAGATTACAAGGGGATCTGGACAGACTACAAGTTTGGTCCGACAAATGGCTCCTGGAGTTTAACCCCAGTAAGTGCAAAGCCATGAAGATTGGGGAAGGACAAAGAAGACCGCAGACGGAGTGCAGGTTAGGGGATCAAAGGCTGCAAACGTCACTTAAAGAAAAAGGTCTTGGGGTAAGCATTATAACGAACATGTCCCCTGAGGCACACATCAAATAACTGTTGCAGCATATGTGCGCTTGGCAAATCTGAGAATAGCATTTCGACATCTGAGTAAGGAATTATTCACGACATTGTACACCGTGTACGTCAGGCCCATACTGGAGTATGCAGCACCGGTATGAAACCCATACTTAAGTCAAACACGTCAAGAAACTGGAGAAAGTTCAAAAGTTTGCAACAAGATTAGTCCCGGAACTGAAGCGTATGTCTTACGAGGAGAGATTACGGGAACTATCTGATGACACTAGAGGACAGGAGGGATAGGGGGGCATAACGACGTGTAAAATACTGAAAGGAATTAACAAGGTGGACAGGGCTCCAATGTTTCAGAGATGGGATACAGGAACAAGGGGCCACAATTGGAAGTTGAAGAGCCAGATGAGTCGTAGGGATGTTAGGAAGTATTTCTTTAGCCTTAGAGTTGTCAGGAAGTGGAGTAATTTGGAAAGTGAAGTAGTGGAGGGAAATTCCATACATAGGTTTATGAAGAGGTATATAAAGCTCATGGAGCAGGGAGAGGGTAACTTACTATCGACTAGTGAAGAGGCGGGGGTCAAGAGCTATGGCTCGACCCCTGCAACCATATATAGGTGAGCACACACACAGTTATAATGTATACGACATGGTCCACGAGGCAGGAAACTTGTGGAACCAGTCTTGTGAGATTAAGATGGGAAGGTCAGGAGCTGAGACTCGAACCCCTCAACCACAAGGAGATGGGTACAAATATGCGGGTACAGTGCTACTGTGGCTCACTCCACTGTCATCAACCACACTAATGTGGCTCACTCCACTGTCATCAACCACACTAATGTGGCTCAGTCCACTGTCATCAACCACACTAATGTGGCTCACTCCACTGTCATCAACCACACTAATGTAGCTCAGTCCACTGTCATCAACCACACTAATGTGGCTCACTCCACTGTCATCAACCACACTAATGTGGCTCACTCCACTGTCATCAACCAAACTAATGTGGCTCAGTCCACTGTCATCAACCACACTAATGTGGCTCACTCCACTGTCATCAACCACACATAATGTGGCACATCCACTGTCATCAACCACACTAATGTGGCTCAGTCCGCTGTCATCAACCACACTAATGTGGCTCACTCCACTGTCATCATCCACACTAATGTGGCTCACTCCACTGTCATCAACCACACTAATGTGGCTCAGTCCACTGTCATCAACCACACTAATGTGGCTCACTCCACTGTCATCAACCACAATAATGTGGCTCACTCCACTGTCGTCAACCACAATAATGTGGCTCACTCCACTGTCATCAACCACACTAATGTGGCTCACTCCACTGTCATCAACCACACTAATGTGGCTCACTCCACTGTCATCAACCACAATAATGTGGCTCACTCCACTGTCATCAACCACAATAATGTGGCTCACTCCACTGTCATCAACCACACTAATGTGGCTCAGTCCACTGTCATCAACCACACTAATGTGGCTTCTCTCCACTGTCATCAACCACACTAATGTGGCTCAGTCCACTGTCATCAACCACAATAATGTGGCTCACTCCACTGTCATCAACCACACTAATGTGGCTCAGTCCACTGTCATCAACCACAATAATTTGGCTCACTCCACTGTCATCAACCACACTAATGTGGCTCAGTCCACTGTCATCAACCACACTAATGTGGCTCAGTCCACTGTCATCAACCCATCTAATGTGGCTCAGTCCACTGTCATCAACCACAATAATGTGGCTCAGTCCACTGTCATCAACCACAATAATGTGGCTCAGTCCACTGTCATCAACCACAATAATGTGGCTCACTCCACTGTCATCAACCACAATAATGTGGCTCAGTCCACTGTCATCAACCACAATAATGTGGCTCAGTCCACTGTAATCAACCACACTAATGTGGCTCAGTCCACTGTCATCAACCACACTAATGTGGCTCACTCCACTGTCATCAACCACACTAATGTGGCTCAGTCCACTGTCATCAACCACAATAATGTGGCTCAGTCCACTGTCATCAACCACACTAATGTGGCTCATTCCACTGTCATCAACCACACTAATGTTGCTCAGTCCACTGTCATCAACCACAATAATGTGGCTCAGTCCACTGTCATCAACCACAAAAATGTGGCTCAGTCCACTGTCATCAACCACACTAATGTGGCTCAGTCCACTGTCATCAACCACACTAATGTGGCTCAGTCCACTGTCATCAACCACAATAATGTGGCTCAGTCCACTGTCATCAACCACAATAATGTGGCTCAGTCCACTGTCATCAACCACAATAATGTGGCTCAGTCCACTGTCATCAAGCACAATAATGTGGCTCAGTCCACTCTCATCAACCACAATAATGTGGCTCAGTCCACTGTCATCAACCACAATAATGTGGCTCAGTCCACTGTCATCAACCACAATAATGTGGCTCAGTCCACTGTCATCAACCACAATAATGTGGCTCAGTCCACTCTCATCAACCACAATAATCTGGCTCAGTCCACTGTCATCAACCACAATAATGTGGCTCTGTCCACTGTCATCAACCACAATAATGTGGCTCAGTCCACTGTCATCAACCACGCTAATGTGGCTCAGTCCACTGTCATCAACCACACTAATGTGGCTCAGTCCGCTGTCATCAACCACACGAATGTGGCTCAGTCCACTCTCATCAACCACACTAATGTGGCTCAGTCCGCTGTCATCAACCACACTAATGGGGCTCAGTCCGCTGTCATCAACCACACTAAAGTGGCTCAGTCCACTGTCATCAACCACACTAATGTGGCTCAGTCCACTGTCATCAACCACACTAATGTGGCTCACTCCACTGTCATCAACCACACTAATGTGGCTCAGTCCACTGTCATCAACCACAATAATGTTGCTCAGTCCACTGTCATCAACCACACTAATGTGGCTCAGTCCGCTGTCATCAACCACACTAATGTGGCTCAGTCCACTGTCATCAACCACACTAATGTGGCTCAGTCCACTGTCATCAACCACACTAATGTGCCTCAGTCCACTTCATCAACCACACTAATGTGGCTCAGTCCACTGTCATCAACCACACTAATGTGGCTCAGTCCCACTGTCCATCAACCACACTAATGTGGCTCAGTCCACTGTCATCAACCACACTAATGTGGCTCAGTCCACTGTCATCAACCACACTAATGTGGCTCAGTCCACTGTCATCAACCACACTAATGTGGCTCAGTCCACTGTCATCAACCACACTAATGTGGCTCAGTCCACTGTCATCAACCACAATAATGTGGCTCACTACACTGTCATCAACCACAATAATGAGGCTCAGTCCACTGTCATCAACCACAATAATGTGGCTCAGTCCACTGTCATCAACCACAATAATGTGGCTCAGTCCACTGTCATCAACCACAATAATGTGGCTCACTACACTGTCATCAACCACACTAATGTGGCTCAGTCCACTGTCATCAACCACACTAATGTGGCTCACTACACTGTCATCAACCACACTAATGTGGCTCAGTCCGCTGTCATCAACCACACTAATGTGGCTCACTACACTGTCATCAACCACACTAATGTGGCTCAGTCCACTGTCATCAACCACACTAATGTGGCTCACGTACATTGTCATCAACCACACTAATGTGGCACAGTTCCGCTGTCATCAACCACACTAATGTGGCTCAGTCCACTGTCATCAACCACAATAATTGTCTCACTACACTGTCATCAACCACACTAATGTGGCTCACTCCACTGTCATCAACCACACTAATGTGTGCTCAGTCCGCTGTCATCAACCACACTAATGTGGCTCACTACACTGCCCATCAACCACACTAATGTGGCTCAGTCCGCTGTCATCAACCACACTAATGTGGCTCACTACACTGTCATCAACCACACTAATTGGCTCAGTCCACTGCATCAACCACACTAATGTGGCTCACTACACTGTCATCAACCACACTAATGTGGCTCAGTCCGCTGTCATCAACCACACTAATGTGGCTCATCCGGTGTCCATCAACCACACTAATGTGGCTCACTACACTGTCATCAACCACACTAATGTGGCTCAGTCCGCTGTCATCAACCACACTAATGTGGCTCAGTCTGCTGTCATCAACCACACTAAGTGCTCTCTGTCATCACCACCTAGGACACTGTCATCAACCACACTAATGTGGCTCAGTCCCACTGTCATCAACCACACTAATGTGGCTCAGTCCACTGTCATCAACCACAACTAATGTGGCTCAGTCCCTGTCATCAACCACACTAATGTGGCTCAGTCCACTGTCATCAACCACACTAATGTGGCTCAGTCCACTGTCATCAACCACACTAATGTGGCTCAGTCCACTGTCATCAACCACACTAATGTGGCTCACTACACTGTCTTCAACCACACTAATGTGGCTCAGTCCGCTGTCATCAACCACACTAATGTGGCTCACTACACTGTCATCAACCACAATAATGTGGCTCACTCCACTGTCATCAACCAATATAATGTGGCTCCACTGTCATCAACCACAATAATGTGGCTCAGTCCACTGTCATCAACCACAATAATGTGGCTCAGTCCACTGTCATCAACCACGCTAATGTGGCTCAGTCCACTGTCATCAACCACAATAATGTGGCTCAGTCCACTGTCATCAACCACACTAATGTAGCTCAGTCCACTGTCATCAACACAATAATGTGGCTCAGTCCCTGTCATCAACCACACTAATGTGGCTCAGTCCACTGTCATCAACCACACTAATGTGGCTCACTACACTGTCATCAACCACACTAATGTGGCTCAGTCCACTGTCATCAACCACACTAATGTGGCTCAGTCCACTGTCATCAACCACACTAATGTGGCTCAGTCCACTGTCATCAACCACACTAATGTGGCTCAGTCCACTGTCATCAACCACACTAATGTGGCTCAGTCCACTGTCATCAACCACACTAATGTGGCTCCAGTCCACTCTCATCAACCACACTATGTGGCTCAGTCCACTGTCATCAACCACACTAATGTGGCTCACTACACTGTCATCAACCACACTAATGTGGCTCAGTCCACTGTCATCAACCACACTAATGTGGCTCAGTCCACTGTCATCAACCACACTAATATGGCTCACTACACTGTCATCAACCACACTAATGTGGCTCAGTCCACTGTCATCAACCACACTAATGTAGCTCAGTCCACTGTCATCAACCACAATAATGTGGCTCAGTCCACTGTCATCAACCACACTAATGTGGCTCAGTCCACTGTCATCAACCACAACAATAATTTCTTGGGACTACAAAATATTAAAGATTTTCCTTTTAAATATTAAATTAAAACTATGTGGTGGGAGGATGATGATGTATGGGTGAACATGGTGGGAGGATGATGATGTATGGGTGAACATGGTGGGAGGATGATGATGTATGGGTGAACATGGTGGGAGGATGATGATGTATGGGTGAACATGGTGGGAGGATGATGATGTATGGGTGAACATGGTGGGAGGATGATGATGTATGGGTGAACATGGTGGAGATGATGATGTATGGGTGAACATGGTGGAGGATGATGATGTATGGGTGAACATGGTGGGAGGATGATGATGTATGGGTGAACATGGTGGGAGGATGATGATGTATGAGTGAACATGGTGGGAGGATGATGATGTATGGGTGAACATGGTGGGAGGATGATGATGTATGGTGAACATGGTGGAGGATGATGATGTATGGTGAACATGGTGGGAGGATGATGATGTATGAGTGAACATGGTGGGAGGATGATGTATGGTGAAACATGGTGGGAGATGATGTATGGTGAACATAGTGGGAGAATGATGTATGGGTGAACATGGTGGGAGGATGATGTATTGGTGAACATGGTGGGAGGATGATGTATAGGTGAACATGGTGGGAGGAGGATGTATGGGTGAACGTGGTGGGATCATGATGATTTATGGGTGAACATGGTGGGAGGTTGATGTATGGGTGAACATGGTGGGAGGATTATGATGTATGGGAGAACATAGTGGGAGGATGATGATGTATGGGTGAACATGGTGGGAGGATGATGTATGGGTGAACATGGTGGGAGGATGATGATGTTTGGGTAACATGGTGGAGGATGATGTATGGGTGAACATGGTGGGAGATGATGATGTATGGATGAACATGGTGGGAGGATAATGATGTATGGGTGAACATGGTGGGAGGATGAAGTATGGGTAAACATGGTGGGAGGATGATGTATGGGTGAACATGATGGAGGATGATGTATGGGTGAACATGGGGGAGGATGTATGTATGGGTGAACATGGTGGGAATAGATGTATGGGTTAACATGGTTGGAGGATTATGATGTATGGGTGAACATGGTGGGAGGATGATTATGTAATGGGTGAACATGTGGGAGGATGATGACGTATGGGTGAACATGGTGGGAGGATGATAATGTATGGGTGAACATGGTGGGAGGATGATGATATGTGGGTGAACATGGTGGGAGGATGATGTATAGGTGAACATGGTGGGAGGATGATGATGTATGGGGTAACATGGTGGGAGGATGATATGTTTGGGTGTACATGGTGGGAGGATGATGATGTATGGGTGAACATGGTGGGAGGATGATGATGTATGGGTGAACATGGTAGGAGGATGATGTATGGGTGAACATGGTGGGAGGATGATGTATTTGTGGTCATGGTAGGAGGATGATGTATGGTGGACATGGTGGGAGGATGATGTAATGGGTGGACATGGTGGGAGGATGATGTATGGGTGAACATGGTGGGAGGATGATGATGTATGGGTGAACATGGTGGGAGGATGATGTAAGGGTGGAACATGGTGGAAGATGAGTATGGGTGAACATGGTGGGAGGATGATGTATGGGTGGACATGGTGGGAGGATGATGATGTATGGTGAACATGGTGGGAGGATATGTATGGGTGAACATGGTGGGAGGATGATGTATTTGTGGTCATGGTAGGAGGATGATGTATGGGTGGACATGGTGGGAGGATGATGTATGGGTGGACATGGTGGGAGGATGATGTATGGGTGAACATGGTGGGAGGATGATGATGTATGGGTGAACATGGTGGGAGGATGATGTATGGGTGAACATGGTGGGAAGATGATGTATGGGTGAACATGGTGGGAGGATGATGTATGGGTGGACATGGTGGGAGGATGATGTATGGGTGAACATGGTGGAATGATGATGTCTGGGTGAACATGGTGGGGAGGATGAGTATGGTGAACATGGTGGGAGGATGATGTATTGGGTGGACATGGTGGGAGGATGATGTGTGGGTGAACATTGTGGAGGATGATGTATGGGTGAACATGTGTGGGAGATGATGATGTATGGATGAACAATGGTGGGAGGATAATGATGTATGGGTGAACATGGTGCGAGGATGAAGTATGGGTGAACATGGTGGGAGGATGATGTATGGGTGAACATGATGGAGGATGATATATGGGTGAACATGGGGGGAGGATGATGAGTATGGGTGAATATGGTGGGAGGATGATGTATGGGTGAACATGGTTGGAGGATTATGATGTATGGGTGAACATGGTGGGAGGATGATGATGTATGGGTGAACATGGTGGGAGGATGATGATGTATGGGTGAACATGGTGGGAGGATGATAGTGTATGGGTGAACATGGTGGGAGGATGATCATATGTGGGTGAACGTGGTGGGAGGATGATGTATGGGTGAACATGGTGGGAGGATGATGTATGGGTGAACATGGTGGGAGGCTGATGTGTAGGTGAACATGGTGGGAGGATGATGTATGGGTTGACATGGTAGGAGGATGATGTATGGGTGGACATGGTGGGAGGATGATGTATGGGTGGACATGGTGGGAGGATGATGTATGGGTGAACATGGTAGGAGGATGATGTATGGGTGAACATGGTGGGAGGATGGTGTATGGGTGAACATGGTGGGAAGATGATGTATGGGTGAACATGGTGGGAGGATGAATATGGGTGGACATGGTGGGAGGATGAGTGTATGGGTGAACATGGTGGAAGGATGATGTATGGGTGAACATGGTGGGAGGATGATGTATGGGTGAACATGGTGGGAGGATGATGTATGGGTGAGCATGGTGAGAGATGAATGTATGGGTGAACATGGTGGAGGATGATGTATGGGTGGGCATGGTGGGAGGATGATGTGTGGGTGAACATGGTGGGAGGATGATGTATGGGTGAACATGGTGGGAGGATGATGTATGGGTGAACGTGGTGGGAGGATGATGTGTGGGTGAACATGGTGGGAGGATGATGTATGGGTGAACATGGTGGGAGGATGATGTATGGGTGAACATGGTGAGAGGATGATGTATGGGTGAACATGGTGGGAGGATGATGTATTGGTTGACATGGTGGGAGGATGATGTGGGTGAACATGGTGGGAGGATGATGTATGGGTGAACATAGTGGGAGGATGATATATGGGTGGACATGGGGGAGGATGATGTGTGGGTGAACATGGTGGGACAATGATGTATGGGTGAACATAGTGGGAGGATGATGTGTGGGTGAACGTGGTGGGAGGATGATGTGTGGGTGAACATGGTGGGAGGATGATGTGTGGGTGAACATGGTGGGAGGATGATGATGTATGGGTGAACATGGTGGGAGGATGATGATGTATGGGTGAACATGGTGGTAGGATGATGATGTATGGGTGAACATGGTGGGAGGCTGATGGTGTATGGGTGAAGATGGTGGGAGGATGATGCATGGGTGAACATGGTGGGAGGATGATGATGTATGGGTGAACATGATGAGAGGATGATGATTTATGGGTGAACATGGTGGGAGGATGATAATGTTTGGGTGAACATGGTGGGAGGATGATGATGTATGGGCGAACATGGTGGGAGGATGATGTATGGGTGAACATGGTGGGAGAATGTATGGGTGGACATGGTGGAAGGGTGATATATGGGTGAACATGGTGGGAGGATAATGTATGGGTGAACATGGTGGGAGCATGATGTATGGGTGAACTTGTTGGAAGGATGATGTATGGGTGAACATGGTGGGAGGATAATGTATGGGTGAACATGGTGGGAGGATGATGTATTGGTGAACATGGTGGGATGATAATGTATGGTGAACAATGGTGGGAGAATGATGTTTGGGTGAACATGGTGTGAGGATGATGTATGGGTGAACATGGTGGGAGGATGATGTATGGGTGAACATAGTGGGAGAATGATGTTTGGTGAACATGGTGGGAGGATGATGTATTGGTGAACATGGTGGGAGGATGATGTATAGGTGAACATGGTGGGAGGAGGAATGTATGGTGAACGTGGTGGGATGATGATGATGTATGGGTGAACATGGTGGGAGGTTGATGTATGGGTGAACATGGTGGGAGGATTATGATGTATGGGTGAACATAGTGGGAGGATGATGAATGTATGGGTGAACATGGTGGGAGGATGATGTATGGGTGAACATGGTGGGAGGATGATGATGTTTGGGTGAACAGGTGGGAGGATGATGTATGGGTGAACATGGTGGGAGGATGATGATGTATGGATGAACATGGTGGGAGGATAATGAATGTATGGGTGAACATGGTGGAGGATGAAGTATGGGTAAACATGGTGGGAGGATGATGTATGGGTGAACATGATGGAGGATGATGTATGGGTGAACATGGGGGGAGGATGATGTATGGGTGAACATGGTGGGAGGATGATGATGTAGGGTGAACATGGTGGGAGGATATGATGTATGGGTGAACATGTGGGAGGATGATGATGTATGGGTGAACATGGTGGGAGGATGATGATGTATGGTGTGAACATGGTGGGAGGATGATGATGTATGGGTGAACATGGTGGGTAGGATGATGATGTATGGGTGAACATGGTGGGAGGATGATGATGTATGGGTGAACATGGTTGGGAGGATGATGAGTTTGGGTGAACATGGTGGGAGGATGATGATGTATGGGTGAACATGGTGGGAGGAATGATGATGTATGGGTGAAACATGGATGGGAGGATGATGATGTATGGGTGAACATGGTGGGAGGATGATGATGTATGGGTGAACATGGTGGGAGGATGATGCTGTATGGGTGATCATGGTGGGAGGATGATGATGTATGGGTGAACATGGTGGGAGGATGATGTATGGGTGAACATGGTGGGAGGATGATGTATGGGTGAACATGGTGGGAGGATGATGATGTATGGGTGAACATGCTGGGAGGATGATGGTGTATTGGTGAACATGGTGGGAGGATGATGATGTATGGGTGAACATGGTGGGAGGATGATGTAATGGGTGAACATGGAGGAGGATGATGAATGTTTGGGTGAACATGGTGGGAGGATGATGTATGGGTGAACATGGTGGGAGGATGATGTATGGGTGAACATGGTGGGAGGATGATGGTGTATGGGTGAACATGGTGGGAGGATGATGTATGGGTGAACATGGTGGAGGATGATGATGTATGGGTGAACATGGTGGGAGGATGATGTATGGTGAACATGGTGTGGAGGATGATGTATGGGTGAACATGGTGGTGAGATTGAATGATGTATGGTGACATGGTGGGAGGATGATGGTGTATGGGTGAACATGGTGGGAGGATGATGATGTATGGGTGAACATGGTGGGAGGATGATGTATGGGTGAACATGGTGGGAGGATGATGATGTATGGGTGAACATGGTGGGAGGAGGATGATGTATGGGTGAACATGGTGGGAGGATGATGTATGGATGAACATGGTGGGAGGATGATGTGTATGGGTGAACATGGTGGGAGGATGATGGTGTATGGGTGAACATGGTGGGAGAATATGTATGGGTGAACATGGTGGAAGGATGATGATGTATGGGTGGAACATGGTGGGCGGATGATGTATAGGTGAACATGGTGAGAGGAATGATGTATGGGTGAAACATGGTAGGAGATGATGATGCATGGGTGAACATGGTGGGAGGATGATATATGGGTGAACATGGTGGAAGGATGATGATGTATGGGTGAACATGGTGGGCGGATGATGTATAGGTGAAAATGGTGAGAGGAGATGTATGGGTGAACATGTTGGGAGGATGATGTATGGGTGAACATGGTGGGGATGATGTATGGATGAACATGGTGGGAGGATGGATGATGTATGGGTGAACATGGTGGGAGATGATGATGTATGGGTGAACATGGTGGGATGATGATGTATGGGTGAACATGGTGGGGGATGATGATGTATGGGTGAACATGGTGGATGATGATGTATGGGTGAACATGGTGGGAGGATGATGTATGGGTGAACATGGTGTGAGGATGATGTAAGGGTGAACATGGTGTGGAGGATGATGATGTATGGGTGAACATGGTGGGAGATGATGATGTATGGGTGAACATGGTGGGAGGATGATGATGTATGGGTGAACATGGTGGGAGGCTGATGGTGTATGGGTGAAGATGGTGGAGATGATGCATGGGGAACATGGTGGGAGGATGATGATGTATGGGTGAACATGATGAAGGATGATGATTTATGGGTGAACATGGTGGGAGGATGATAATGTTTGGGTGAACATGGTGGGAGGATGATGATGTATGGGCGAACATGGTGGGAGGATGATGTATGGGTGAACATGGTGGGAGAATGTATGGGTGGACATGGTGGAAGGGTGATATATGGGTGAACATGGTGGGAGGATAATGTATGGGTGAACATGGTGGGAGCATGATGTATGGGTGAACTTGTTGGAAGGATGATGTATGGGTGAACATGGTGGGAGGATAATGTATGGGTGAACATGGTGGGAGGATGATGTATTGGTGAACATAGTGGGATGATAATGTATGGGTGAACATGGTGGGAGAATGATGTTTGGGTGAACATGGTGGGAGGATGATGTATGGGTGAACATGGTGGGAGGATGATGTATGGGTGAACATAGTGGGAGAATGATGTATGGGTGAACATGGTGGGAGGATGATGTATTGGTGAACATGGTGGGAGGATGATGTATAGGTGAACATGGTGGGAGGAGGATGTATGGGTGAACGTGGTGGGATGATGATGATTTATGGGTGAACATGGTGGGAGGTTGATGTATGGGTGAACATGGTGGGAGGATTATGATGTATGGGAGAACATAGTGGGAGGATGATGATGTATGGGTGAACATGGTGGGAGGATGATGTGTGGGTGAACATGGTGGGAGGATGATGATGTTTGGGTGAACATGGTGGGAGGATGATGTATGGGTGAACATGGTGGGAGGATGATGATGTTTGGATGAACATGGTGGGAGGATAATGATGTATGGGTGAACATGGTGGGAGGATGAAGTATGGGTAAACATGGTGGGAGGATGATGTATGGGTGAACATGATGGGAGGATGATGTATGGGTGAACATGGGGGGAGGATGATGTATGGGTGAACATGGTGGGAGGATGATGTATGGGTGAACATGGTTGGAGGATTATGATGTATGGGTGAACATGGTGGGAGGATGATGATGTATGGGTGAACATGGTGGGAGGATGATGACGTATGGGTGAACATGGTGGGAGGATGATAATGTATGGTTGAACATGGTGGGAGGATGATGATATGTGGGTGAACATGGTGGGAGGATGATGTATAGGTGAACATGGTGGGAGGATGATGATGTATGGGTGAACATGGTGGGAGGATGATGATGTTTGGGTGAACATGGTGGGAGGATGATGATGTATGGGTGAACATGGTGGGAGGATGATGATGTATGGGTGAACATGGTGGGAGGATGATGTATGGGTGAACATGGTGGGAGGAAGATGTATGGGTGGACATGGTATGAGGATGATGTATGGGTGGACATGGTGGGAGGATGATGTATGGGTGGACATGGTGGGATGATGATGTATGGGTGAACATGGTGGGAGGATGATGTATGGGTGAACATGGTGGGAAGATGATGTATGGGTGAACATGGTGGGAGGATGATGTATGGGTGGACATGGTGGGAGGATGATGTATGGGTGAACATGGTGGAATGATGATGTCTGGGTGAACATGGTGGGAGGATGATGTATGGGTGAACATGGTGGGAGGATGATGTATGGGTGGACATGGTGGGAGGATGATGTGTGGGTGAACATGGTGGGAGGATGATGTATGGGTGAACATGGTGGGAGGATGATGATGTATGGATGAACATGGTGGGAGGATAATGATGTATGGGTGAACATGGTGCGAGGATGAAGTATGGGTGAACATGGTGGGAGGATGATGTATGGGTGAACATGATGGGAGGATGATATATGGGTGAACATGGGGGGAGGATGATGATGTATGGGTGAATATGGTGGGAGGATGATGTATGGGTGAACATGGTTGGAGGATTATGATGTATGGGTGAACATGGTGGGAGGATGATGATGTATGGGTGAACATGCTGGGAGGATGATGATGTATGGGTGAACATGGTGGGAGGATGATAATGTATGGTGAACATGGTGGGAGGATGATCATATGTATGTGAACGTGGTGGGAGGATGATGTATGGGTGAACATGGTGGGAGAATGATGATGTATGGGTGAACATGGTGGGAGGCTGATGTGTAGGTGAACATGTGGGGAGGATGATGTATGGGTTGACATGGTAGGAGGATGATGTAATGGGTGGACATGGTGGGAGGATGATGTATGGGTGGACATGGTGGGAGGATGATGTATGGGTGAACATGGTAGGAGGATGATGTATGGGTGAACATGGTGGGAGGATGATGTATGGTGAACATGGTGGGAAGATGATGTATGGGTGAACATGGTGGGAGGATGATATATGGGTGGACATGGTGGGAGGATGATGTATGGGTGAACATGGTGGAAGGATGATGTATGGGTGAACATGGTGGGAGGATGATGTATGGGTGAACATGGTGGGAGGATGATATGGGTGAGCATGGGAGAGATGATGTAATGGGTGAACATGGTGGAGGAATGATGTATGGGTGAACATGGTGGGAGGATGATGTATGGTGAACATGGTGGGAGGATGATGTATGGGTGACGTGGTGGGAGGATGATGTGTGGGTGAACATGGTGGGAGGATGATGTATGGGTGAACATGGTGGGAGGATGATGTATGGGTGAACATGGTGGAGGATGATGTATGGTGAACATGGTGGGAGGATGAAGTATGGGTGAACGTGGTGGGAGGATGATGTGTGGTGAACATGGGGAGGATGATGTATGGGTGAACATGGTGGGAGGATGATGTATGGGTGAACATGGTGAGAGGATGATGTATGGTGGAACATGGTGGGAGGATGATGTATTGGTTGACATGGTGGAGGATGATGTGGGTGAACATGGTGGGAGGATGATGTATGGGTGAACATAGTTGGAGGATGATATATTGGTGGACATGGGGAGGATGATGTGGGTGAACATGGTGGGAGGATGATGTATGGTGAACATGGTGTGAGTAGATGTATGGGGAACATGGTGGGAGGATGTTGTATGGGTGAACATGGTGGGAGATGATGTATGGGTGAACATGGTGGGAGGATGATGTGATGGTGAACAGGTGGGGGGATGATGATGTATGGGTGAACATGGTGGGAGGATGATGTAATGGGTGAACATGGTGGGAGGATGATGTATGGGTGAACATGGTGGGAGGATGATGATGTATGGGTGAACATGGTGGGAGGATGATGTATGGGTGAACATGGTGGGAGGATGATGTATGGGTGAACATGGTGGGAGGATGATGTATGGGTGAACATGGTGGGAGGATGATGTGTGGGTGAACATGGTGGAAGGATGATGTATGGGTGAACATGGTGGGAGATGATGTATGGATGGGTGAACATGGTGGGAGGATGATGTATGGGTGAACATTGTGAAGGATGATGTATGGTGAACATGGTGGAGGATGATGTGTGGGTGAACATGGGGAGATAGATGTGTGGTGAACATGGTGGGAGGATGATGTGTGGGTGAACATGGGGGGAGGATGATGTATGGGTGAACATGGTGGGAGGATGATGATGTATGGGTGAACATGGTGGGAGGATGATGTGTGAGTTACACGTTATAAGACATTATTAAGAACAAAGGAAGCCACTAACATGGCTGAGCATTATTATTTTTCTTATTGTAAGATATGCTCTCTCTCTCTCTCTCTCTCTCTCTCTCTCTCTCTCTCTCTCTCTCTCTCTCTCTCTCTCTCTCTCTCTCTCTCTCCTCCTCTCTCTCTCTCTCTCTCTCTCTCTCTCTCTCTCTCTCTCTCTCTCTCTCTCTCTCTCTCTCTCTCGCTCTCTCTCTCTCAGAGAGTACGCTCATGTCATAGAGAAAATTGCGTTTTTCCTGTACGCAAGTTGACAGCTTCCTCTGACCTTCTGTCTGTGAGAAATGACTCAATCACTGATGGAAGGAAGTGTTGACTGACGCAAGCGGTGACTGAGCAAGTATTGACTGAGGCAGTGCTGACTGAGACAGGCACTGACAAAGGTGCTGATTAAGGCAAGTACTGCCTGAGGCAGGTGCTGACTGAGGCAGGCACTGACAAAGATGCTGATTGAGGCAAGTATTGACTGAGGCAGTTGCTGATAGTGGCAAATGCTAATTGAGGCAGTTAACAGAGCAAGTGCTGGTGGAAGCGCTGACGGAGACAGCCGTGAACCGTTGACGAAAGCACTGCCGTTGGCGACAGACACTGACAACAACATACTTTCACGGAGGCAGACACTGACGGTGACAGACACTGACGGAGGTAGACACTGATACAGGCAGACACTGACTGAGGCAGACACTTACAGAGGCAGACACTGACAGAGGCAGACACTGACGATGACACTGACAGAGGCAGACACTGACAGAGGCAGACACTGACGGTGGGAGGCACTGACAGAGGCAGACACTGACAGAGGCAGACACTGACGGTGGGAGGCACTGACAGAGGCAGACACTGACAGAGGCAGACACTGACGTTGGGAGGCACTGACAGAGGCAGACACTGACGGTGGCAGGCACTGACAGAGGCAGACACTGACGGTGACAGAAACTGACAGAGGCAGACACTGCCGGAGACAGACAATGACAGAGGCAGACACTGACGATGACAGACACTGACGGAGACAGACACTGACGTTGATAGACACTAACAGAGGCAGACAGTGACAGTGACAGACACTGACGAAGACAGACACTGACGGTGACAGACTCTGACGATGACACACACTGACAGTGACAGACACTGATGGTGCCAGACACTGACGGAGGCAGACACTGACGGAGGCAGACATTGACGGTGACAGACACTGACGGAGGCAGACACTGACGGTGACAGACACTGACGGTGACAGACTCTGACGATGACACACACTGACAGTGACAGACACTGACGGTGCCAGACACTGACGGAGGCAGACACTGACGGAGGCAGACATTGACGGTGCCAGACACTGACGGAGGCAGACACTGACGGTGACAGACACTGACAGTGACAGACACTGACGGTGCCAGACACTGACGGAGGCAGACACTGACGGAGGCAGACATTGACGGTGACAGACACTGACGGTGCCAGACACTGACGGAGGCAGACACTGACGGAGGCAGACATTGACGGTGACAGACACTGACGGAGGCAGACACTGACGGTGACAGACACTGACGGTGACAGACTCTGATGATGACACACACTGACAGTGACAGACACTGACGGTGCCAGACACTGACGGAGGCAGACACTGACGGTGACAGACACTGACGGTGACAGACTCTGATGATGACACACACTGACAGTGACAGACACTGACGGTGACAGACACTGACGAGGCAGACACGGAAGTAAACAGACAATGTTGATACACCACACACGTGACCCTGGCATAATGATGCCACAATGTTAAGGTTAACGGAAGTCTCTTTCTCTCTCTCTCTCTCTCTCTCTCTCTCTCTCTCTCTCTCTCTCTCTCTCTCTCTCTCTCTCTCTCTCTCTCTCTCTCTCTCTCTCTCCCCCATATAGGTGGGTGAGTACACACTGAGGTAAAAGTAAACAAATCGTAGTAAAGAGACAGTGTCAGGAGCGAGAATTCGACCCCTCGCCAACACAAGTGGGTGAGTACACACTGAGGTACAGAGGTAAACAAAGCGGACCACGTGATACCCAAAACAATGACGTCACAACTAATATGACTCACCCCGAGTATGGAGCCGCGCCCCCTGCCTCCACCCTCCCCCACGCCCCCTGCCTCCACCCTCCCCCACGCCCCCTTCTCTTCTCCCAATTCCCAGCTCTGTGGTCAGTACGTTCGAATCACACCCGAACGTTAATTAACGGATTCGATTTCAGGCCGCGGTGCAATGTATGAGTAGCGTTCCATACAGGTTTACAGCAGCTGTAGACCTACCAGTGAAAACTAGCAACTGTAGTTGATTAATACATGCAACACAAACATCTGTAGTTGAATAATACATGCAACACAAGCATCTGTAGTTGAATAATACATGCAACACAAGCACATGTAGCTGAATAATTCGTGCAACACAAACACCTGTACTAGAATAATACACCCATGCAATACAAGCGCTTATAGTTGAATAATACACACATGCAACACAAGCACTTATAGTTGAATAATACACACATGCAACACAAGCACTTATAGTTGAATAATACACACATGCAACACAAGCACTTGTACTTGAATAATACACACATGCAACACAAACACTTGTACTTGAATAATACACACATGCAACACAAGCACTTGTAGTAGAATAATACACACATGCAACACAAGCACTTGTATGAAATAATACACACATGCAACACAAGCACTTGTAGTAGAATAATACACACATGCAACACAAACACTTTACTTGAATAATACACACATGCAACACAAGCACTTGTAGAGAATAATACACACATGCAACACAAGCACTTGTAGTAGAATAATACACACATGCAACACAAACACTTGTATGAATAATACACACATGCAACACAAGCACTTGTAGTAGAATAATACACACATGCAACACAAGCACTTGTAGTTGAATAATACACACATGCAACACAAGCACTTGTAGTTGAATAATACACACATGCAACACAAGCACTTGTAGTTGAATAATACACACATGCAACACAAGCACTTGTAGTAGAATAATACACACATGCAACACAAACACTTGTAGTAGAATAATACACACATGCAACACAAGCACTTGTAGTAGAATAATACACACATGCAACACAAGCACTTGTAGTAGAATAATACACACATGCAACACAAACACTTGTACTTGAATAATACACACATGCAACACAAGCACTTGTAGTAGAATAATACACACATGCAACACAAGCACTTGTAGTAGAATAATACACACATGCAACACAAGCACTTGTAGTAGAATAATACACACATGCAACACAAGCACTTGTAGTTGAATAATACACACATGCAACACAAGCACTTGTAGTATGAATAATACCACATGCAGAAAAGCACTTGTATAAAATAATACACACCGTCAAAAACAACACTATGTGTTGAATATACAACAATATGCACACTATAGCTTGTGTAGACATAATACACACATGCAACACAAACACTTGTAGTATGAATAATAGCACATGAACCATTAGCACTTGTAGGTGTAGACATAATACACACAGCAATACAAGCACTGTAGTAGAATATACACACATGTCAACAACACTTGTAGTTGAATAATAACACATGCAGACAAAGACATTGTGTAGAATAAAACACATGCTAACATAGCCTGTGTAGTAGAATACATACACAATGAACACAAGACTTGTAGTAGAATAGATGTACACATAGCAACCAATAGACATATGTGGTAGAATAATAACCAGTTGATTATACATATGGATTTGTTGTATGGCAGAAACATTCTATATAAATAATGTATGTACACGTAAGAACCAGGTACGATAATAACAAAAATATGTGTGTCGACTGTAGAGACAAATTATGACATATATGGTGTAGCAGCAGTAAGAGACCAGGGTTTATGACATATGATGGTGTAGCAGCAGTAAGAGACCAGGTGTGTATGACATTATGATGGTGTAGCAGCAGTAAGAGACCAGGTGTTATGATATATGATGGTGTAGCAGCAGTAAGAGACCAGGTGTTATGACATATGGTGGTGTAGCAGCAGTAAGAGACCAGGTGTTATGACATATGATGGTGTAGCAGCAGTAAGAGACCAGGTGTTATGATATATGATGGTGTAGCAGCAGTAAGAGACCAGGAGTTATGACATATGATGGTGTAGCAGCAGTAAGAGACCAGGTGTTATGACATATGGTGGTGTAGCAGCAGTAAGAGACCAGGTGTTATGACATATGGTGGTGTAGCAGCAGTAAGAGACCAGGAGTTATGACATATGATGGTGTAGCAGCAGTAAGAGACCAGGAGTTATGACATATGGTGGTGTAGCAGCAGTAAGAGACCAGGTGTTATGACATATGATGGTGTAGCAGCAGTAAGAGACCAGGGTTATGTATATATGTGTAGCACAGTAGAGACAGAGTTATGAATATGTGTGTAGCAGCAGTAAGAGACCAGGTGTTATGATATATGATGGTGTAGCAGCAGTAAGAGACCAGGAGTTATGACATATGGTGGTGTAGCAGCAGTAAGAGACCAGGTGTTATGACATATGTGGTGTAGCAGCAGTAAGAGACCAGGGTTATGAATATGGTGGTGTAGCAGCAGTAAGAGACCAGGTGTTATGACATATGATGGTGTAGCAGCAGTAAGAGACCAGGTGTTATGATATATGATGGTGTAGCAGCAGTAAGAGACCAGGTGTTATGAATATGTGGTGTAGCAGCAGTAAGAGACCAGGTGTTATGAATATGATGGTGTAGCAGCAGTAAGAGACCAGGGTTATGATATATGATGGTGTAGCACAGTAAGAGACCAGGTGTTATGATATATGATGGTGTAGCAGCAGTAAGAGACCAGGTGTTATGATATATGGTGGTGTAGCAGCAGTAAGAGACCAGGGTTATGAATATGATGGTGTAGCAGCAGTAAGAGACCAGGTGTTATGATATATGATGGTGTAGCAGCAGTAAGAGACCAGGTGTTATGACATATGATGGTGTAGCAGCAGTAAGAGACCAGGTGTTATGATCATATGATGGTGTAGACAGCAGTAAGAGACCAGGTGTTATGAATATGATGGTGTAGCAAGCAGTAAGAGACCAGGAGTTATGATATATGATGGTGTAGCAGCAGTAAGAGACCAGGTGTTATGATATATGATGGTGTAGCAGCAGTAAGAGACCAGGTGTTATGACATATGATGGTGTAGCAGCAGTAAGAGACCAGGAGTTATGATATATGATGGTGTAGCAGCAGTAAGAGACCAGGTGTTATGATATATGATGGTGTAGCAGCAGTAAGAGACCAGGAGTTATGACATATGATGGTGTAGCAGCAGTAAGAGACCAGGTGTTATGACATATGATGGTGTAGCAGCAGTAAGAGACCAGGTGTTATGATATATGATGGTGTAGCAGCAGTAAGAGACCAGGAGTTATGACATATGATGGTGTAGCAGCAGTAAGAGACCAGGTGTTATGACATATGATGGTGTAGCAGCAGTAAGAGACCAGGTGTTATGACATATGATGGTGTAGCAGCAGTAAGAGACCAGGTGTTATGACACAAGACAGGGAAACACATTATTACCTATATATTACATCACTGCAGCACCAGGTAAAATTGCAGATAATTACTATAAAATATCGACACCATGAAAAAATAAGATACATAGTCAGTATAATGCAATCCTTTGTTGACAACGTTTCACCCACATACTGGGCTTTATCAAGTCACTTTGTTGACAACGTTTCACCCACATACTGGGCTTTATCAAGTCACTTTCTTGACAACGTGTCACCCACACACTGGGCTTTATCAAGTCACTTTGTTGACAACGTTTCGCTCACACACTGGGTTTTATCAAGTCACTTTGACTTTTTTGGGTTATCCTGGGGAATCTACACATATGCTGCTGTGTATGATAATCTATGTAAGTGTATTTGTGTGTACCTGAATACACTTACTTACCTGGGTAAAGAGTACGCGAGTGTACACAATGTGGAGAGTCAGGCGGAGAATTTTGGGTAGGTTGTATTTGAGAGTAACCTGCACCTTACCTACCTCTGATATACTTGTGGCCGGTTTCAGAACCTTCTAGATGACTGCCTGGCCAGCTAAGCTGTTGCTGCCAGCGGCTAGCAGGCCTACAAGTTCATCAAAACCTTGTTGATCTGACATACGTAGGAACTTGTCCACTTTGCTCCTGAAGACCACTACATTAATTCCTGCAATATATCTGATATCTGGTGGTAGCTGGTTGATATCTACTGGTAGCTGGTTGATATCTGCTGGTAGCTCGTTGATATCTGCTGGTAGCTGGCTGATATTTGCTGGTAGCTGGCTGATATTTGCTGGTAGAAGGTTGATATCCTCTGGTAGCAGGTTGACATCTGCTCGTAGCTGGTTGATATCTGCTGGTAGCAGGTTGATATCTGCTTGTAGCTGGTTGATATCTGCTGGTAGCAGGTCGATATCTGCTGGTAGCAGGTTGACATCTGCTTGTAGCTGGTTGATATCTGCTTGTAGCAGGTTGATATCTTCTGGTAGCAAGTTGACATCTTCTGGTATCAGATTGACATCTGTTCGTAGCTGGTTGATATCTGCTGGTAGCAGGTTGATATCTTCTGTTAGCTGGTTAACATCTGTTCGTAGCTGGTTGATATCTGCTGGTAGCAGGTTTATATCTTCCTGTAGCAGGTTGATATCTGTTGGTAGCAGGTTGATATCTGCTGGCAGCATTTTGACATCTGCTGGTAGAAGGTTGACATCTGCTGGTAGCTGGCTGATATCTGCTGGTAGCAGGTTGATATCTTCTGGTAGCAGGTTGACACTGCTCGTAGCTGGTTGATATCTGCTGGTAGCAAGTTGATATCCGTTGCTAGCACGCATGTTGACACGGTGTTCACTTACTGTGTCCACGGCGCCCGTGCTTTTATTTTATACTTCCTCCTATATTTCTCGCTCAGTACGTTCTTATGACAGTGTGTTGATTTGGGACCTGTCCTGCCTGCATGCTACTTCCCTACCCTAAGTACCTACTTTCCCTGCCTACTCTTCCTTCCTACTTTCCCTACCTACTTTTCATTCCTACTTGCCCTACCTACTTTCCCTCTTGCCCCTGCCCTACCTAGCTGAAACTCGTCATAAATTAAGAATGCGTGTAGCCAGACATGTTAGTAGAGGGGGGTGTAAAGATGGATTGGGGGGATGAGTGTGAATGAGAGAGTGAATTAGAGGTGAATGGGAACATGGATAATAGTCGGAATAAGAGGATAAGTGAGAAGGGAATGAGAGGGAGTTGAGAGTGGGTATGATATAGTAGATAAGATGGGAGTAATAGGAAGAATGAGAGGGTGGATGACAGGGAGTTGGGTGGGAATGATGTAGTGGATAAGAGGGGGGAGTAAGAGGAGAAATGAAACGGGGATAAGAGAAGGAATGAAGGTGAATGAAAAGGAAATGATAGGGCAAATGAGAGTGGGAATAAAAGAGTGGAAGAGAAAGAGGAATGAGGTGGTGATGAGAATGGAACTAGAAGATTATGAGAAGAGAGGGTGAATATGAGAGAAGAGGGTAGATAAGAGAGAGAATGAAAGAATAGATGAGAAGAGGAACAAGAGGGTGGATGAGAGTGGGAATGAGAAGAGTGAATGAGAGCGGAAAATGAGAGGAATGAGAATTAAACAGGTACCATACTTGTTAGTTAAGAACACTGTTAATCTTCAAGTTAATGTAAACCAAGTCTTGCAGAGGACCTCACAGTAAAGTGAAAAACTAATGTGAAGGACTTAGGAGTGATAATGTCAGAGGATCTCACCTTCAAGGATCACAACACTGTCATTATCACAACCTCGAGGAAAATGATAGGATGGATAATAAGAATCTTCAAAATAAGGGATACCAAACCATTGAAATTGTAGATTTGGAGCCACGAAATTGTAGTTCTGGAGAATGTACTGAAAACCTTTGTTTCACATATAAGTTCAGTCAAGCATGTTAATTACTGGGAATGTTTGAAGCCCCTCGACCTGTACTCCTTGGAAGGCAGGCGAGAAAGATACATCATAATTTATAACTAGAAAATCCTAGTGGGGTTTTTCCCAAATCTGCACAAAGAACTCGCACCATACGAAAGCAAGAGGCTCGGCAAACTGTGCAAAATATCCTTAATGAAAAGCAAAGGTGCCATGAGTACTCCGAGACAAAACACTAAGTGTAAGGGGCCCAGGACTATTCAGCAGCGTCCCAGCATACAAAAGGGGATTACCAGTACCCCTAGCTGTCTTCAAGAGGGAACTGAATGGTTTCTTAAAGTTAGTTCCTGACCACCCAGACTGTGGTTCGTACACTGGACTGCCTCCGGCCAGCAGTAACAGCCTGGGCGTTGAGTCTATGAACACCCTTAAGGTAGATTCCAGGTAGAGAGTTCTTATGACCTCCCAGACCAGCCTGAGGCCAGCTGAAGCAAGCCTGAGGTCAGCTGAAGCCAGCCTGAAACCATCTTGAAACCAGCCTGAAACCATTTTGAAGCCAACCGAAGCCAGTCTGAGGCCAGCTGAAGCAAGCCTGAGGCCAGCTGATGCCAACCTGAAGCCATCTTGAAGCCAGTCTGAAGACAGCTTGAGGCCAACCTGAAACCATCTTGAAGCCAGCCTGAGGCCAGCTTGAAGCCAGCCTGAAGCCAGCTTGAAGTCAGCTTGAGGCCAGCTTGAAGCCAGGTTGATGCCAGCCTGACTAGTGTTGAATACCTTGGAGGAGGTAGTAGGGAAGGCTGACCCCCTCGTAAGACTTAACAAACTGGTAACACAGGGTCTGAAGTCTAACCTTAGACTTCTAGGAAGCTCTTACGTCTGAATCCCTCTACCCCCCTACCCCCTCTCCCCTTCCCCCTCCCTCCCCTCTATTCTTCATAAAGTGTTAAGAAACAAACTGTCTGGACCAGATGTGTGTATACCGTGTCACACCGTCACAACACGTATCACACCCTGTCACAATACGTGTCACACCCTGTGTCACAACACGTATCACACCCTGTGTCGACACATGTCACACCCTGTGTCACAATACGTCGGACTGTATTACACCCTGTGTCACGTTACAAGTGACAACGTTGCAACACATGTCACACCCTGTGTCACACTCCGGGTGTGTCAAGTATGATATAGGCTAGTCTTCAGATTAATATCAAGCAGGTGAGCTCCAGCTCTCGGTTCCGCCTCTTAAGTTTCCGAGAGTGAGGTGAGGTGAACCCGGTTTGAGATTGCCAAGCTGGATGTTACTTGCTCAGACAAACAGAAATTTCAACAGACTCTGCACGAACCATCTGGTAAGTCACTACATAACATTCTCTGTACAATGATAATGGTATACAATACTGACAAGTTGATAACACACTTGTGCAACATTCAGGTCCCTTTATTCTGAAACGGTTTCCCTACAGAGTCAGCTTTTTCAGTCGGATACAGAGGCCGTAGAGAGGTAAAGACGATGTAATCAATCCATCAGCCTTCAAGAGTGATAGACTGATTACGTCGTCTTTACTTCTCTACTGCTTCTGCTGCCTCCTCTGTATTAGACTGAAGAATGTAGATAAATGGTTCAGAGAACCGACAAGTTGATAAATTAGACGCATGTGCAAAACTTGGGGGTCTTTATTGAGGAAACATTATATATAGGACTGATGAAGCCACTGTGTGGCGAAACGTTTCCTCAGTAAAGATAGCAAAGTGTTGCACGAGTGTCATACTTATTAACTGTTCATACACTCATACGTACTTAAAACATCTTAATTATTATCTGTATTTATGCTGCACTTCCTGTACCAGAAATGATCGACACCATGCCCATCCCTTCTAGGGTAGGGTAGGTGCCCGATCCTGTAGCTCATAAGACTGTCATTCCCATTAGCCCCCTTGGGGCGAGAATGGCAGACCAGAGAGGCCTAGCTTGTGGCTAGGCCTGGGGACAATTGGTCCCAAAGATGAGGAGGTACTTGTGCCTCCTCCCATGGGAGACTCAGGTCTTAGACACTCCCTAAAGAGGGAGCCAAGGCCGGGCCACCACTTGGAACAGGCCCGGGCCGGGAGAATACCGGCGAATCTTTAATAATAATAATGTACCAGAGTGTAAGTAACTACCATGAGAAGAAGCTGACTCAAATACTATGCTTGCTTGTGGTTATCATGTCTCTGCTCTGTACATTAAAAACATTAATAGGTGACTTGGACCAGCCTCGCATGGGCCAGTAGACCTACTGCAGTATTCCTTCTTTCTTATGTTCAAGTAAGGGCCCTTGTAGCACCCCACTTGTAACATCTTCCCACCATAACGTTTACCTTTTATCATTGTTGGTGTTTACCTTGTATTCCTACAATATTTTGAGGTTTATGAATTAATCTCTCATGGGTTGGAACTGTGACAGAGGCTTTCTCAACCCCACGATAAAAGCAATATGCTCATCTATTTCCTTCTTCAATAATTTATATGACTTTGTCACAATAGCAGATTAATATATTAGATATTCTTCAATTTGTAGACCGAGAAACGCACTGTTTGCTAGTTGGTTATTGCAGACCGAAAAATTCATTGTTTGCTAGTTAGTCAATTATTGCAGACCGAAAAACGCATTGTTTGCTACTAGTTATTGCAGACCGAAAAACGCATTGTTTGCTAGTTATTGCAGACCGAAAAACGCATTGTTTACTAGTTAGTCAGTTATTTCTCTCCAGGTGGTAAATATACCAACTCTTTTCTATTGACTTTTTCCAATAGTTTTGCAACACTTGTCAACCAAAGAGACTTGTATGTCACCATATCCCAACGTTGACACCACATTGTTCACCGTCTTCCATTTGTCTGTCAGTTTACATTATTGTAGTGTACTCATTTATTTTTACTTACCTGTATGTGGTTGTGGGGGTTGAGTCTCTGCTCCTGGCCACTACTGAGTTCGCTCTCTCTTGACTGTGTGAGCCTTGTCATACCTGTTCTTAAAACTATGCATAAACTCCGCCTCTACCACCTCTCTGTGTCGTTCAACCACCTGACCACTCTAAGGCTGAAGAAGCATTTCCTAACATCCCTGAGAGTCATCTGTGTTTTCAATATCCAGTTGTGCCCTCGTGCTCCTGAGATCCGCTTCGTAAATAGACTCGCCCTGTCCATCTTGTCAATTCTTCCAAATATTTTGTACGTTGCATGTCACCCCTGACCCTTCTATCCTCTAGTGTCGTCAGGTGTATATGTGTGTGTACTCAACCAATTGTACTCACCTAATTGTGGTTGAAGGGGTCGATACTCAGCTCCTGGCCCCGCCTCTTCATTGGTCACTACTAGGTCCTCTCTCTCTCTCTCCCTGCTCCAGGAGCTTTATCAAGCCTCATCTTAAAACCATGTGTAGTTCCTGCCTCCACTACATCACTTGCCAGACTATTCCACTTCCTGATTACTCTATGACTGAAGAAATACTTCCTAACATCCCTTTGACTCATCTGAGTCTTCAACTTCCAAGTGTGACCCCTTGTTTCTGTGTCTCCTGTGTGTGTGTGTGTGTACTCACCTGATTGTGGTTGCAGGGATCGTGACTCAGCTCCTGGTCCCGCCTCTTCACTGACCGCTGCTAGGTGTTAGTTACCATTTTGTCCTAGGCACATGTCGATTAGACACTAGGCCTGTTGTATGGTATGTGTGTGTGTGTGTGTGTGTGTGTGTGTGTGTGTGTTGGCGTGTGTATGTGTGTGTGTTGGCGTGTGTGTGTGTGTTGGTGTGTGTGTGTGTGTGTGTTGGCGTGTGTGTGTGTTGGCGTGTGTGTGTGTTGGCGTGTGTGTGTTGGCGTGTGTGTGTGTGTTGGTGTGTGTGTGTGTGTGTGTGTTTGTGTGTGTGTGTGTGTGTGTGTGTGTGTTGCATCACAAGGCGTGTCAGGTATACACAGGTGAGAAGCACATAGGTGAGTCACATAGAGAGTGAGAGAGAGAGAGAGAGAGAGAGAGAGGAGTGTACAAGGTGTGAGTCACAGAAGGAGCGTCACACCCTGGCTGTATCATGTACACTGTAATTCTTAAAGCATTTATCCTGGCCTTGTGAGCCCTCTCTTGCAGCGGGCTCTATCCTTGGGCTCACATCTCTGATGCAAGATATGACAGATTTAGGAGCTGCATGCTAGACTTAGGAACAACGTGATAGAACTCTTTCAAGAGTTGATAAGGACTCTGAAAGAGGCTATCAGTAGGGGTCTGAAACTATCAACTTCAAGACTGAACCCCAGGCAATGGTTTCAGCTTGAATGTATTTAGATTTAGAAAAGATTTAAGTAAATTCTGCTTTTGAAATAGTTACAAATGCGT
>NC_069406.1:69478160-69490660 GCF_026875155.1 Cherax quadricarinatus
GATACAGTGTTGTGGTAGACTAGATACAGTGTTGTGGTAGACTAGATACAGTGTTGTGGGCGACTAGATACAGTGTTGTGGTAGACTAGATACAGTGTTGTGGTAGACTAGATACAGTGTTGTGGTAGACTAGATACAGTGTTGTGGTAGACTAGATACAGTGTTGTGGTAGACTAGATACAGTGTTGTGGTAGACTAGATACAGCGTTGTGGTAGACTAAATACAGTGTTGTGGTAGACTAGATACAGTGTTGTGGTAGACTAGATACAGTGTTGTGGTAGACTAGATACAGTGTTGTGGTAGACTAGATACAGCGTTGTGGTAGACTAGATACAGTGTTGTGGTAGACTAGATACAGTGTTGTGGTAGACTAGATACAGTGTTGTGGTAGACTAGATACAGTGTTGTGGTAGACTAGATACAGTGTTGTGGTAGACTAGATACAGTGTTGTGGGCGACTAGATACAGTGTTGTGGTAGACTAGATGCAGTGTTGTGGGCGACTAGATACAGTGTTGTGGTAGACTAGATACAGTGTTGTGGGCGACTAGATACAGTGTTGTGGTAGACTAGATACAGTGTTGTGGTAGACTAGATACAGTGTTGTGGTAGACTAGATACAGTGTTGTGGTAGACTAGATACAGTGTTGTGGTAGACTAGATACAGCGTTTGTGGTAGACTAAATACAGTGTTGTGGTAGACTAGATACAGTGTTGTGGTAGACTAGATACAGTGTTGTGGTAGACTAGATACAGTGTTGTGGTAGACTAGATACAGCGTTGTGGTAGACTAGATACAGTGTTGTGGTAGACTAGATACAGTGTTGTGGTAGACTAGATACAGTGTTGTGGTAGACTAGATACAGTGTTGTGGTAGACTAGATACAGTGTTGTGGTAGACTAGATACAGTGTTGTGGGCGACTAGATACAGTGTTGTGGTAGACTAGATACAGTGTTGTGGTAGACTAGATACAGTGTTGTGGTAGACTAGATACTGTGTTGTGGTAGACTAGATACAGTGTTGTGGTAGACTAGATACAGTGTTGTGGTAGACTAGATACAGTGTTGTGGTAGACTAGATACAGTGTTGTGGTAGACTAGATACAGTGTTGTGGTAGACTAGATACAGTGTTGTGGTAGACTAGATACAGTGTTGTGGTAGACTAGATACAGTGTTGTGGTAGACTAGATACAGTGTTGTGGTAGACTAGATACAGTGTTGTGGTAGACTAGATACAGTGTTGTGGTAGACTAGATACAGTGTTGTGGTAGAGTAGATACAGTGTTGTGGTAGACTAGATACAGTGTTATGGCCACTGAGATCGTGACTAAGTCAGTTTAAGAACTACTACACGACATGAACCACCCAGGGCTCAGTATTGCTGCTAGCAGAGGCAGTAACATTGGTAGTTGGAGTTTAATCTTTAATCTGCTTACTTCTTTCCTATTATGTTTTTCTTAACATGGAGGTCAGTATTAAGAAAGAACTTAAAGAACAATATAGAGAAGATGAAGAAAAAGGGTTATTGAGCTGCTTAAAAACGAGTGCAGGTCACAGTAGAAGTAAGATGATTAATACCCAGAGGTTACTGATGTACACCAGGAATTTAAGACATTATTCCGGGTAGAAGATACACAAAAGTAATAAAATCATCGTTCAGGAATATGCAAAAAAGTCTTAAATATTTCCCCTGCTTATGGTAAAATCTTAAGCTAAAAAATCACCTCAGAATTTGGCTCACTACTGGCAGTAGGTTGATGCAGCCATCACCAACAATTGAGCGAAATTACGAAATAGCAGTTTGACTCTTGTTCGGTAATCTATTAATTAAACGACAGCAGAGTTGAGGATGCTTTTTTATCATTACCTCTGCCAGGGCCGGATTTAGGCATTAGTTAAAGAAGTCAAGCTGTCCGAAGGGGCCTCTCTGAATTTCACAATTAATTTTTCACTTGGTTGTGGCTAAATCTGGCTCTGAATCCATTGCTTATATACTTATTACATTAATTATCAGCAATTATAATTTTTTATAAAAACTCATATACGATTTAGCAAGTTAGCTTTTCTTTTAAGGACATCATTCATGAATTTTCTCTTAAAAAACAAGAAAGAAAATGTAGACCTGGTGAGTTCTTATATTTTATCAATGTTAATCATGTTACAGCTTGTAAATTACAGTTCTTTCTGTCACAAGTTTATAGCAGTATTTTATTCCTAGCAGTTATATACAATCACTGGCAACGATTGTGCACTATTGTTTTCTTAGATTTATTCTCTGTCGACACTTGCCAGATAGAGCCTCTGCAACTTCTTGTAGCTTAGGGCTCCACCATGCCTAAATCACACCCTAATATCTGCCCATCCGACAAAACATATAACTGACATAAGCACTAATTCGCTAGGACTCGAAAACGTGCAGCACCTCGGCCTGTCTCGAGGAATTCTTTATTAAGAACTGCAAAATATCACTAACACCAGCATTCAGTATTCTTTTAAGAAAGGGGATTTAGAGGGAAAGATCATAATGATAAAATTACGGAGGCTTCTGAATGAACCCAAAACACAAATGGTATCTACAGGGACTTTATTAAGGCATTTAATAGATATGATCATGGAGTGGCAGTCATAAAACAAGGAAAATAGATATAACAAGAAAAGTAGAAAAATAAATATTTAATTTTCTAACGAATAAAACACAAGGAGTAGTAGTTAACAAAGCAAACTCTAGCCTTGGCAAAGTAAAAAGTTCAGTAGTCCAGGGCGCCTTTTACCGTTCCTCATCCACTCAGCATTGATAATAACACAGGCAACAGCTTCGTATCATCCTTGGCGGACGATACCAAAACAGCATGAAAATCGTCTCCGTTGAAAACACAGAAAATTTGCAAGCAGATATGCGATAAATTCTTCCAATGGGCACTAGAAAATAATGTTATGTTCAGTGGTGAGAAACTCCAACTGCTCAGGCATGGAGAGAATGAAAAACTCAAGAGTCACTGGATACAAAACACAGGAGGAACATCTCGTAGAACGAAAAAAAAAATATAAAACACTTCAAATAATTTGTCATTTAGAACAGTTCAGTTTTCTTACTGAGAACTATATTTTTCACAACAGACACTTGCATAAAACAATACTTCTCACAGATAGACTAGTTCACAAAACTGTTGAGGTCACACTTAAGGATAACATCTTACATTTGATAAGCTGATTAATAGGGTTTAAAACCTGTCGACTACACGATTGACATTAAGGCTGCTTGTAGCTTGAACACTTTAATCCCTTAAATAGGTATTAGAGTAAACAAAGCGTACATATACTGATTCACACTTCTTACAAGAAGTAGATTCTGTCACCATTTACAAAAAAATATGTTTATCTCAGAAAATCACCCTTCTTAAAGATCCGTCGACTTGTATATACATCAGAAACGTCTTTTGACGCAGGGTAAGAAGGTAAGATGTTGATGTGTTGGGTGATACACACACACACACACACACACACACACACACACACACACACTATGCTGTTGGGCACAGGGATAGTAGTAAGTGAGGGGGGGGTTGTAGGTAGGGAAGGTGATAGGCTCCCTGCAGAGGCATGATCAGGCCACTGGGAGATCCAGGAAATAAGGGAAGCAGCAGTGGCTATGTTTAAGTGGGACCTAGAGATGTGGAGGGAAAAGCAGTGGGAAGAGAGGGAGAGGTCAGTTTTTATTCGTGGACTTCAGGAGACGAAAGGAGGACATATGAAGACGACAGGGAGAGAAAAAAGAGATTGAAAATATTACCAAACAAACAGGAGATGAGGACATGATCAAGCTGATAAATTTTCAGAGAATAGGGGGGATACTCGAGGAGAAGAAATCGGCCAGTCAAATTGATTTTCAAGACAGAAATGGTGCGAAACAGGATCCTGCAGCAGAAACCCCTGCTAAAGGAAACAACAAATTACCAGCGGGTGTACCTAGACCGCGACAGAACGAGAACAAAAGGATAGAAATTGAAAAAGAGGATACAATGACAAAAGGGGCAAGAGAAACAAAGCCAGAATCAGGCCGGGACAGCCGGAGTCAGGGGGAGCAGCAAGCACAACCACTCACAGAACCACCCTCTGAATCCCACCAACTATATTAAGTAAAAACAAACCACACTCCACACAGCCCCCACCCCCATAGAACAAACCCCCACCTACACAGACGCCTCCCATAGTACCTTGCCAGGTTGCCCACTGTCCAACCCCCACAAACCCCCCAGAATATAGTTTTGGAAAAGAAGCTGAAGGTATGGTACACCAGCACAGATGGAATAATGAATAAGTGTAAGGAGTGGCACAAAAGAATCATGGAGGCATCACCAGACATCATAGCACTCACAGAAACCAAACTCACAGGAATGATAACAGATGTAATCTTTCCAACTGGATATCAGATCCTGAGGAAAAATAGAAGACGGGACAGAGGGGAACACTTCAGACTGGGGGTTCCAGGGTGGTGAGTGCCGTGATGTACAACCCACCACAGAATAGCGGGAGGTCAAGACAAGAATATGATGAGAGGAACAGAGCAATGGTTGATACACTAGCTGAGGTGGCCAGAAGGGCCCATATGGGCAGGGCAAAGTTACAAGTTGTGGGTGATTTCAGTCACTAGGAGATTGACTGGGAAAGCCTGGAGCCACATGGGGGACCAGAAATGTGGAGGGTTAAGATGTTGGAGGTGGTACTGGAAAACCTTATGTATCAACACGTTAAGGAGAGGATGAACCAGCAAGACTGGACCTCATATTTACCTTCAGTAGTTCAGACACTGAGGACATCACTATGAAAGTCTCCTCGGAGTCATTGATCACGAGGTCCTGAGCTTCGAACACATAGTAGAGTTACAAGTGGAGAGGGAAGCAACAAGAGTAGGATGGCAGAAGACAAACTGTAAAAGACGGGACAACACAGCCATGAGAAACTTCCTGAATGAGGTTCAGTGGGAAACGGAACTGGTGGGAAAATCAGTAAATGAAATGATGGAATACGTGACAAGAAACGACCGCAGTCGTTTCTTGTCACGTATACCATCAGTCCCTCAGCCTGGGGTCAACTCCAGGCTGAGGGACTGATTACCTCAAACCCCTCCTCATCTTCCACCTTTCTCTGCACTGGGCTGAAGAAGCCACTATGTGGGGAAACGTTTCCAGAATAAATATACCCAAATGTTGCATAAGTGTCTCATTTATCAACTTGTGGGTTTTGTAAATCAATTATTCACATGTTTCATATTACTGGCTGCAGGGATCTAAAAAATGTATAGCAGTGAAGAAAGAGGAGGAGAAGTAAGAGGAGGAGCAAGAAAAGGAGGAATGGAGATGAGACCTTCCATGGATCAAACTTGGCTGCTTCTTGTTTTACCAAGCCTTGTATGACCCCTATGGGTTAAGCGCTTCATACCAAATATACTAGTATAAATGGCCAGGGAGCAGGGCAGGGCAGGCAGTGGGCCAGGGAGCAGGGCAGGGCATGAGCCAGGGAACAGGGAAGGGCGTGGGCCAGAGATCAGGGCAGGGCAGGGAGTGGGCCAGGGAGCAGGGCAGGGCATGAGCCAGGGAACAGGGAAGGGCGTGGGCCAGAGATCAGGGCAGGGCAGGGAGTGGGCCAGTGAGCATAATAGGGCAGGAAGTGGGCCAGAGAGCATAGCAGGGCAGGGGGTGGGTCAGGCAGCAGAGCTGGGGTGGATCAGGCAGCAGAGCTGGGGTGGGTCAGGCAGCAGGGCAGGGGTGGGTCAGGCAGCAGGGCAGGAGGAGGGTCTGGCTGCAGGGCAGGGGGTGGGTCAGGCAGCAGGGCAGGGGGAAGGTCAGGCAGCAGGGCAGGGGGTGGGTCAGGCAGCAGGGCAGGGGGTGGGTCAGGCAGCAGGGCAGGGGGTGGGTCAGGCAGCAGGGCAGGAGGAGGGTCAGGCACCAGGGCAGGGGTGGGTCAGGCAGCAAGGGGAGGGTCAGGCAGCAGGGCAAGGGGAGGGTCAGGCAGCAGGGCAGGGGGTGGGTCAGGCAGCAGGGCAGGGGGTGGGTCAGGCAGAAGGGTTGGGTGGGTCAGGCAGCAGGGCTGGGGGTGGGTCAGGCAGCAGGGCAGGAAGGTGGGTCAGGCAGCAGGGCAGGAGGGTAGGTCAGGCAGCAGGGCAGGAGGGTGGGTCAGGAAGCAGGGCAGGTGTGAGTCAAGCAGCAGGGCCGGAGTGGGTCAGGTAACAGGGCAGGCAGCAGGGCTGGGTTGTGGGTTAGGCAGCAGGGCTGGGAGTTGGTCAGGCAGCAGGGCTGGGGGGTGGGTCAGGCAGCAGGGCTGGGGGTGGGTCAGGCAGCATGGCAGGAGGATGAGTCAGGCAGCAGGGCTGGGGGTGGGTCAGGTAGCAGGGCTGGGGGTGGGTCATGCAGCATGGCAGGAGGATGGGTCAGGCAGCAGGGCTGGGGGTGGGTCAGGCAGCAGGGCTGGGGGTGGGTCAGGCAGCATGGCAGGAGGATGGGTCAGGCAGCAGGGCAGGTTTGAGTCAAGCAGCAGGGCCGGGGTGGGTCAGGTAACAGGGTAGGCAGCAGGGCGGGGGGTGGGTCAGGCAGCAGGGCAGGAAGTCAGGGCTCGTGACACTGGTCAGGTTTTTACACAAGCCTCATAATTACACCTACCAACCCGCTCGCCTCGCTGACGGCACCTGCTACCCCACTCTCCCTGAGGGGTTAGGGTGTGGGGAGGAGTGGAGTGAGAGGTGAGGGGTATGTAGGGAAGGATGTACAGTTGGAGATAGTAAGCTTATAACACCAGCGTTGTGAATGCTGCTTCAAAAATGTATTCTTATCTCCTTTCCAATCACATCTATTTTTCGAATTACGATAGTTATATATATAAAAATATATATATATATATATATAATATATATATATATATATATATATATATAATATAATATATATATATATATATATATATATATTTTATTTGGATGATCACTCATATATAAAAGGACTGTGCAATAGCCATTATATACAAGTACAATTTTCTCTTCTAGATAGAAATGTTGATTTTGTGTATATTTAAGAATTCATAAGCGAGGATTACTCTGTCATAGCAGAGGCACGGGAGGTGATGACTGGAGAGAGGGAAGGATGCTTTAGTAGTTGATTGATCCGCAATGTTGGTTGTGGCCTCTGTTTTGAATTAGAAATAACTTGATTGTCAAGAGTTACAGGCGACTTTGAGGCGACCTGAAGGCTGGAAATAAGACCTTGACTGGTCGTTTCTTATCACTAACGATTAGTACAGAAGACTTGATCAATAGCCGAGATCTGGTTATATTTGGGCACTAAAAATGCCCAAATGGAAGAAAAACACGCAAGTCTGGCGTGATTAAATAGTGAAATGAGCCGAATTTTAAGGCGACATATTTTATAAAACAAAGTTTTTCCGTTTGTCTCTTGCCACCCTGTTAGGAACACTGGTGGTAGTCTGAAGGCTTGTAGCACCTGGTCGTAACTACGTCAGTAAACAAAGCAGTCATCAAGGGAAAAGCAAACACAGCCAGCAAAAACTGGTCACACTCTACAGTATACTCCCTGTGGGTCACACTCGACAGACATTTTGAATCTACTTCCATTTTGTGCTGAAGGCCGGAACTCACGTCTTCTGATGGTTGGAACTCACGTCTTGTGATGGCTGGAACTCAAGTCTTGTGATGGCTGGAACTTACGTCTTGTGATGGCTGGAACCCACGTCTTGTGATGGCTTTAAGCCACGTCTTGTGATGGCTGGAACCCACGTTTTGTGATGGTTGGAACCCACGTATTGTGTGCCTGGAATCCACGTCTTGTGATGGCTGAAACCCACATCTTCTGATGGCTGGAATCCACGTCTTCTGATGGCTGGAACCCACATCTTATGATGGTTGAAACCCACATCTTGTGATGGCTGGAATCCACATCTTGTAATGGCTGAAACCCACATCTTGTGATGGCTGGAATCCACGTCTTGTGATGGTTGGAACCCATGTCTTGTGATGGCTGGAACCCACGTCTTGTGATGACTGGAACCCATGTCTTGTGATGGCTAGAACCCACGTCTTGTGACGGCAGGAACCCATGTCTTGTGATGACTGGAACCCATATCTTGTGATGACTGGAACGCATGTCATGTGATGGCAGGCACCCACGTCTTGTGATGGCTGGAACCCATGTCTTGTGATGGCAGGAATCCACGTCTTGTGATGGCTGGAACCCACATCTTGTGATGACTGGAACCCACGTCTTGTGATGGCTGGAACCCATGTCTTGTGATGGCAGGAATCCACGTCTTGTGATGGTTGGAACCCATGTCTTGTGATGGCTGGAACCCACGTCTTGTGATGGCTGGAACCCATGTCTTGTGATGGCAGGAATCCACGTCTTGTGATGGCTGGAACCCACATCTTGTGATGACTGGAACCCACATCTTGTGATGACTGGAACCCACGTCTTGTGATGGCAGAAACCCATGTCGTGTGATGGCAGGAACCCACGTCTTGTGATGGCTGGAACCCATTTCTTGTGATGGCTGGAACCCAGGTCATGTGATGGCTGGAACCCACGTCTTGTGATGGATCACACAGGTGATCTCAGTCATTTTCATATCAAAATCATTAATTCTTTTTCTTTTTGCGTGGAGGTGACTTGCCCCGACCTGCCTCTTTACTACTAACCTTCTACCACTTGCCCCGACCTGCCTCTTTACTACTACCCTCCTACCACTTGCCCCGACCTGCCTCTTTACTACTAACCTTCTACCACTTGCCCCGACCTGCCTCTTTACTACTACCCTCCTACCACTTGCCCCGACCTGCCTCTTTACTACTACCCTCCTACCACTTGCCCCGACCTGCCTCTTTACTACTAACCTTCTACCACTTGCCCCGACCTGCCTCTTTACTACTAACCTTCTACCACTTGCCCCGACCTGCCTCTTTACTACTACCCTCCTACCACTTGCCCCGACCTGCCTCTTTACTACTAACCTTCTACCACTTGCCCGACCTGCCTCTTTACTACTAACCTTCTACCACTTGCCCCGACCTGCCTCTTTACTACTACCCTTCTACCACTTGCCCCGACCTGCCTCTTTACTACTACCCTTCTACCACTTGCCCCGACCTGCCTCTTTACTAGTAACCTTCTACCACTTGCCCCGACCTGCCTCTTTACTACTAACCTTCTACCACTTGCCCCGACCTGCCTCTTTACTACTACCCTCCTACCACTTGCCCCGACCTGCCTCTTTACTACTACCCTTCTACCACTTGCCCCGACCTGCCTCTTTACTACTACCCTTCTACCACTTGCCCCGACCTGCCTCTTTACTAGTAACCTTCTACCACTTGCCCCGACCTGCCTCTTTACTACTAACCTTCTACCACTTGCCCCGACCTGCCTCTTTACTACTAACCTTCTACCACTTGCCCCGACCTGCCTCTTTACTAGTAACCTTCTACCACTTGCCCCGACCTGCCTCTTTACTACTAACCTTCTACCACTTGCCCCGACCTGCCTCTTTACTACTAACCTTCTACCACTTGCCCCGACCTGCTTCTTTACTACTAACCTTCTACCACTTGCCCCGACCTGCCTCTTTACTACTAACCTTCTACCACTTGCCCCGACCTGCCTCTTTACTACTAACCTTCTACCACTTGCCCCGACCTGCCTCTTTACTACTAACCTTCTACCACTTGCCCCGACCTGCCTCTTTACTACTAACCTTCTACCACTTGCCCCGACCTGCCTCTTTACTACTAACCTTCTACCACTTGCCCCGACCTGCCTCTTTACTACTAACCTTCTACCACTTGCCCCGACCTGCCTCTTTACTACTAACCTTCTACCACTTGCCCCGACCTGCCTCTTTACTACTAACCTTCTACCACTTGCCCCGACCTGCCTCTTTACTACTACCCTTCTACCACTTGCCCCGACCTGCCTCTTTACTACTACCCTTCTACCACTTGCCCCGACCTGCCTCTTTACTACTACCCTTCTACCACTTGCCCCGACCTGCCTTCTTTACTACTACCCTCCTACCACATGCCCCGACCTGCCTTCTTTACCACTACTACTACTACCCTCGTACCACTTGCCCCGACCTGCCTTCTTTACTACTATCCTCCTACCACTTGCCCCGACCTGCCTTCTTTACTACTACTACTACTATCCTACCACTTGCCCCGACCTGCCTTTACTACTAATACTACAATCCACCTACCACTTGCCCCGACCTGCCTTCTTTACTACTACTACTACTATCCTACCACTTGCCCCAACCTGCTTTCTTTACTACTACTACTATCCTCCTACCACTTGCCCCAACCTGCTTTCTTTGCTGCTACTACTACTACTACTATCCTCCTACCACTTGCCCCAACCTGCTTTCTTTGCTGCTACTACTACTACTACTATCCTCCTACCACTTGCTCTGACCTGCCTTCTCTACTACTCTTCCCACCTCTCACCTTCTTGTTCTTCCCATCTTTCCTTCCTCCTGCTTGACCCCTTCCCCTGTAAGTACATTCCCCCTTTATGCAGCCTAAACCTGGCTCTAACCCCCTTACCCCTTACCTAACAGCCTGGTAGGCGGTAGTATTGGCCCTAGTTATAGTGATGTTAATAGTGGTTATGGCAGTACAAATAACAGTAGTAGAAGTAAGAGCAGCAGTAGTGGTAGTTGTGGTGGTGGTGGTGGTGGAAGTGGCACTGAGAGCCACGACCCTCACACTACTATCAAGCCTGGCACTCACAGTAGCGAGGGTGACGCCATAATAATAACATATTCTGAAGAACGGCACGCGAGTACGTAGAGGGGATAACACAGTGAAGAACACAAGAGTTATCATTGGTAATACTTGTCTTGATAGTAACAGTGAAGAACACAAGAGTTATCATTGGTAGTACTTGTCTTGATAGTAACAGTGAAGAACACAAGAGTTATTATAAGTAATATTAGTCTTGTTAATAGTCCCAGGCTGGTGGTTGTGATTTTGTTGCTCGCACACACACACACACACACACACTTGAATACTTGTCAGGAAGACAGCAGCGAGTAATGATACGTGGCGAGGTGTCAGAGTGGGCGCCTGTGACCAGCGGGGTCCCACAGGGGTCAGTCCTAGGACCAGTGCTGTTTCTGGTATTCGTGAATGACATGATGGAAGGAATAGACTTCGAAGTGTCCCTGTTTGCAGATGACGTGAAGTTGATGAGAAGAATTCACTCGATCGAAGACCAGGCAGAACTACAAAGGGATCTGGACAGGCTGCAGACCTGGTCCAGCAATTGGCTCCTGGAGTTCAATTCCACCAAGTGCAAAGTCATGAAGATTGGGGAAGGGCAAAGAAGACCGCAGACGGAGTACAGTCTAGGGGGCCAGAGACTACAAACCTCACTCAAGGAAAAATATCTTGGGGTGAGTATAACACCAGGCACATCTCCTGAAGCGCACATCAACCAAATAACTGCTGCAGCATATGGGCGCCTGGCAAACCTCAGAACAGCATTCCGACATCTTAATAAGGAATCGTTCAGGACCCTGTACACCGTGTATGTTAGGCCCATATTGAAGTATGCGGCACCAGTTTGGAACCCACACCTAGCCAAGCACGTAAAGAAACTAGAGAATGTGCAAAGGTTTGCAACAAGACTAGTCCCAGAGCTAAGGGGCATGTCCTACGAGAAGCGGTTAAGGGAAATCGACCTGACGACACTGGAGGACAGGCGAGATAGGGGGGACATGATGACGACGTACAAAATACTATACTGAGTGGAATTGACAAGGTGGACAAAGACAGGATGTTCCAGAGATGGGACCCAGCAACAAGGGGACACAGTTGGAAGTTGAAGACACAGATGAATCACAGGGATGTTAGGAAGTATTTCTTCAGTCACAGAGTAGTCAGGAAGTGGAATAGTTTGGGAAGCGATGTAGTGGAGGCAGGATCCATACATAGCTTTAAGCAGAGGTATGATAAAGCTCACGGTTCAGGGAGAGTGACCTAGTAGCGACCAGTGAAGAGGCGGGGCCAGGAGCTTGGACTCGACCCCTGCAACCTCAACTAGGTGAGTACACACACACACACACACACACACACACACACACACACACACACACACACACACACACACACACACACACACACACACACACACACACACACACACACACATACACACACACACACACACACACACACACACACACATACACACACACACACACACACACACACACACACACACACACACACACACACATGGAGAGCCAGGATGTTGGACGTGGTGCTGGAAAACCTCATGCACCAACATGTTAAGGACACTACCAGAGTGAGAGGGGAGGATGAACCAGCAAGATTGGACCTTGTGTTCACCCTGGGCAGCTCAGACATTGAGGACATCAAGTATGAGAGTCCCCTAGGAGCTAGCGACCACGTGGTTCTGTGCTTTGAATACATAGTAGAGC
>NC_069406.1:69495660-69552533 GCF_026875155.1 Cherax quadricarinatus
GGGTAGGTAAGGGGTAGATGAGAGTAGGTAAGGGTAGGTAAAGGGTAGATGAGGGTATGTAAGGGGTAGATGAGGGTAGGTAAGGGGTAGATGAGAGTAGGTAAGCAGTAGATGAGAGGTGAGGGGTAGATGAGAGTAGGTAAAGGGTAGATGAGGGTAGGTAAGGGGTAGATGAGAGTAGGTAAGGGTAGGTAAGCAGTAGATGAGAGTTGAGGGGTAGATGAGAGTATGTAAGGGGTAGGTGAGGGTAGATGCGTCTTGACGCAGCGTGCAACACCTTCCTTGGGACGCATTAAAGAGGATCATCCCAAACACTGGTGGCGTAGATCCTCCACTCAGTCCTCTGCGTCACCACCACCACCACCAATACTACCACTAGCACCATTACTACCACCACCACACCTACCACCGCCACCATCACCACTGTCACCACTACTGTTACTGCTACCACCACCACTACTACTACTACCACTACACTACCACCACCACCACAAATACCACCACCACTACCACTACCACCACCACAAATACCTGCACTACCACCACCACTACCGCCACCAATATCATCATCACTGCCACTATCGCCACCACCACAATCATCAACACAATCACCAGAGTTCATAGCCACCAGCATAAGTCATGAACACCACCATCACAGTCATCACAAGTCACCACAAGTCGTCATCATCACAGTCATCGGAATTCACCACCACAAGTCATCACAGTCACTACAAGTCACCATAATCACTAGTCACCACCACCACAATCACAAGTCACCACAGTCACAAGTCACCACCACAGTTAAAGTCACAATCACAGGTCATCACCACAAGTCATCACCAGAGTCACAAGCCACAATCACAGGTCATCACCACAGTCACAGGTCATCACCAGTCACAAGTCACAATCACAGGTCATCACCACAAGTCATCACCACAGTCACAAGTCACAATCACAGGTCATCACCACAGTCACAGGTCATCACCACAGTCACAAGTCACAATCACAGGTCATCACCACAGTCACAAGTCATCACCACAGTCACAAGTCACAATCACAGGTCATCACCACAGTCACAAGTCACAATCACAGGTCATCACCACAGTCACAAGTCACAATCACAGGTCATCACCACAAGTCATCACCAGTCAAGTCACAATCACAGGTCATCACCACAAGTCATCACCACAGTCACAAGTCATAATCACAGGTCATCACCACAGTCACAGGTCATCACCACAGTCACAAGTCATAATCACAGGTCATCACCACAGTCACAGGTCATCACCCACAGTCACAAGTCACAATCACAGGTCATCACCACAGTCCACACAGTCATCACCACAGATCCACAAGTCACAATCACAGGTCATCACCACAAGTCATCACCACAGTCACAAGTCATAATCACAGGTCATCACCACAGTCACAGGTCATCACCATAGTCACAAGTCACAATCACAGGTCATCACCACAAGTCATCACCACAGTCACAAGTCACAATCACAGGTCATCACCACAGTCACAGGTCATCACCACAGTCACAAGTCACAATCACAGGTCATCACCACAAGTCATCACCACAGTCACAAGTCATAATCACAGGTCATCACCACAGTCACAGGTCATCACCACAGTCACAAGTCACAATCACAGGTCATCACCACAGTCACAGGTCATCACCACAGTCACAAGTCACAATCACAGGTCATCACCACAAGTCATCACCACAGTCACAAGTCACAATCACAGGTCATCACCACAAGTCATCACCTCCCACATACACAACCCAAACTTGTCACCAACAAATTTTAACCACTTCGTTAATTAGCTGACAACGTTTCACTCAGTGCGAAACCTTGCTCCAGTGTAGCTTTGTTTTGTCATCACTCATCTTCCTCGTTTATCATCATTCATGTTCCCAATTTATCATCATTCATCCTCCTCATCACTCATCTTCCTCATTTATCATCACTCGTCTTCCTCGTTTATCATCACTCATCTTCCTCATTGATCATCACTCATCTTACTCATCACTCATCTTTCTCATTGATCATCACTCATCTTACTCATCATCACTCATCTTTCTCGTTGATCATCACTCACCTTCCTCCTTTATCATCACTCACCTTCCTCCTTCATCATCACTCATCTTTCTCATTGACAAACACTCATCTTCCTCATTCATCATCTCTCATCTTCATTCATCATCACTTGATGTGAACCAGAGTTACTCAACAAAGTTGGTCTCTTCTACACGAGTTTTACTTTTCTTAATCTTGTGGGAAAACTCAGTGTTGTTTGTTTGTTATCTTCATGTTATCTTTGAGAACCTTTCCTGTCATTATTCTTGTTATCTTTGAGAACCTTTCCTGTCATTATTCTTGTTATCTTGGAGAAACTTTCCTGTCATTATTCTTGTTATCTTTGAGAACCTTTCCTGTCATTATTCTTGTTATCTTGGAGAAACTTTCCTGTCATTATTCTTGTTATCTTGGAGAAACTTTCCTGTCATTATTCTTGTTATCTTGGAGAAACTTTCCTGTCATTATTCTTGTTTATCTTGGAGAAACTTTCCTGTCATTATTCTTGTTATCTTGGAGAAACTTTCCTGTCATTATTCTTGTTATCTTTGAGAACCTTTCCTGTCATTATTCTTGTTATCTTGGAGAACTTTCCTGTCATTATTCTTGTTATCTTGGAGAAACTTTCCTGTCATTATTCTTGTTATCTGGAGAAACTTTCCTGTCATTATTCTTGTTATCTTGGAGAAACTTTCCTGTCATTATTCTTGTTATCTTGGAGAAACTTTCCTGTCATTATTTCTTGTTATCTTTGAGAACCTTTCCTGTCATTATTCTTTTTATCTTGGAGAAACTTTCCTGTCATTATTCTTGTTATCTTGGAGAGAAACTTTCCTGTCATTATTCTTGTTATCTTGGAGAAACTTTCCTGTCATTATTCTTGTTATCTTGGAGAAACTTTCCTGTCATTATTCTTGTTATCTTTGAGAACCTTTCCTGTCATTATTCTTGTTATCTTGGAGAAACTTTCCTGTCATTATTCTTGTTATCTTGGAGAAACTTTCCTGTCATTATTCTTGTTATCTTGGAGAAACTTTCCTGTCATTATTCTTGTTATTTTGGAGGAACTTTCCTGTCATTATTCTTGTTATTTTGGAGGAACTTTCCTGTCATTATTCTTGTTATCTTGGAGGAACTTTCCTGTCATTATTCTTGTTATCTTTGAGAACCTTTCCTGTCATTATTCTTGTTATTTTGGAGGAACTTTCCTGTCATTATTCTTGTTATCTGGAGAAAACTTTCCTGTCATTATTCTTGTTATCTTTGAGAACCTTTCCTGTCATTATTCTTGTTATTTTGGAGGAACTTTCCTGTCATTATTCTTGTTATCTTGGAGAAACTTTCCTGTCATTATTCTTGTTATCTTTGAGAACCTTTCCTGTCATTATTCTTGTTATCTTGGAGAAACTTTCCTGTCATTATTCTTGTTATCTTGGAGAAAACTTTCCTGTCTTTATTCTTGTTTATCTTGGAGAAACTTTCCTGTCATTATTCTTGTTATCTTGGAGAAACTTTCCTGTCATTATTCTTGTTATCTTGGAGAAACTTTCCTGTCATTATTCTTGTTATCTTGGAGAAACTTTCCTGTCATTATTCTTGTTATCTTGGAGAAACTTTCCTGTCATTATTCTTGTTATCTTGGAGAAACTTTGCTGTCATTCTTGTTATCTTGAAGGAACTTTGCTGTCATTCTTGTTATCTTGGAGAAACTTTGCTGTCATTCTTATTATCTTGGAGGAACTTTGCTATCATTCTTGTTATCTTGGAGAAACTTTGCTGTCATTCTTGTTTCTTGGAGAAACTTTGCTGTCATTCTTGTTATCCTTTGGAGAAACTTTGCTGTCATTCTTGTTATCTTGGAGAAACTTTGCTGTCATTCTTGTTATCTTGGAGAAACTTTGCTGTCATTCTTGTTATCTTGGAGGAACTTTGCTATCATTCTTGTTATCTTGGAGGAACTTTGCTATCATTCTTGTTATCTTGGAGAAAACTTTGCTATCATTCTTGTTTTCTTGGAGAAACTTTGCTATCATTCTTGTTATCTTGGAGAAACTTTGCTATCATTCTTGTTATCTTGGAGAAACTTTGCTATCATTCTTGTTATCTTGGAGAAACTTTGCTATCATTCTTGTTATCTTGGAGAAACTTTGCTATCATTCTTGTTATCTTGGAGAAACTTTGCTATCATTCTTGTTATCTTGGAGAAACTTTGCTATCATTCTTGTTTATCTTGGAGAAACTTTGCTGTCATTCTTGTTATCTTGGAGAAACTTTGCTGTCATTCTTGTTATCTTGGAGGAACTTTGCTGTCATTCTTGTTATCTTGGAGGAACTTTGCTGTCATTCTTTTTATCCTGGAGGAACTTTGCTGTCATTCTGGTTATCCTGGAGAAACTTTGCTGTCATTCTTGTTATCTTGGAGGAACTTTGCTGTCATTCGGTTATCCTGGAGAAACTTTGCTGTCATTCTTGTTATCCTGGAGGAACTTTGCTGTCATTCTTGTTATCTTGGAGGAACTTTGCTGTCATTCTGGTTATCCTGGAGAAACTTTGCTGTCATTCTTGTTATCCTGGAGGAACTTTGCTGTCATTCTTGTTTCTTGGAGGAACTTTGCTGTCATTATTCTTGTTATCTTGGAGAAACTTTGCTGTCATTCTTGTTATCCTGGAGGAACTTTGCTGTCATTCTTGTTATCTTGGAGGAACTTTGCTGTCATTCTTGTTATCCTGGAGAAACTTTGCTGTCATTTCTTGTTATCCTGGAGGAACTTTGCTGTCATTCTTGTTATCCTGGAGGAACTTTGCTGTCATTCTTGTTATCTTGGAGGAACTTTGCTGTCATTCTTGTTATCTTGGAGGAACTTTGCTGTCATTATTCTTGTTATCTTGGAGAAACTTTGCTGTCATTCTTGTTATCTTGGAGAAACTTTGCTGTTATTCTTGTTATCTTGGAGGAACTTTGCTGTTATTCTTGTTATCTTGGAGAAACTTTGCTGTCATTCTTGTTATCCTGGAGGAACTTTGCTGTCATTCTTGTTATCTTGGAGGAACTTTGCTGTTATTCTTGTTATCTTGGAGAAACTTTGCTGTCATTATTGTTATCCTGGAGGAACTTTGCTGTCATTCTTGTTATCTTGGAGGAACTTTGCTGTTATTCTTGTTATCTTGGAGAAACTTTCCTGTCATTATTCTTGTTATCTTTGAGAACCTTTCCTGTCATTATTCTTGTTATCTTGGAGAAACTTTCCTGTCATTATTCTTGTTATCTTGGAGAAACTTTCCTGTCATTATTCTTGTTATCTTGGAGAAACTTTCCTGTCATTATTCTTGTTATCTTGGAGAAACTTTCCTGTCATTATTCTTGTTATCTTGGAGAAACTTTCCTGTCATTATTCTTGTTATCTTGGAGGAACTTTCCTGTCATTATTCTTGTTATCTTGGAGAAACTTTCCTGTCATTATTCTTGTTATCTTGGAGAAAACTTTCCTGTCATTATTCTTGTTATCTTGGAGAAACTTTCCTGTCATTATCTTGTTATCTTGGAGAAACTTTCCTGTCATTATTCTTGTTATCTTGGAGAAACTTTCCTGTCATTATTCTTGTTATCTTTGAGAACCTTTCCTGTCATTATTCTTGTTATCTTGGAGAAACTTTCCTGTCATTATTCTTGTTATCTTGGAGAAACTTTCCTGTCATTATTCTTGTTATCTTGGAGAAACCTTTCCTGTCATTATTCTTGTTATCTTGGAGAAACTTTCCTGTCATTATTCTTGTTATCTTGGAGAAACTTTCCTGTCATTATTCTTGTTATCTTGGAGAAACTTTGCTGTCATTCTTGTTATCTTGAAGGAACTTTGCTGTCATTCTTGTTATCTTGGAGAAACTTTGCTGTCATTCTTATTATCTTGGAGGAACTTTGCTATCATTCTTGTTATCTTGGAGAAACTTTGCTGTCATTCTTGTTATCTTGGAGAAACTTTGCTGTCATTCTTGTTATCTTGGAGAAACTTTGCTGTCATTCTTGTTATCTTGGAGAAACTTTGCTGTCATTCTTGTTATCTTGGAGAAACTTGCTGTCATTCTTGTTATCTTGGAGGAACTTTGCTATCATTCTTGTTATCTTGGAGGAACTTTGCTATCATTCTTGTTATCTTGGAGAAACTTTGCTATCATTCTTGTTATCTTGGAGAAACTTTGCTATCATTCTTGTTATCTTGGAGAAACTTTGCTATCATTCTTGTTATCTTGGAGAAACTTTGCTATCATTCTTGTTATCTTGGAGAAACTTTGCTATCATTCTTGTTATCTTGGAGAAACTTTGCTATCATTCTTGTTATCTTGGAGAAACTTTGCTATCATTCTTGTTATCTTGGAGAAACTTTGCTATCATTCTTGTTATCTTGGAGAAACTTTGCTGTCATTCTTGTTATCTTGGAGAAACTTTGCTGTCATTCTTGTTATCTTGGAGGAACTTTGCTGTCATTCTTGTTATCTTGGAGGAACTTTGCTGTCATTCTTGTTATCCTGGAGGAACTTTGCTGTCATTCTGGTTATCCTGGAGAAACTTTGCTGTCATTCTTGTTATCTTGGAGGAACTTTGCTGTCATTCTGGTTATCCTGGAGAAACTTTGCTGTCATTCTTGTTATCCTGGAGGACTTTGCTGTCCATTCTTGTTATCTTGGAGGAACTTTGCTGTCATTCTGGTTATCCTGGAGAAACTTTGCTGTCATTCTTGTTATCCTGGAGGAACTTTGCTGTCATTCTTGTTATCTTGGAGGAACTTTGCTGTCATTATTCTTGTTATCTTGGAGAAACTTTGCTGTCATTCTTGTTATCCTGGAGGAACTTTGCTGTCATTCTTGTTATCTTGGAGGAACTTTGCTGTCATTCTTGTTATCCTGGAGAAACTTTGCTGTCATTCTTGTTATCCTGGAGGAACTTTGCTGTCATTCTTGTTATCCTGGAGGAACTTTGCTGTCATTCTTGTTATCTTGGAGGAACTTTGCTGTCATTCTTGTTATCTTGGAGGAACTTTGCTGTCATTATTCTTGTTATCTTGGAGAAACTTTGCTGTCATTCTTGTTATCTTGGAGAAACTTTGCTGTTATTCTTGTTATCTTGGAGGAACTTTGCTGTTATTCTTGTTATCTTGGAGAAACTTTGCTGTCATTCTTGGTTATCCTGGAGGAAACTTTGCTGTCATTCTTGTTATCTTGGAGGAACTTTGCTGTTATTCTGTTATCTTGGAGAAACTTTGCTGTCATTCTTGTTATCCTGGAGGAACTTTGCTGTCATTCTTGTTATCTTGGAGGAACTTTGCTGTTATTCTTGTTATCTTGGAGAAACTTTGCTGTCATTCTTGTTATCCTGGAGGAACTTTGCTGTCATTCTTGTTATCTTGGAGGAACTTTGCTGTCATTCTTGTTATCCTGGAGGAACTTTGCTGTCATTCTTGTTATCTTGGAGGAACTTTGCTGTCATTGTTCTTGTTATCTTGGACAACATGAGAAAGTTATCCTGGTAAGTTTCTTGGTGCACCACTGAGTAATGGGAGGGTGTGAGGGGCAGTAATGGGAGGGTGTGAGGGGCAGTAATGGGAGGGTGTGAGGGGCAGTAATGGGAGGGTGTGAGGGGCAGTAATGGGAGGTGTGAGGGGCAGTAATGGGAGGGTGTGAGGGGCAGTAATGGGAGGTGTGAGGGGCAGTCTTGGGAGGGATGTAAGGGGCAGTAAAGGGAGGGTGTGAGGGGCGTTAATGGGAGGGGTATGAGGGACAGTAATGTGAGGGGCAGGAATAGGAGGGGTGTTAGTGGCATTATTGGGATGGGTGTGAGGTGGCAGTAATGGGGGATGTGAGGGGTAGTAATGGAGGATATGAGGGACAGTCATGAGAGAGGTGTGAGGGGTAGTAATGGGGGTGAGGGGGCAGTAATGGGAGGGGTGTTAGTGGCATTAATTGGAGGAGTGTGAGGGTCAGTAATGGAACGGGTGTTAGTACCATTAATGGGAGTGGTGAGGGGCAGTAATGGGAGGTGTGAGGGGCAGTAATGGGAGGTGTAAGGGGCAGTAATGGGAGGTGTAAGGGGCAGTAATGGGAGGTGTGAGGGGCAGTAATGGGAGGTGTGAGGGGCAGTAATGGGAGGTGTGAGGAGCAGTAATGGGAGGTGTGAGGGGCAGTAATGGGAGGTGTGAGGGGCAGTAATGGGAGGTGTAAGGGGCAGTAATGGGAGGTGTGAGGGGCAGTAATGGGAGGTGTGAGGGGCAGTAATGGGAGGTGTGAGGGGCAGTAAATGGGAGGTGTGAGGAGCAGAATGGGAGGTGTGAGGGGCAGTAATGGGAGGTGTGAGGGGCAGTAATGGGAGGTGTGATGGGCAGTAATGGGAGGTGTGAGGGGCAGTAATGGGAGGTGTGAGGGGCAGTAATGGGAGGTGTGAGGGGCAGTAATGGGAGGTGTGAGGGGGCAGTAATGGGAGGTGTGAGGGGCAGTAATGGGAGGTGTGAGGGGCAGTAATGGGAGGTGTGAGGGGCAGTAATGGGAGGTGTGAGGGGCAGTAATGGGAGGTGTGAGGGCAGTAATGGGAGGTTTGAGGGGCAGTAATGGGAGGTGTGAGGGGGCAGTAATGGGAGGTGTGAGGGGCAGTAATGGGAGGTGTGAGGGGCAGTAATGGGAGGTGTGAGGGGGCAGTAATGGGAGGTGTGAGGGGCAGTAATGGGAGGTGTGAGGGGGCAGTAATGGGAGGTGTGAGGGGCAGTAATGGGAGGTGTGAGGGGCAGTAATGGGAGGTGTGAGGGGGCAGTAATGGGAGGTGTGAGGGGCAGTAATGGGAGGTGTGAGGGGCAGTAATGGGAGGTGTGAGGGGCAGTAATGGGAGGTGTGAGGGGCAGTAATGGGAGGTGTGAGGAGCAGTAATGGGAGGTGTGAGGGGCAGTAATGGGAGGTGTGAGGGGCAGTAATGGGAGGTGTGAGGGGCAGTAATGGGAGGTGTGAGGGGCAGTAATGGGAGGTGTGAGGGGCAGTAATGGGAGGTGTGAGGGGCAGTAATGGGAAGTGTGAGGGGCAGTAATGGGAGGTGTGAGGGGGCAGTAATGGGAGGTGTGAATGGCAGTAATGGGAGGTGTGAGGGGCAGTAATGGGAGGTGTGAGGGGCAGTAATGGGAGGTGTGAGGGGCAGTAATGGGAGGTGTGAGGGGGCAGTAATGGGAGGTGTGTAGAGGGCAGTAATGGGAGGTGTGAGGGGCAGTAATGGGAGGTTTGAGGGGCAGTAATGGGAGGTGTGAGGGGGCAGTAATGGGAGGTGTGAGGGGCAGTAATGGGAGGTGTGAGGGGCAGTAATGGGAGGTGTGAGGGGCAGTAATGGGAGTGTTAGGTTGTAGTAATATTGGAAATCTTGATCATAAACAAAGATCGTCAAGATTGTAGAGGAAAACACGACAATAACCGATAATTAGCGTGGCTCTGCCAGTTATAGAGAGATAACGAGGGAGATAAAGATAACGGAAGGCAGCTTTAGTCTTTACTGAGAGAAAGAGAGAGAGAGAGAGAGAGAGAGAGAGAGAGAGAGAGAGAGAGAGAGAGAAAGTAAAAATGGTGTGGTGACTCTACAGATCAATACGTACTAAAGCCCTGTAATAACGCTGTCCCTGATCATCTTTCTCTCTTTCTCTAAAAGAGGTACCACCACAAGTGCAAGAGGACCAAGACTCTTCATCACCTTTCCTTCATAAGGGGAATTATCAACAGACTCCTGGTTGTCTTCAGGATGGAAGTTAATGAGTTCCTCTAGTCATTTCCTGATCAGCCGGGCTTTGATGCTTACGTTGAACTGCAATAGATGGCCACCAACAGCCTAGTTGATAAAATTATTAGGCAAGAGGCCTAGTCATTGACTTTCGAAATTGTCTACGAGTACACGAATGCGAGAGAAAGATAAAGAGAGAGAAACAGACAGATTAATTTTTTTACTTTAAATAGCGTAGACAAGTTTTGTGTATGGTGTTGAAGGTGAAGGTGAAGTCATAGTTGAAGTAGGTGACAAAATGATGCAAGTGGCAGGTGATGGTGGTAATGGTATTAGGCTTTGTGTTGGTGGTTGTGGTGTTAGTAGTTGTTGTTGTGGTGTTGGTAGTGGAGTGGTAGTGGTGGTGGTGGTGTGTTGTGGTGGTGGGGGTAGTGTGTTACTTGAAGGATATTTTCGGGGGTCAGCGCCCCCGCGGTCCGGTTCCAGACCAGGCTTCCTGGTGGACTGGATCAAGACCTGATCATCTAGGCTGTTACTTCTGGCTACACGTAGTCTACGTACCAACCCAGCTGGTCAGGCACGGATTTAAGAACCTTATCAACTTTCCTCTTGATGACAGCCAGAGGTTTGTTGGTAATTCCTTTTATGCACGAAGGAAGGGCGTTGAAAAATCAAAGACTTCGACACTTATCGAGTTCTCTCTTAAAGTACTGGACGCGCCCCTGCTTGTTATTGGAGATAGATACTCTGCACTGTCTCCCAAGTCTCTTGTTTTCATACGGAGTGATTTCGGTGTGAAGGTTTGGGACCACTCCATCTAGGACTTTCCAGGTGTAAATCATGATGTACCTCTCTTACGTTCCAAGTAATTTAGATGTTTGAGCGTATACGGGCAGTGAAAGTTCTCTGCACGTTTTCTAGCTCAGCAGTCTCGCCTGCCTTGAGGGGGGTCTTGAGGATACAGCAATATTCCTGCCTGGAGACAAGAAATAACTTAAGTATCATCAAGTCATTACTCCTAATGACTTGATGATAGTCAAATCTCCCAAGTCTCGCACATGGAACTTTCGCTCAATTGAATGATTTGAGTTTGTCTTGTATTCCATTACAGTTTATTATTTCCTCCATCTTCTATAGCATAACAACTGAAACTTGTCCTCATTAAACATTATATTGTTGACTGAGGCCCATTCGAAGACTTAATTTATATCCGCTTGAAGATTCGCTGTGCCTTCGACGGATGCCATTATCACAGATTCTGGTGTCATCAGCGAAAGATGTTAGTGGCATGATTTATGTCATCAGTGTTGGATATAAGAATGAGAAACAGAAGTGGGGCAAATACTGTGCCTTGAACAACAGAGGTTTTCACCATGACAGCTTCCGACTTCACTGTTTACTACTATTCCTTTTTGTTCTATTTACCAAGAAGTTGAATGTCCATCTGCCCACTTTACCAGTTATTTCTTGTTGCACGCGTTTTGTGAACAATTACACCGTGGTCGCACTTGTCGAAGGCTGTATGAAAATCAGTGTACATAACGTCAGTATTTAGCTTGTCTAACAGTGCATCCAGACCAAGTCGCAATGGTCTAACCCATCTTTGATCATGCCGTAATGGTCTGGCAACTGTTAAAGGTAGAAGTGACCTGCTCTAAACCCATGCTGCTCTGGCTTGTGCAGTTGTGATTCCACGCTTCTTAGGACCCGTTCAAAAATTTTGATGTATGAAGTTATAGCAATTGGTTTGTAGTTTTTCGAGTGCGTTACTGCCACCTTTGCGGAGTGGGGCAATGTCAGTGGTTTTAATGACTGGGATGACACCTGTGGCCAGGCTCCTCGGTACGATACTGAAGTCTCGAAACAGTGATTTCTTGCAATTTTTGATGGATATGGAGTTCCACGAGTCTGGACCTGTTGGTGTTGTAGGTGGGGGTGGTAATGGTGGTGGTGTTGTTGTTGTTGTTGGTGGTGCTGGTGTTGATGGTGGAGGGTGGTGGCGGTGATAATGGTGGTATTAGTGATGGTGTTGGAGGTAGCAGTGTTGAAGTGATGCCAGCACCATTGCTCCCAACGTGGCTGACAAATACATATATACTTGCTAGTTTTTTCTTCAGGACCTTAAAGGTGTCTCCTGCCGCTGATGACTGAGATGTTGCTGTGGCATGATAGTTAGCTTTCACATGTCAGTGTGACATGATAATATCCTTCACAAGTCAGTGTAGAATGATAGTTACCCTTCACATATCTATGTGAATGTTAAATATATTAGACCTGCATGCATGTGATATGTTTCGATGGAGTTTCTACCCTCGCTTCCCGGCCTTTAACAAGGCTTGTTCAGCAAGGCTGTTGGTGTTAGCGGCCAGCTGGTCCACATGACCATCACAGTTTCCTTGATCTGACTCTTGATGGAACTAGAAAGAGTGAAAAGTGTTTCACAATGTTTTCTCTTTGGTCTTTTGTGTGTCGTTGTTAAATAAAGCAAATAATAATGTTCTTTGTTCTTGTCGCCTGTGTTTATGTTAAATACCGTGTTGTGTTTGTTGTGCTGGCTGTATATGTTGTGTTTGTTGTGCTGGCTGTATATGTTGTGTTTGTTGTGCTGGCTGTATATGTTGTGTTTGTTGTGCGGCTGTATATGTTGTGTTTGTTGTGCTGGCTGTATATGTTGTGTTTTGTTGTGCTGGCTGTATATGTTGTGTTTGTTGTGCTGGCTGTATATGTTGTGTTTGTTGTGCTGGCTGTATATGTTGTGTTTGTTGTGCTGGCTGTATATGTTGTGTTTGTTGTGCTGGCTGTATATGTTGTGTTTGTTGTGCTGGCTGTATATGTTGTGTTTGTTGTGCTGGCTGTATATGTTGTGTTTGTTGTGCTGGCTGTATATGTTGTGTTTTGTTGTGCTGGCTGTATATGTTGTGTTTGTTGTGCTGGCTGTATATGTTGTGTTTGTTGTGTTGGCTATATATGTTGTGTTTGTTGTGCTTGCTGTATATGTTGTGTTTGTTGTGATGGCTGTATATGTTGTGTTTGTTGTGTTGGCTATATATGTTGTGTTTGTTGTGCTTGCTGTATATGTTGTGTTTGTTGTGCTGGCTGTATATGTTGTGTTTGTTGTGTTGGCTATATATGTTGTGTTTGTTGTGCTTGCTGTATATGTTGTGTTTGTTGTGATGGCTGTATATGTTGTGTTTGTTGTGCTGGCTGTATATGTTGTGTTTGTTGTGCTGGCTGTATATGTTGTGTTTGTTGTGCTGGCTGTATATGTTGTGTTTGTTGTGCTGGCTGTATATGTTGTGTTTGTTGTGCTGGCTGTATATGTTGTGTTTGTTGTGCTTGCTGTATATGTTGTGTTTGTTGTGCTGGCTGTATATGTTGTGTTTGTTGTGCTGGATGTATATGTTGTGTTTGTTGTGATGGCTGTATATGTTGTGTTTGTTGTGATGGCTGTATATGTTGTGTTTGTTGTGATGGCTGTATATGTTGTGTTTGTTGTGCTGGATGTATATGTTGTGTTTGTTGTGCTGGATGTATATGTTGTGTTTGTTGTGCTGGCTGTATATGTTGTGTTTGTTGTGATGGCTGTATATGTTGTGTTTGTTGTGATGGCTGTATATGTTGTGTTTGTTGTGCTGGCTGTATATGTTGTGTTTGTTGTGCTTGCTGTATATGTTGTGTTTGTTGTGCTGGCTGTATTATGTTGTGTTTGTTGTGCTGGATGTATATGTTGTGTTTGTTGTGATGGCTGTATATGTTGTGTTTGTTGTGATGGCTGTATATGTTGTGTTTGTTGTGATGGCTGTATATGTTGTGTTTGTTGTGCTGGATGTATATGTTGTGTTTGTTGTGCTGGATGTATATGTTGTGTTTGTTGTGCTGGCTGTATATGTTGTGTTTGTTGTGATGGCTGTATATGTTGTGTTTGTTGTGATGGCTGTATATGTTGTGTTTGTTGTGATGGCTGTATATGTTGTGTTTGTTGTGCTGGATGTATATGTTGTAATTGTTGTGCTTGCTGTATATGTTGTAATTGTTGTGCTTGCTGTATATGTTGTGTTTGTTGTGCTGGATGTATATGTTGTAATTGTTGTGCTTGCTGTATATGTTGTGTTTGTTGTGCTGGGTTTATATGTTGTGTTTGTTGTGCTGGCTGTATTATAAGTTAGGTTATTTTCTGTGAGGGGGAAGGTCATGTCTGCATGTGTTGGCACGAGAGCCAAGCAGGTCGCTAGTGTGACGAATATACGTGTGCGAGTGTATGTGTGTATATATATATATATATATTTATATATAATATATATATATATATAATATATATATATATATATATATATATATATATTTGTTTATGTTTATGTATATATGTATGTGTAATACTTTATTTTTATTAACACACTGGCCGATTCGCACCAAGGCAGGGTGGCCCGAAAAAGAAAAACTTTCACCATCATTCACTCCATCACTGTCTTGCCAGAAGGGTGCTTTACACTACAGTTTTTAGACTGCAACATTACACCCCTCTTCAGAGTGCAGGCACTGTACTTCCCATCTCCAGGACTCAAGTCCGGCCTGCCGGTTTCCCTGAACCCCTTCATAAATGTTAGTTTGCTCACACTCCAACAGCACGTCAAGTATTAAAAACCATTTGTCTCCATTCACTCCTATCAAACACGCTCACGCATGCCTGCTGGAAGTCCAAGCCCCTCGCACACAAACCTCCTTTACCCCCTCCCTCCAACCTTTCCTAGGCGACCCCTACCCCGCCTTCCTTCCACTACAGACTGATACACTCTTGAAGTCATTCTGTTTTCGCTCCATTCTCTCTACATGTCCGAACCACCTCAACAAACCTTCCTCAGCCCTCTGGACAACAGTTTTGGTAATCCCGCACCTCCTCCTAACTTCCAAACTACGAATTCTCTGCATTATATTCACATTACACATTGCCCTCAGACATGACATCTCCACTGCCTCCAGCCTTCTCCTTGCTGCAACATTCATCACCCATGCTTCACACCCATATAAGAGCGTTGGTAAAACTATACTCTCATACATTCCCCTCTTTGTCTCCAAGGACAAAGTTCTTTGTCTCCACAGACTTATGGTGTGTAAATTTAACTTAAGCATTTTTCAACCCAAGAAAGCCGAGTAAAATATGAGATCAATATTTTACAAAGGTTGTTGGGTAATGTAAAATATTTATTTCTCTATGTACACATATTTCATATGTACTGTATATATTAATGATTTTTATAACATTTTATTTTATTTTAGTTTTGTAAATAGTTGGCAAGTATCGGTGGGTGGACGCTTGTCTCAACGTATTCCCTTGTTTTTCATTGGCTCACTCTTCTCTTATATTATGTTTTTTATTGGTTCATTTTCGCTCCGCAGAGACAGTCTTTACTGGCCTGTGACAATGAGAGGTGTGTAGCAGTTATGGCGAGCACTGGAATATGTGACGCCCTTACACTTCTCCTATACCTACATTTGTCTTGTCACGCGGCATTTGATGGATCCTCGTGTCTTTTTGGTGTGCAAGATACTCCGTCCCTGTACATGCTAGACTCATGCTGTTCCAGCTAGCCCCTGAGTCACGGTGTCAGTGTAATAATGTACGCACCTCTAGATTTTGATTAGATTTTGCCACCGAAGTGGCTAGTTTATTGTGCACCCCATATCCATCCTGTGGACGGTAGCGCGAGAGCATATGGATACACAAAAGGCCTAGGAACTAGGCCCCAAATGGTTAACAGGAATACATATGGATTTATATCTACATATCTATAGTTCACTTATCTGTTACAAACAAATTTAGGAAATTTGCTTAGTATATCTGGTATCTTATTTTCATTAATAAGATATCTTGACATGTCACATAGGTTATTATACTGTCTGTCTCTGTATTCCTCAATAAGTGGACAATTAAGCACACAGTGTTCAAGAGAGTGACCATATGCCTGATCACATAATTTACATTTAGTTTGATCATCATCTGTGTGTCTGCCAAACTGCCAGAAGTACTTGTAACCAAGCCTAAGCCTGGCCACTACAACATCAGTCAGTTTGTTCACATTGCAAGTTGCTTCATAAACATACTTATCTACGTTCATGTTATCTTAGTGTGTTATAGATCTACTCAAATTTCTAACTGCATTCCTATAACAATCATTTTCATTATTTACTTCTCTCCTAATATTATTCCTAATGCTAGACACAAATATACCAAAGTTATATTCTACATTCTCCTTCTGGGTACTCTTCTTGGCTAACATATCAACTTTATCATGAAGGAGTAATCCAATGTGTGATGGGATCCATAGCAATTGTACATTAATTCCTTTGTCCCTAATTTTTGAGTATCTATACCTGGCTTCTCCAATGAGCATGTTGTTGGAGTCATTATATGAGTCAAGAGCCTTCAATGATGACATAGAATCAGTAATGATGATAGAGTCAAGCTCAGTGTCATAGGTTAGCTTTAGCGCCATTAGGATTGCAAACAATTCAGTTTGCAGTGTAGACGCCCAGTTGTTAATTCTTATGCCTAGTTCAACAAATTTATTATCGTTCGTAACTAGGGAGGTGGCAACAAGAGCAGATGCAGCCCTGCCAGAAGACTCCTGTTTAGATCCATCAGTGTATATAACTTGTGATAACTTATTACTACCAGCTGGTGAGAAATTTTTGCTTGAGCAGTTGCTCTAACAAGAGATTTAAGGAAGGGATTACTAGCAATGAGCTTCTTGGGAGGGACTTGTAGGTATGTGATACTAAATGAACACATCTTCCATGGAGGGGTGAAATGCTCTTGTTGCCTACAGTGATACAGTTCATGCAGGTTATAAAACTTAATGCAGTTGCACGTTTTCACAATCCATTTAGATCTGTGTGTATTTACCTCTAGACACTTGGTAAGATTCACTGTGACAGTGTCTGGTTCGTTTCTCAACATTCTAATACCGAGTACAGTATTAATTTCAACAATCCTATCACTGATACTAGAAATACCAAGCTCCTTCCTCATGTTAAGAATTTTTGTGGATCTGGGACAGCCAAGAATAATCCTGAGAGCTTCATTTTGCATTAACTCCAAGGGTCGGAGAGAACTTTCTCTAGCTAATATCAACATGGGAGCAGCATAATCAATTAAGGACCTAACATAGGCTATGTACATCATTCTCACGATTCTCACATTAGCACCATAGTTGGGATTGTAGCCAGCAACAGCTTTGAGAGCATTTAGCCTAGCTTTGCATTTCTTGTTTAGTTGTGGTATAGTGGATTTGTTGAAGGGTACATCTACACCAAGATATCTGTAAGTTTTAACGTAGCTAATGATTTCACCCTGCAAATAGATGGGTGGGGGATGTCGTTTGCTTGTTAATATCTTTGTTCTCCCTCGACGTCTGTGCTCCTGTCTCTGTCGACGCCTGAGTTCCTGTCTATGTTGAAGTTAGTCCAGAGTCTTCCAGTCTTTGTTAGTGTTAGTCCAGAATCTTCCAGTCTCTGTTAGTATTAGTCCAGAGTCTTCTAGCCTCTGTTAGTGTTAGTCCAGAGTCTTCCAGTCTCTGTTAGTGTTAGTCCAGAGTCTTGCAGTCTTTTAGTGTTAGTCCAGAGTCTTTCGGTCTTCTAGAGGAGCCGTATATTAATTAATTTAATGTGTGAAAGCCAGGCTTTTACACTAGCCCTCGTCTGGGTATGTGTGTTCTACCACGGTCTGGGAATATTACGGAGCCAGGTCTGAGAACTACTGGTTATTACTGTGAACCTTGGTGTCGGTGTCATGTCCACCAGCAGGGCGAGCTGTTCCCCGGATGTCTCCAGCTATAATACAAGTTGCTGTGTTGTCACATGTGCTTCTGCTCTTATACCACATTGTCATTCTTATGCTAATTTCTACTATGGTATAAACCTTGGTAATAGATACCGACATATTTGTTAGAAGTTATCAAGGTCCCAGCACCGAAATGTTTTCTAATAAATATATCCTAGTATTTGCTCATGTGTCTTTCTAAACCAGTTCCCATTATTTTATTGTGCTATCGCTCTTATGCATATTTCTGGCGTTTTGGTAATGATATTGTCTTGCTGGTTTGGCGGTGATTGTTCAGTTAATACTGTTACTTATATACCGGCACCTTAAGTTTAGAAGAGTACACTTGTATGAAGTCGGTGATGAGTGATCTTAATTGTGTGGAGTAAGTTGCAGTGTCTGACAGGATTGTAGATGAATGGTTCAGAATGGTTTATCAACGTGTCGGTTCTCTGAACCATTCATCAACAATCCTGTCAGACACTGCAACTTCTTGTGATCTTAATACTTGGGAATTCTTCGCTTGCCTAACCCTTGGGCACGACCTACTTCCACATTGGACAAATGTGACACCACCTACGACTGCTGCACCTCTCCTGCCTACGGTTTATAAGCTCCTTCTCTGCACTTATGCCGTATTCTATTCAAGATTGATGGACTGACCACATCGACTCAAGGTTGAGGGACTGATTACCTCATTCTCCTCCTGTTCTTCAAGATTCTCCTTTGTATGGACTGATGAAGCCACTGTGTGGCGAAACGTTTCCTCAGTAAAGATACCCAAGAGTTGCACATGTGTCTAATTTATGTTTTACTCATTAACTTCATATCGTATGCAAACAGGGACACTTCTGAGTCTATTCCTTCCGTCATGTCATTCACATATACCAGAAAGAGCACTGATCCTAGGACTGACCCCTGTGGAACCCTGCTCCTCACCGGCGCTCACTCTGACACCTCGTCACGTACCGTGACTTGCTGATGTCTTCCCGTCAGGTATTCTCTGATCCTTTGCAGTGCCTTCCCTGTTATACCTGGCTGGTCCTCCAGCTTTTGCAGTAATCTCTTGTGTGGAACTGTGTTAAAAACCTTCTTACAGTTCAAGAAGATGCAGTCTACCCACCCCTCTCTCGTCTTACTGCTGTCACCCTGTCATAGAACTCCAGTAGGTTTGTGACACAGGATTTTCCATCCGTGAATCCGTACTGGTTGTCATTCATAAGCTCATTCTTTTCTAGGTGCTGCACCACTTTCCTGATAATCTTTTCCATGACTTTGTATACTATATAAGTCAGTAACACTGGTCTATATTACCTGGAGACATAGTTTAATGTAGTTTAATGTTGCATGCTTGTCTCCTGTTTTTAAAAATTGGGACTACAATTGCTGTCTTCCATACCTCAGGTAGTCGCCCTGTTTCGATAGATGTGTTGAAGCTTGTTGTTAGTGGTACACAGAGCGCCTCGGCTCCCTCCCTCTCTCAGGACCCATGGAGAGATGTCCGGCTCCATCGCCTTTGAGGTATCTGGCTCGCTTAGCAGCCTCTTCACCACCTCCTCGGTTGTATGTGTTGTGTCCAACACTTGATGGTGTACCCCACTTCTCCGTCTTTCTGGAGTCCTGTCTGTCACCTCTATGAACACTTCTTTGAGTCTCATGTTAAGCCCCTCACATACTTCTCGATCGTTCATTGTGATCTCCCCTTCTTCCTTCTTCAGCCTGATTACCTGGTCCTTGACTGTTGTGTTTCTCCTGATGTGACTGTACAACAGCTTCGGGTCGAACTTGGCTTTCGCTGCTATGTTATTTTCGTATTGTCGTTGGGCCTCCTTCCTTGAACATATTCATTTCTGGCGCAAAGACTGCTTTCCTTATTCCCTCGGGTCCTTTGCCCGCTATACTTCTTCCATTCACTAGCACACTTGGTTTTACCCCACCTACACCTTTCGGTGTACCAAGGGCTCGTCCTGGCGTTCTCGTTATTTCTGTTGCTCTTGGGTACAAATCTCTCCTCTGCTTACTTGCATATTCTTCTTCTTCTTCTTCTTCTTCTTCTTCTTCTTCTTCTTCTTCTTCTTCTTCTTCTTCTTCTTCTTCTTCTTCTTCTTCTTCTTATGACCAGAGTCTTTGGTAAGATGGGTAAAGAAGAAGGAAGGGTAAGGATAGAAACATTGGAAAAGGTGGAGAGGGGGGAGTGAGGTAGGATATAAAAGGTAAGTGGCCCAATTTTTTTTATGTTAATGTTCAGGGTTTATTACGTGGACCTGAGCAGTGAGGTCACTGCTCTCACCGCTGAGCAACGGCGACCAGTGCACTTGCATATTGTTGTCACATATTCGATCATCTCATTTACTGTGTGTGTGTCGAGCAAGGCACAGATGTGGAGAGTACAGACTTCTGCACTCTAAGGCTTAACATTAAGTGTAACCATCTTGATAAAGATGAGAAGAAAGCAGATTCCATACATAGTTTTAAGAGTTGGAAAAATATAATCCAGGAGATCACGAATGAGAAAGTGATCATCCTTAGCAATTGAGAGGTGGGACCAGGAGCTGAGACTTTATCTATACAATTATAGGTGATATGATTGAGTGTGCACGCTCGCGTACACACAAACACACAACACATACACGCACAGTAAGGTAAATAATTGGTTTTGTGTTTTTTTGCAGGTAAGTTGCTGGAGCGAGGGATGACCCACGATCGTAAGTACAATACTTGAGTAATACATGTACCGTAATACATAATATAAACCTCCAGTAAGTAATGTAGAGTAAGTCACTGTTCTGTATGTGGAATGAGAAGTGATGTGGGGTCACATGTGAGGTATGAGAGGCGAGGGGTCAGATGTGAGGTGTGAGAGGCGAGGAGTCAGATGTGAGGTGTGAGAGGCGAGGGGTCAGATGTGAGGTGTGAGAGGCGAGGAGTCGATGTGAGGTGTGGAGGCGAGGTCAATGTGAGGTGTGAGAGGCGAGGGGTCAGATGTGAGGTGTGAGAGGCGAGGGGTCAGATGTGAGGTGTGAGAGGCGAGGGGTCAGATGTGAGGTGTGAGAGGCGAGGAGTCAAAAGTGAGGTGTGAGAGGCTAGGGGTCAGATGTGAGGTGCGGTGTGGAGTAAAATGGTGAGGGGTGAGGTGTCAGCTCCCCTCCCCTTTCTCCAATTTCCCCTCCTCTCTCCTCTTTCCTTATTACCCCTTCGTCTCCTCTCCCCTCTCTCATCTCTCCACACAGCCTTATGAGTGTTGCAGTTTTAGCATGCAATAATAGTGTGTGGGAGTATTGTTGCAGTATTACCATGCAATAATAGTGTGTGGGAGTATTGTTGCAGTATTACCATGCAATAATAGTGTGTGGGAGTATTGTTACAGGCAGCAAGTGGGTAGTACAGATAAAACTTGAAAAGCAACCCTTATCCCTCTGGCACGGCTTGCATCCATCCACCATCTTGGCAATAATAGTGTGTGACATTTTCTATGACCTGCCTCAATAGCTGACTGCGGTCTGTCACCACTCAACAAACTGTTTGCGGTCTTTGTACCGAATATAAGCAACTAAGTGGTGTGGGATGATCGTGGGGGTTACAGCATAATTTGTGGTTTTGGAGGGCCATGCTCGATCAGTGTCTGCGGGTTCACTCTTGGTTCAGTCTATAAACTTGGGAAGAGTCTTGTTCATGGACCTTGCACTTCTCATGTTTCTTAACTTTGAGTGGATCTAGACTCCTGGTGCTTCGAGCGTCAGATGAAACTTGGCTTTTGCGTCAATATAAATCGGTTCTCCATGGGGTCGTTTTTTGGTTGGGCCTGCGTACCTATAAGATGGAATGAATCTTTGGTCTGGGGACAAATTATCCACTTTCCAGCTTGTTTGGATCTAGTTTCTCTATTTTTACGAGATTACAGCTGGTAGTTGTTCAGTGCCCTTCATTTTCATATTCCACTCTTTGTGATTAACTTAACATGTATCTTTGCTCTGGGATATGTTCACTTTCATTCTTTTCTCACATTTTCCGAGTATACCAGATGTAGTATGGTTCCAGTACCTCGAGCCTTGTTGAGTTCCTTTCCCTATTTTAATTATCCTTTCTCATATATGTATCTTTGTTCCCTTTCCCATTGGTATTCCTGATGTACGAGGAGTTCTTGTCCATGTTATCCCAACCTTGCTTCCCATTTATTTTTTGTCCAGTATGATCGAGTGCTTTCGTATCAAATACCTCCTGTACATTTCAGAGTAAGCTAGTCCTTATCCCAATCCTTCTCTTTCCTTTATCCACTGTCGTGTTTGTTGTGGTGGAAACTCTTCAGGTTTGTAAGAAACAAAGATTTGCTGTCTAAGAATCAGTGCTGGTTGTTGTTTAATGGACCACTGGTCTCCAAGTGTTCCACCACTATTCTCATTACCTTTTTCTACTACCTTATATAATATGCTTGGCAGTGATACTGGCCTGTAGTTTATGGCTTCATGTCTTTCTCTTTTGGGACCACATTCACTGTCTTCATCTTTGGCACTTGCCCAGTTTTCATTGAAGTGTTTTAGATTTTAGTTAACGGTTCACACAGTGCTGCCTCTCTCAGATCCCAGAGTGACACACTGTTAGGTCACTTGCCTAGAGGTATCCAGTTCACTCTTAAGTTTCTTCAGATTTCTTCCTGTCATGTGTATGGTGTCCAGTACTTGTTGCACTCTCTCTTTGACTCTGGTGCTATCCTGCTGTCTACTGTTTCAGTGATTTATTCAACTCCTGGCAAATATCTTATCATTCATCATGAACTCTCTTCCTTTCCTCAGTCGTCTTCCTTCTGGTGGGATCTGTGTTTCAGATTTTCCTTCAGCTGTTTCATTCTTCAAGTGTCCCACAGCTTCTCTTCTCACCAGTGTGTATGTTTGCTCTTGGGTTCCATCCTCTCTTCTGTTTTCTCTTCTTTCTATGGTTTTTTCTTTGTTCTTGCGCGTCTAATTTTTCCCTCTTTGCATCTCTTGGGAAAACAGATACTTGATCTCTTCTTACCATTGCCTCTTTTTCTCCTGCCTCTCGCCACTTTCTGGTTAAGCACATCAATCGTCGATCTTATTCATTTTCTTTCCGTTTCCACAGATTCTTTCATACGTACAATAGACTTCTTTATCTGGCTCTGAATTTCGATCTTTGTTCCACTTGCTGTGTTTCTTCCATGTTTACTTCGCCCTAAGTTATACCAAACTCTGTACGTTTTTGTGTCGGATGTTTGTTTATATTTGTGTGTAATATCTGATTTATGATGTGTTTCTAGTATTTGTGCGTGATATATGGGAGGCCGTTAACAGCATATGGTATTTAGCAACAGGGTTAGTGAAGGGTGTTAGGAAGGTTTGTTAGGTAAGGTTGTTAGTGAAGGTTGTTAGTAAGGTCTTTTACTGAATGGTGTTAGGATGATTGTTAGGAAGGTGTTTGGAAGGTTATTATAAAGTGATGGTTAGGAAGGTTGTTAGTGAAGGTGTTAGGAAGGTTGTTAGTGAAGGGTGTTTAGGAAGGTATTAGTAAAACAGGGTGCGATAGAAGGTTGTTAGTGAAGGGTGTTAGGAAGATTTTTAGTGAAGGGTGTTAGAAGGTTATTAGTAAAGGGTGTAGGAAAGGTTGTTAGTGAAAGGGTGGTTAGGAGGTTGTTAGTGAAGGTGTTAGGAAGGTTGTTAGTGAAGGGTTTTTAGGAAGGCTGTTTAGTGAAGGGGTGGTTTTAGGAAGGTTATTATAAAAGGGTGTTAGGGGAAGGTTGGTTAGTGAAGGGTTTAGGAAGGTTGTTAGTTGAAAGGGTGTTAGGAAGGTTATTAGTAAAGGGTGTTAGGAAGATTGTTAGTGAAGGGTGTTAGGAAGGTTGTTAGTGAAGGGTGTTAGGAAGATTGTTAGTGAAGGGTGTTAGGAAGGTTATTAGTAAAGGGTGTTAGGAAGGTGTTAGTGAAGGGTGTTAGGAAGGTTGTTTAGTGAAGGGTGTTTAAGGAAGGTTATTAGTAAAGCGGGTGTTAGGAAGGTTTGTTAGTGAAGGGTGTTAGGAAGATTGTTAGTGAAGGGTGTTAGGAAGGTTATTAGTAAAGGTTTTAGGAAGGTTGTTAGTGAAGGGTGTTTAGGAAGGTTTTGTTAGTGATGGGTGTTAGGAAGTTGGTTAGTGAAAGCGGTGTTAGGAAGGTTGTTGATTGAAGGTGTTAGGAAGGTTTATTAGTGAAGGGTGTTAGAAGGTTGTTAATGAAGAGTGTTAGGAGAGGTTGTTAGTGAAGGGTGCTGAGAAGTGTTTGTGAGGTTAGGAAGGTTGTTATGAAAGATGTTGTTAGAAGTTTGTTAGTGAAGGGGAGTGTTAGGATGGTTGTAGTGTAATGGTGGTTGGTAGTTGGGTGGGTTGTGTGGTAGGTTGTAGTGAAGGGGGTTTGGAAGGTTGTTATGAGGGGTGTTAGAAGGTGTTTGTGAAGGTGTTTAGGAAGGTGTTAGTGAAGAGTGTTTGGAGTTGTTAGTGTAGGGTGTTAGGAAAGATTGTTAATGATGGTGTTTGGAAGGTTGTTAGTGAAGGGTGTTTAGGAAGGTTGTTAGTGAAGAGTGGTTTTGGAAAGTGTTGTTAGTGAAAGGGTTGCTAGGAAGGTTGTTAGTGAAGGGTGCTAGGAAGGGTTGTTTGTGAAGAAGTGTTAGAAGGGTGTTTAGAAGGTTTTTAAGTGAAAGGTGTTAGGAAGGTGTTAGTGAAGGTGTTAGGAAGGTTGTTAGTGAAGAATGTTTAGGGGAAAGGTTGTTAGTGATGGGGTCTAGGAAGGTTGTTTGTGAAGATGTGTTAGGAAGGGTGTTAGGAAGGTTGTTAGTGAAGAGTGTTAGGAAGGTTGTTAGTGAAGGGTGCTAGGAAGGTTGTTTGTGAAGAGTGTTAGGAAGGGTGTTAGGAAGGTTGTTAGTGAAAGTTGTTAGAAGGTTGTAGTGAAGGGTGCATGAAGGTTGTTTGTGAAGAGTGTTAGGAAGGGTGATGTAGGAAGAGTTGTTATTGAAAGGTGTTAGGAAGGTTGTTAGTGAAAGAGTGTTAGGAAGGTTGTTAGTGAAAGGTGCTAGGAAGGTATTGTTTGTGAGAGTGTAGGAAGGGTGTTAGGAAGGTTTTAGTGAAAGGTGTTAGAAGGTTGTTTTTTTTTTCAGTGAAGAGTGTTAGGAAAGGTTAGATTTAGTGAAGGGTGCAGGAAGGTGTTGTGAAGAGTGTTAGAAGGGTGTTATAAGGTTGTTAGTGAAAGGTTTTAGGAAGTTTTAGTGAGGGTGTTAGGAAGGTTTGTTAGTGAATAAAAGAATGTTAGGAAAGGTTGTTAGTGTAAGGGTACTAGGAAGGTTGTGTTTTGGAAGAGAAGAGCGGAACGACATAAGCCTTTATAGCGTCGCCGAGCTCTCAGTTTAGTATCCATGTTGCCCTAGAAACCATTTGCCAGTAACCAGTTACCAGTAGTATGAACACTACCAATCGTCAGTGTGAATCACTTGTTATTCACCTTGTTCAGCTGGGTCCTAGCGTTTTTGAATGCCGCTAAACCCTCCGAGGCACTCAGTAAAGAAGCCAGTTCATGTTAGAGGCGTCAGACAGGTGCAGGTCAAGCTTGGTGCTTCCCCCTAAATTCCCCACTCAGTATACTAACAACATCCAACATGAGTGTATTACCCAATCCGCGTTACGAACCCCCATATATATGTTGTTAGTGAAAAGTGTTAGGAAAGGTTGTTTAGTGGACGGTGTTAGGAGAAGTTTTGTAGTGAAGGGGTATTTTAAGTGAAGGTTGTTAGTGATGGTGAGTTAGGAAGGTGTTGTTAGTGAAGGTGTCAGTGAAGTTGTTAGGAAAGGTTGTTAGTGAGGTTGTATTAAGAAGGTTGTTCGTGAAGGGTGTTAGGAAGGGTTTGTTTAGTGAAGGGTGTTAGGGAAGTTGTTAGTGAAGGTGTTAGGAAGGTTTGTTATGAAGGGTGTTGGGAGGTGTAGTGAAGGTTGTTAGAAAGTTGTTAGTGAAGGGATTTTAAGGTTGTAAGTGAAGGATGTTAAGTAAAGGTTAGTTAGTTAAGGGTGTTAAGAAAGAGGTTGTTCAGTGAATGTTGTAGAAGTGGTTTTATGAAGTTTGTTAGTGAAAGTTTGTTAGTGAAAGGTGTTAGGAAGGTTGTTAGTGAATGTTGTTTAGGATGGTATGTTAGTGAAGGAGTTAGGAAGTTGTTAGCTGAAGGGTGTTAGGAAGGGTATTAGGAAGGTTGTTAGTGAAGGTGTTAGGAAGGTATGTTATGAAGGGTTCTTAGGATGGTTGTTTAGTGAAGTGTTAGGAATGTTGTTAGTGAAGGGTGTTAAGGAAGGGTATTAGTGAAGGTTGTTATGAAGGGTGTAAGGAATGGATAGGAATGTTTAGCAAAAAGGGGCATTACGGGAAAACGCCCTGTTGGGTCTTCAAGAGGGAGCTGGCCAATACCTAAAGACTGTGCCGGATCAGCCGGCTGTGGTTCGTACGTTGGATTGCGTCGACCAGCATAACACGCCTCGCGTAGATCAGGCCCCCTGATCCAACCTTGATGTCCTGGACGTGGACCGGGCTCGTTCTGGGTGGTCGTTGATCCCGGAATGCCTCCAAGTATACTCCAGGTATGATAGTTATGAAGGTTGTTAGTTGAAGTGTTATGGTGTTATGAAGGGTGTAGGAAGGGGTGCGCTGAGCTTAATATTTATACACGATGAAGGGTGGAGTGGCGGCACATGATTGCAGCGACACTGCTCTGTGGGTTGCCTGCTATATTATTGATGACGTTCACGAGGAGCCACAGGGTTAGCACCACCATTGTGCCCACTCCACTCGTCGCCATTTCCCTTTCTAGTATCTACATTCCTTATTTTCCATCCGTGTCTCCTCCTTCCTCATGTCTTCGCATCTACTATCCTGTACTATAGCGATAGTAAAGGGTCACCCACCATAGCGCGCCACTATCAGTAACCCCAACCCACTAACCAAAAACCCCCACTCCTCTGACCCTGACCAATAACTCAACCTTCCCCCGCCTCTAACCATAACCACCACTCCCTCCCCTACCAATAACCACTCTCAACCTCCTTCCATAACCACCACTTCCTCTCCCTGCCAATACCCACCACCACATTGTTAATGTACTAATTTTGTTAAAAGAAGATATCAAAAAAAAAAACAGCTAATCTTACTTTTAGAGAATAGTTTTAAAATTGCTTTTTGCTGCTTAAATCCCAATTCCTTTTTTTGGGGGGGAGGAAATTTAAAAAAATTGAAATACTGCTTCTCACGATGACATGCTTACTTTCAACACTTCCCATGGTGGACAGTTTTGATAACAAGAATTGAGCGACTAAATCTTGATGTTCATTATGTATTATTATGAATTAGTCTCTGTTGAATGGTTTGAAACGAGAAACTGGACTGTGTGTATTCCTGATTTACATTTTAATTGAAAAAGAAAATAGATATAAATTTCTCTATTCTGATGGCTTATAAAGGGCTGTTTCTTGGTTCCATTCGAGAGCTTCAGTATTATTATTTAACTGTATATTATCAACCTAATTGCGGCTCTGGCAAAGCTCTACTTCTGTATAGTCACGTGCATTGTGTAACAGGAGCTCTGCGATTAATGTGAATACGAGGATACCTTCTGGTGTCATTGTGGTACGAGGGGCTGTATTACAGCAGTGTGGGGATAACGTTTTTTGTGGGATTCGAACTGCGGACCAGAACAAACGTTTATATAATTAATTTTATTATACTATTTAATCATTAAATAGTGGTTGTAGTAATTTTTAGTTACTCTAAAGACTTTTTTATGTCTCTGAATATTAAATAAAATTACGTCTAGAGTAATGCTGAGCCATGTCTTAATGTGGTGTATCTTTCTCTGGAGTGAATAATTGTAGCGAGTGAATCCCAAGATCATTTCTTCTCTCTTATGGTCAGTTATTCTCTCCCTCCCTCACCTTTCCCTCCTCGGACCTACTCCATTTCTGTCTCCATTCTCTTATCAGAAGAGATCCTTCATTAACGGGGGAATTGGTCAGTGGAAGTCCAAGAACCCTGGGGTTCCTGTGTGGGTGTGTGGTGTGTGTGTGTGTGTGTGTGTGTGTTGTGTGTGTGTTTGTGTGTTGTGTGTGTGAGGGTGTGTTTTGTGTGTGTGTGAGTGACAGTAAACAAGCAGAGATGACGGTGGGTGTGTTGGTATACAGAGCGTGACATCACAGCTCAGAGTGTCTTGCTACACATAACAACACTACACATGTGTGCTTCAGCTCTTTGGGGTCCCACCTATCATGTTTTTACCTCAATTTACATCTGTCATTACGTTGTAGTTGTTACAAGTAGCAGAGCAACATGACCTCGTGTAGTTCATACTGTCTCTAGACATTATATTAATTTTTTTATGTAATTTCCAGAAGTGTAACATCCTGCCATCTAGTAATACCTATTTAATTTTTTTTTACCTTTTAACCTATTCTATTTTTTACCTTCTTCACACTTATTACATTTTTTAAATCTTCTATTATATCTATACCATTTTTTATCTCATTTTATACCTATTCCATTTTTACCCTCTGTATCCTATTTCCTTTTTGTTAACCACATTATATTGGCTGTCCTGTTTTCAACCATTGTTCTGACACCTAAGACTTCAGAACTCGGTCGACCTACACTCTTAAATTATATGTTAATATTAGTTGTGTCTACACTAATTCTTCCTTGTCCCATTCTTCTTCGATGAATACCTGTTTGTGGAATATAATATTTCCCACTATCAAAAGTTTTCTTTAAAAGTTTTGAGTTTTCTGAGATCTGTATTATTGGTCAAGTACACCTGGCCATACTCTCTTACAGTGAGGTCAAGTTTACATGCTGTGATGTGTGGTCTTATCTTATGTTGTACGTAGTTTGAAGAAAAGAAAAAGTTCAGTTGCTGTGATCTATGGTCGTATCTTGTGTTGTAGTTTGAAGAAATATTAACTGCTGTAATTTGTGGTCGTATCTTGTGTTGTAGTTTGAAGAAATATTAACTGCTGTAATTTGTGGTCGTATCTTGTGTTGTAGTTTGAGGAAAGTAAAGTCTAGTTGCTGTAATCTATGGTCGTATCTTAACTCAAATTAACGCGAAATTTTGTGAGGTGAAAGGTTTATAGGGAGGGTGATATGATCATAAGTCTGCAAGATGTTGCTAGACTGAGTCTACACCGTTTGTCTTCTTGTTCCTGGCTCTGAATGTGTGTGTGTGTACTAACCTTATTGTGGTTGCCTCTTCACTGGTCCCCACTAGGTCCACTCTCTCCCTACCCGAAGACCTTTATCATACCTCTTTTTAAAGCAATGTATGGATGCTGCCTCCACCATCTCACTTTCCAGACTATCCCATTTCCTGACAACTCTGTGACTGAAGAAATACTTTCTTAGATTCCTGTGACTCGTCTGAGTCTTCAGTTTCTAATTGGGATCCCTTGTTGCTGTGTCCCATCTCTGAAACTTTCTGTCCCTATCCACCTTTGTTTTAATTTCTATCTCATTATTTTGTGTTGTGTGTGGGTGAGGTGTGTGTGTGTGTTTGTGGTGTGTTGTGTGTTGTGTGTGTGTGTGTGGGTGTGTGTGTTGTGTGTGTGTGTGTGTGTGTGTGGTTGAGTGTTTTGTGTGTGTGGTGTGTGCAGCAACGTAGATGTCGGGGCAAGGCAGGTCGAAGGATTGCAGGTTGGGGCGGAAGTTGTTGTGGAGAGACAAGAGAGAGAGAGTCTCTGCATAGAGTATTGAAGTGACAAGGGCCGTATTGTGGAGTACAAACCATCTCGCTGTCTCTATCTCTGTTTCTGTCTGTCTGTGTTTTTGTCTGTCTCTGTCGTCTGTCTCCTGTCTGTCTGTCTGTCTGTCTCTCTCTCTCTCCTCTCTCTTCCTCTCACACACAAGGTTCTCGTCACTCTCTCTCGTCGCACTTCCTCTTCTCTCCTCTGACGCTCTCGTACCCTTTCCTCGTCTTCTCTCCTCGACTTCCTTACCACTCGCTGCAGATCTCCTCTCTGGACCTCTCCTCCTGCACTCCTCCCTCTTTCTCCTCACACCGCGTCTCCCTCTACGCTCTGTCTCTCCTACTCGCACTCCCTACGTCCGACCTCATCAGTCTCACTCTCATCTCGCACCACCTCCCCAAGAATCTCACACACATTTCCCTCACTCCACTCTTCATACATTCTGCCTATCGTCAACTCTCTCTCTCTCCGCTAATTTAGCTTTCTTGATCACATTCATTGTCTTGAAGGTTGTCTTGTTACTTGAACCATTGTCTTGAAGGTTGTCTTGTTACTTGAACCATTGTCTTGAAGGTTGTCTTGTTACTTGAACCATTGTGTTGAAGGTTTTTGTCCTTGTACTTGAAACCATTGGGTTCTTGAAGGGTTTTCTTGTTACTTGAACCATTGTCTTGAAGGTTTGTCTTGTGTACTGAACCATTTGGTTGATGTTGTCTGTTACTTGAACATTGTGTTGAAGGTTTCTGTCATGTTAACTTTGAAACCAGTTGTTACTTAAGTTGTCTGTTACTGAACCAATGTCTGAAAGGTTGTCTTGTTACTTGAACCATTTGTCTTGAAGGTTGTCTTGTTACTTGTAACCATGACTTGAATGTTGTCTTGTTTACTTGAACCATTGTCTTGAAGGTTGTCTTGTTACTTGAACCATTGTCTTGAAGGTTGTCTTGTTACTTGAACCATTGTGTTGAAGGTTGTCTTGTTACTTGAACCATTGTCTTGAACGTTGTCCTTAGTTACTTAACCATGTCTTGAAGATTGTCTTGTTACTTGAACCATTTGTCATGAAAGGTTTGTCTTGTTTACTTGAACCATTGTCTAGAGGGTGTTACTTGAACTAATGTGGTGGGTGGCAAGTACCCTTTGGCTTCAATAAGTCAGCTGTCATTTAATGAGGTCAATTGAGTCAGAGATGTTCAAGAAACAGAGGTCAAGGGTCTCTCAAGAGGACATCGACTAGCTCCTACTGGGTCCTTGATCAACCAGGCGCTGCTGATGGTCGTTGAGTTTAGTAAGCTATCGAGCTGGAAATATGGCCATGCCGGTACATGTAATTAGATAAATGGTTACACATACCGCCAGTAAGATGAATTAGACAACACGTTGTAACACTCGGGTATCTTTATTAATGTGATACGTTTCTAAACACATGAGCTTCAGATCAGTACCCGAGATACAGAGAATTAAATGGTGAAGAACAGGAGTTGAGGAGTGTAGTCAGCTCCTACCACCTGAGTCGAATGTGATTGACTCCTGGCTGAGCGACTGCCTCACACTCTTTCTTATCTATCAACAGAGGAATGCCACCGTGAGTGTCGAGAACGTCTCCACAAGATCAGGATCAAGTATGAGTAATTAATAATAATTGGTGTCAATTATTTCAAAGACTCTCAGGAGTGTTCCCGAGGATGTCAACACAGGAGAGCCTGGTAGCGAGGTGTGATACTGTAAACAGGTGTGACTGAGGGAAGAAGGAGTGATACTGGTAACAGTGAGGCTGAGGAACAGTAGGTTGATACTTGTAACAGGTGGTGGCTGAGGAAGGAGTGATGACTGGTAACAGGTGTAGAGCTGAGGGAAAGATGTGATACTGGTACCGGATATGCGAGGTAAAGAGGTGATACTGTGTAACAGGTGTGGCTGAGAGATATAGGTGATACTGGCTAACAGGTGTGACTAGGGAAGAGGTGATACTGTAACAGGTGATGACTGAGGGAATATGGTTATACTGGTAGACAGGTGTTGCTTAGGTAAGATGGTGATACTGGTAAACAGTGTGGCTGAGGAGATGAGGTGAACTTGTAACAGGTGGACTGAGGAAGAGTGATACTGGTAAACAGGGTGTGTACTGAGGGAATAGGATGATACTGGTTAACAGGTGTGGCTGAGGGAAGATGTGATACTGGTAACAGGTTGGCTGAGGGTAGAGGTGATACTGTAACAGGTGTGGCTGAGTAGATAGGCTGAAACTGTTAACATGTGTGACATGAGGAAAGAGAATGATACTGGTAACAGTTTTGACTGACGGGGAAGAGCTGTATACTGGAAACAGAGGTGTGGCTGAGAGATGAGGTGATACTGGTAACGAGTGTGGCTGAGGGAAGAGGTGAACTGTGGTAAAAAAAAAAAAAAACAGGGGGGGGGGGGGTGGTGACTTGAGGGAATGATGGTGAACGGTTAACTGTGTGAAAGATGGGAGCAAGAGGTGATACTTGGTGAACAGTGTGTGGCTGAGTAAGAGTTGAACTGGTAACGAGGTTGTTGGCTGAGGGAAGAGGTGATATCAACTGTTATACATGTGTGACTGGAGGGAAGAGTTGATACTGGTAACAGGTGTGGTCTGAGGGAAGATGTGATACTGTAACTAGGTGTGACTGAGTAAAGATGAGATACTGGTAACTGAGGAGTGCTGAGGGAAAGTGAAACTGTTTAACAGATTGGTGGCTGAGGGAAGAGGTGCATACTGTGTAACATGATGGTGCTGACGGAAAGAGGTGATACTGGTAACGAGGTGTGGCTGAGCGAAGAGGTGATACTGGTAAGCAATGTTTTGCTTGAGGGAAAGGTGATACTGACTTGTAACGAGGTTGTGACCATGAGTTGAAGTTGATACTGGTAACATGTGTGTCGTGAGAAGAGGTGATACTTGTAAAAGGTGTGGCTGATGGGAAGAGGTGATACTGGTAACAGGTGAGGCTGACGAAGCGAGGTGGAAACTGGTAACCAGGTGGTACTGGAGGGAAAGGTGATACTGGTAACTATGTGTTGCGGGGGAAGGAAGTTGATACTCGGTAACAGGTGTACTGAGTGAAGAGGTGATAACTGGTAACAGGTGTTGCTGAGGGAAAGGTGATACGAGGTAACAGGTGTGGATTAGGGTGAATGAGGTGATACTGGATCACAGTGTTGCTGACGGAAGAGTGAAACTGTGTAACAGTTGTCAGAGCGAAGAGGTATACTGGTAACAGTAGGTGTGGGCTGAGGGCAAGGTATACAGTAACGAGTGTGGCTGAGGGAGAAGTGATACTGGTAAACGAGGTGTGGTTCTTAGAATGGAGAAGGATTGATACAGGTAACATGTGTTGTGCTGAGGGAAGAGGATGATAACATGGTAACAGGTGGCTGAAGGGAAGATGTGATACTGTAACACGTTGTGACTGAGGGAAGAGGTGATACTGGTAACAGTGTGGCTGCGGGAAGAGGTGACACTGCGTAACAGGTTTGGCTGAGGGACAGAGGTATACTATTGAACAGGTGTGGGCTCTGAGTTAAGTGAGGTTAAACTGGGAAACCAGTAGTGACTGATGGGAAGATGTTATACTGGTAACAGTGTTGGCTGAGGGAAGAGGTGAGTACTGGTAACAGTGTGGCTGAGGGGAAGAGTGTGTAATAACTGGAACATGTGTGGCTGAGGGAAAGGGATACTATGTAACAGGTGTTGCTGAGGAAGAGGTGACTGCAGTGTAACAGTGGACTGAGGAAGAGGTGATACTGTAACAAAGGAGTGGCTGAGGGAAAGAGGTGTAGCACTTGGTAACAGGTGTGGCTGAGGGAAGAGGGTGATACTGGTAACAGGTGAGCTGTGAGGTAAGAGTTGATACTGGTACAGGTGTGGCTGAGGAAGAAGTATTACAGGTAACATGTGTGGCTGAGTAAGAGGTTGATACTGGAACAGGTGTGTTTGAGGGTAGAGGTGATACTGGTAACAGGATGTGCGAGGGAAGAGGTGATAATTGTAACAGGTGTGACCTGAGGGAAGAGGTGAATACTGGAAACAGTTGTTGCAGAAGGGAATAGGTGATACTGGTACAGGTGTGGCTGAGGAGGAATAGGTGATATCTGGTAACAGGTGTGACTGAGGAAGAGGATGAAACTGATGAGAACGAGTTGTGACTGAGGGAAGAGGTGATACAGGTACAGGTGTTACTGAGGAATAGGTGATACTGGGTAACATGTTGGCTGAGGGAAGAGGTGATACTGTTAACATGTGTGGCGAGGAAAGGTGATACTGTTGACCAGGTGTTACTGAGTAAGAGGTGATACTGGAAACAGGTGGTGACCTGAGGGAAGAGGTGATTCTGGTAACTGGGTGTGGGGCCTGAGGGAATATGTGATACTGGTAACCAGGTGTGTGTTGAGGAAGGGTGATACTGGTAGAACCAAGGTGTGGTTGAAGCGGAAGAGGTGATACTGGTAACAGGTGTGGCTGAGGGAAGAGGTGATACTGGTAACAGGTGTGGCTGAGGGAAGAGGTGATACTGGTAACAGGTGTGGCTGAGGGAAGAGGTGATACTGGTAACAGGTGTGGCTGAGGGAAGAGTGTGATACTAGTACTGGTTGTGGCTGAGGAAGAGGTGAATACTGGTAACAGGTGTGGCTGAGGGAAGAGGTGATACTGGTAACAGGTGTGGCTGAGGGAAGAGGTGATACTGGTAACAGGTGTGGCTGAGGGAAGAGGTGATACTGGTAACAGGTGTGGCTGAGGGAAGAGGTGATACTGGTAACAGGTGTGGCTGAGGGAAGAGGTGATACTGGTAACAGGTGTGGCTGAGGGAAGAGGTGATACTGGTAACATGTGTGGCAGAGGAAAGAGGTCTGATACTGGTAACGAGGTGGTGGCTTAGGGAAGATTTGATACTGGTAACAGGGGTGGCTGAGAGAAAAAGTGATACTGGTAACAGGTGTGGCTGAGAGAAGAGGTGATACTGGTAACAGGTGTGGCTGAGGGAAGAGGTGATACTGGTAACAGGTGTGGCTGAGGGAAGAGGTTATACTTATAAAGTGTGGCGAGGAAGAGGTGGTCGTGTTAACACGGTGTGGCTGAGGGAAAAGGTGTACTGGTAACAGGTGTGGCTGAGGGAAAGGTGATACTGGTAACAGTATGTGGCTGATGGAAGAGTTGAAACAGGTAACAGGTGTGACTGAGGAAGAGGTGATACTGTGCCCAGTGTGGCTGAAGGGAAGAGGTGATACTGGTGTCAAGTTGGCTGAGGGAAGACAGGTGATACAGGTGCCAGGGTGTCTGAGGAAGAGGTGATACTGGTTGCCAGTGTGGCTGAGGAAGAGAGGTGGTACTGTAACCGAAGGTGTAGGCTTGAGAGGAAGAGGTGATACTGGTACCAGGTGTGGCTGAGGGAAGAGGTGATACTGGTGCCAGGTGTGGCTGAGGGAAGAGGTGATACTGGTGCCAGGTGTGGCTGAGGGAAGAGGTGATACTGGTGTCCGGAGGTGTGGCGAGGGAAGAGGTTTTAAACGGAAACGAGCGTGTGGCATGGATGGAAGAGGTGATACGGTAACAGGTGTGGCTGAGGGAAGAGGTGATACTGTCCAGGTGTGTCTTGAGGGAAGAGGTGATACATGGTGCAGGAGTGTCTGAGGGAAGATGTGATACTGGTCTGCCAAGGTGTGGCTGAGTAAGAAGGTGATACTGGTGCCAGTGGCGCTGAGGGCGAAGAAGTGTTATACTGTGCCAGGTTGTGCTGAGGAAGATGTATACGGTGCATGTGGTGGGCTGAAGGGAAGAGGTGATACTGGTGCCTAGTTGGATGAGGCGTAAAAATGCGTTGCGGATGCTTAATAATAACGCCTCGCTAATATAACAATAAGACTTTGTATTGGTTGTTAAGGTAACAATTGCAAACACTGCCACTTTTTATGGAGTGACGAGGCTGGTAATTTTAACTACGGGAAGGCGGGCAGAGAAGTATTGGGAAGGAGGAGAGGCAGTTGAGGGAAATAAGGGGAGAGAAGGCTGTTAAAGAAATGATGATGGGGAGCAGAAAGTGATAACACTCTCAATGGTCACATGCAATGAATTTTCCACATCCGGGGAAGTCGCCTCATCCTAACACTGTATACGAAGTGCTATTTTTGAGTAGCTGATGTGTATAAGATACATGTTAAAGTTGTTGGTCGACGTGTGTTCACCGGCCCCCCCTTCCTCTCTCCGAGATTTATGATGAACGGCAGTTGTGTGTGTTTGTGTGAGTAATGTGGGTGTGTGGGGGGGAGGGTAGAGACGGGAGTGTGGTTATGTGTGTGTGTAATGTTTGTGTGTGTGTGCAATGAATGTGTGCACGGAGTGTGTGTGTGTGTGAGTGTGTGCAGGGAGTGTGTATATGTGTGTGTGTGTGGTGTCAACCTGGGTCTACCACAAGGTGTGCTTTGCCAACTCTTCCTCAGCTGTAAATAACGTGCGTGGGATTTCCAACTATTTAAGTGACTGTGATGTCTGCCTCGCTGCCAGACGTTGCCCTCTTGCTCATGTAATTTGTTTACTGGCGATGAATTAGCTATACTTAAATATCCGTTAATTGACGCACTCTAAAATGTCGGAAAATCATTGTTTTATTATAGTTTAGTGCTCTTAAACATAAGGCCTTGAAAACTGAGATAGAGGGAGGGAGAGAGAGAGAGAGAGAGAGAGAGAGAGAGAGAGAGAGAGAGAGAGAGAGAGAGAGAGAGAGAGAGAGAGAGAGAGAGAGAGAGAGAAAGAGAGAGCGAGTAAAGTACAAATGATGCAAATCTAACACAACATTTACACAACCACACCAAGGTTGCTTCCATTACGCTCATTGAACCCGGAAATATATCTCTCATAGTCTGTTACCTTGTGTCAGTGTTAATGTTTTGGCGTCCTAACTCTCAGGTCTGATGTAGTCTTCAAGACCACTATATATTAGAGGCTGCATATATTTATTCTGTATGTATAACCTTTACGCATGTATACGCATTGAGAAAGCAAGACACAATTCACTGCCTCTAGTCACACCAGCAAATTATACTCCCAGGAGTGCAGGCGAGAAAGATTCGTCATAATTTACGCCTGGAAAACCCTAGAGGGGCTAGTTACCCGTCAGCACAGTGAAATAAATCTGCACGGGAGTGCAAGGCACGGCACACGGTGCAACATATCAACAATGAACAGCAGCAGTGTAAGGAGTACACTGTGGAAACAACAGTAGACTAAAGGATAGTAACTAGATTAAGAGATGAACAAGAGGGAACGTTAGTGTACCTGGAACAAGCCACAACATCCCAATTATTATGAATGGAAACTGGACATTTTGGTCCTTCCTGGATCATATTGAAATCCCTTTTAATCCAAGATGGTCCGAAGCGTCGTCTTGATTCCATCTGCAAGTTAAATAATATGTCTTAGCCTAGGTGAAGGATTTTTCATTATTCTACGTGCTGCTGTTGGGAATTAGAGCTGCTCCCTTCCCTTCCTTGGATTAAACCTCATTGCCTCTCACTCCCTCCCAAGTGCTTCATATCCCTTAAGGTGTGTGTACTCACATAGTTGTGGTTGCAGGGGTCGATTCATAGCTCCTGGCCCCGCATCTTTACTGGCCGCTAGTGTGTGTGTGTGTGTGTGTGTGTATCCCTGTGTAACTTGTCGCCGAACTCTCCAGGTTGTGGTCGTCGGGGTCGAGTCTGGGCTTTTGCAGACTTCCTAAATGAACGGTAGTTAATAACACGGCGACTGGCAGATAGGCTGATCGGCAGGTAGGTAATTAGGTACTTGATTAGTATTCTGATAATTATGTTTTAGCAGAAGAATCTCTTAAGTAATTGGGGGTCAGAGTGAATGGGAGAGTGACAGGTTCGGTAGCAGGTTGAGTGGGAGAGTGACAGGTTCGGTAGCAGGTTGTGTGGGAGAGTGACAGGTTTGGTAGCAGGTTGAGTGGGAGAGTGACAGGTTTGGTAGCAGGTTGTGTGGGAGAGTGACAGGTTTGGTAGCAGGTTGAGTGGGAGAGTGACAGGTTCGGTAGCAGGTTATGTGGGAGAGTAACAGGTTCGGTAGCAGGTTGTGTGGGAGAGTGACAGGTTCGGTAGCAGATTGAGTGGGAGTGTGACAGGTTAGGTAGCAGGTTGAGTGGGAGAGTGATAGGTTCAGTAGCAGGTTGTGTGGGAGACTGACAGGTTTGGTAGCAGGTTGTGTGGGAGAGTGACATGTTCGGTAGCAGGTTGAGTGGGAGAGTGACAGGTTCGGTAGCAGGTTGAGTGGGAGAGTGACAGGTTCGGTAGCAGATTGAGTGGGAGAGCGACAGATTTGGTAGCAGGTTGTATGGGAGAGTAACGGGTTCGCTAGCAGGTTGAGTGGGAGAGTGACGGGTTCGCTAACAGGTTGAGTGGGAGAGTAACAGACAAGAGGAGTATAGATGAAGTATGATGTGGAATGTGTAAGACAAGACAGATCTCGGCACCCAGGATGTTGCTGGATGATCTGCCAAGCGTGGAAAACACCTGACTTCGAGGGCGGGCCGCCCATGATGTTGTAGTCAGGAGGTGTGGAGGGCGGGCCGCCCACGATGTTGCAGTCAGGAGGTGTGGAGGGCGGGCCGCCCACGATGTTACAGTCAGGGTAAGAATGGTGTCAAGCGTGGAGGACAAGGAAGATGTCAAGCGTGGAGAACAAGGAAGGCATCAGGCGTGGAAGACAAGGAAGATGTCAAGCGTGGAGAACAAGGAAGGCATCAGGCGTGGAAGACAAGGAAGATGTCAAGCGTGGAGAACAAGGAAGGCATCAGGCGTGGAAGACAAGGAAGATGTCAAGCGTTGAGAACAAGGTATCAAGCGTGGAGGGAGGGTTGAACAGGTGGCGTGGAGGGGCGAGACGAGGCAAGGTCAAAGGGGTTATAACTAGTAGTTCTAGACACGCCGTTCCTAGGAGTAACCCTTTTCTTAGGCGCCTCCAGTTAGAAAGGGACGTGTACTTTTCTCAGAATGGTCCTTGGCTGCTCAGGTAAATTGAGGACGCTGTTTAGGCGGTTTCTGTGAAAATATTAGGCCTTTATAAAACATTATATGGTATTAAATATTACTTCTTGTTGGTTACATTCGCTCATATGGAAGTACGCCATAGTGTACTGGCAGTAATAGTGAAGCATGGTGTACTGGCAATAATAATGAAGCATGGTGTACTGGCAATAATAATGAAGCATGGTGTACTGGCAATAATAGTGAAGCATGGTGTACTGGCAATAATAATGAAGCATGGTGTACTGGCAATAATAATGAAGCATGGTGTACTGGCAATAATAATGAAGCATGGTGTACTGGCAGTAATAGTGAAGCATGGTGTACTGGCAATAATAATGAAGCATGGTGTACTGGCAATAATAATGAAGCATGGTGTACTGGCAATAATAATGAAGCATGGTGTACTGGCAGTAATAGTGAAGCATGGTGTACTGGCAGTAATAGTGAAGCATGGTGTACTGGCAATAATAATGAAGCATGGTGTACTGGCAGTAATAAGAAGCATGTGTACTGGCAATAATAATGAAGCATGGTGTACTGGCAATAATAATGAAGCATGGTGTACTGGCAGTAATAGTGAAGCATGGTGTACTGGCAATAATAGTGAAGCATGGTGTACTGGCAATAATAATGAAGCATGGTGTACTGGCAATAATAATGAAGCATGGTGTACTGGCAATAATAATGAAGCATGGTGTACTGGCAATAATAATGAAGCATGGTTACTGGCAATAATAATGAAGCATGGTGTACTGGCAATAATAGTGAAGCATGGTGTACTGGCAATAATAATAAAGCATGGTGTACTGGCAAAAAAAATAAAGCATTTTGTACGGGGCTAAAATAAAGGCATGGTGTACTGGAAATAAAAAATGAAACAGGGTGAAACGGGCAAAATAATGAAGCATGTTGTACGGGCAGTAATATGAACCCTTGGTGTACGGCCCAATAATATAAAACCCATGGTGTACTGGAAATAAAATGAAGCAGGTGTACTGGCAATAAAAATAAGCATGGGTACGGAAAATAAAAAAGGGAAGCATGGTGTACGGGCCAAAAATTTAATGAATCTGGGTACGGGCAATAAAAAGTGAAGCATGGTGTACTGGAAAAAAATAATGAAGCAGGGTGTACTGGCCGTAAAAGTAAGAAAGGGGGTGTACGGGGAATAAAATAAAGCATGGGTCCGGCAAAATAGGGGAAGAAATGGTGTACTGGGCAAAATTTAGTAAAGGGATGGTTACGGGCAAAAATTAATAAAAGCAGGGTTTTACGGGCATAATAGTAAAACAGGTTTTACTGGCAATAATAGGGAAGCATGGTGTAACGCAATAATAATGAAGCAGGGTGTACGGGCAGTAAAGTAAACCCATGGGGGGTACGGAATAATAGTGAACCCTTGGTTACGGCAATAAAAAAGAAAAGGGTGTACGGGCAATAATAATGAAGAAATGGGTTACTGCAAAAATAGTGAAGCAGGTGTACTGGCAATAATAATGAAGAAAGGAAAAACTGGCAATAATGTGAACAGGGTTAAACTGGCAGTAATAATGAAAAAAATGGTGTACTGGCATAAAAATTAAGCATGGGGGTACTGGCAAAATTAATGAAGCATGGGGGACGGGCCAATAATAATAAGTTTTGGGGGTACGGGCCCGAAATAGTGAAGCATGGTGAAACGGGCAATAATAATGAAGCTTTGGAAACCTGCAGAAAATAGTGAAGCAGGTGTACGGGCAATAATAATGAAGCATGGTGTACTCCCATTTAATAGGAAGCAGGTGTACGGGAAAATAATAATGAAGCTTTGGTTTTACTGGCAATAAAATGAAGCAGGGTGTACGGGCCGTAAAAGTGAAGCATGGTGTACGGCAAAAAATGAAGCATTTTTTAAAACCGGGCAATAAATAATAAGCATGGTGTCCCTGGCAGTTTTAGTGAAGCTTTGGGGACGGGGAAAATAATAATAAAGGGCATGGTGAAAACTGGCAGTAATAGTGAAGCATGGTGTACTGGCTAATAAAAAAAGGGCATGGTGTACCGGGCAAAATAAAGGGGGGGGCATGGTGTACTGGCATAATAGTAAAGCATGGTGTACTAGCAATAAAAAGAAGGAAAGGTGAACGGGCAAAAATAGGAAGCATGGTGTCGGGCAATAATAATGAAGCATGGTGACTGGGCACAAATTTAGTGAAGAAATGGTTTTACTGGCAAAAATAATGAAGCAGGGTGAAATTGGCAATAATAAGGAAGCATGGGAACGGCAATAATAATAAAGCAGGGTGACGCAAAAAATTAAGCAGGTGAAACGGGCAGAAATTTTTTTGAAGTTTTGGTTTTACTGGCAATAATAAAAAAAAGCAGGGTGTAGCCCAAAATGAAGCATGGGAAACTGGGCAATAATAATGAAGCATGGGGGACGGGCAAAAAAAGGGAAGAAATGGGGGACTGGCAATAATAATAAAGGGCATGGTGTCCGGGCAATAATATAAAGGGACATTTTGTACTGGCAATAATAATGAAGCTTTGGTGAAACTGGAAATAATAAAAGCATGAGAAAGGGCATTTAAAAGTGAAGCTTTGGTGACTGGCAATAAAATAAGCAGGTGTACTGGCAATAATAATGAAGCAGGGTTTTATTTGGCAATAATAAGAAGGGGGGTTTTATTTGGGCAAAAATAATAAAAGCAGGTGTCCCGGCAATAAAAATTTAAGCATGGGTATGGCAGTAATAAAAAGGGCAGGGTGAACGGGAAAGAAATATTTAAGCATGGTGTACTTGGCAATAAAAATTTGAAGCAGGGGTGTACTGCAATAATAAAAAGCATGGTGTCGGGGAAATTTAATAATAAAGGGCATGGTGTACGGCAAAAATAATGAAGCAGGGTTACTGGCAGTAATATGAACCTTTTGTACTGGCAAAAATAGTGAAGCAGGGTGTACGGGCAATTTTAAATGAAAAAGGTTACTGGCAAAAAATATGAACAGGTTCCCGGGCAATAAAAAATGAAGCAGGGTGTACTGGCAATAATATGAAGCATGGGTACTGGCAAAATAATGAAGCAGGGGGACTGGCAAAATAATAAAAGCATGGTGTACGGGAAATTTAAAAAATGAAGAAAAGGGGTACGGGGCAATAATAATGAAGCAGGTGTACTGGCAATAATAAAAAAGCATGGGTACGGCCAAAAATTTAAAAAAAACATGGGTGTCCCGGCAAAATTTAGTGAAGCAGGGGTGACTGGCAGAAATTAATGAAGAAATGGGGGACTGGAAATAATAGTGAACCCAAGGTGAAACGGGAAAATTTAATAATGGGGGGGCATGGGTACTGGCAATAATAATGAACATGGTGAAACTGGCATAATAATGAAGCAGGGGTGTGGGGGCAATAAAAAAATGAAGCAGGTGTACTGGCAGTAATATTGAAGCATGGTGTACTGGCAATAATAATGAAGCCTGGGGGACTGGCAATAATAATAAAACAGGGTGTACGGGAAATAAAATGAAGCATGGGTACTGGCAATAATAATGAAGCATGGGGGTACTGGCAATAATAATGAAGCATGGGGGACTGGCAAAAATTTAAGGAAGCATGGTTTTACGGGCAAAAATAAGGAAGAAAGGGTTTTACTGGCAATAAATAATAAAGGAGGGGGTACTCAAAAAAATAAACCCCACATGGGGGTACGGGCCAATAATAATAAAAGCGGGTTTGTACTGGAAATAAAATTGAAGCATGGTTACGGGCAGTAATAGGTGAAGCAGGGTGTACTGGCAGAAATGGGGGGGAAGCAGGGACGGGCAGTAATAGTGAAGCAGGGTAGCGGCAGAAATTATAAGCAGGGTTTACTGGCATAATAGTGAACATGGTGAAACGGCAGAAATAGTGAAGAAAGGTGTACGGGAAATAATAGTAAAGGGCTTTGGTTTTACTTCATAATATAAAGCAGGGTGTACTGGCAGTAATATGAAGCAGGGTGTACTGGCATAAAAATTAAAAGCAGGTGAACGGGGCATAATATAAAAGCATGGTGTACGGGGCAGTAATAATGAAGCATGGTGTACGGGCATAATAGTGAAGCAGGGGTGTACTGGCAGTAATAATGAAGCAATGTGTACGGGCAGTAAAAATAAGCATGGTGTACGGGCAATAATAATGAAACAGGGTTTAAACGGGCAAAAAAAAGAAGCAGGGTTTGTACGGGCCCAAATAAAATAAAGCATGGTGTACTGGGCCAATAATAATGAAGCAGGAGTTCTGGGCAATAAAAATAAGGGCATGGGGGACTGGCAATAAAAGGAAGCAGGGTGTACTTGGCCCATAAAAATAAAAGCATGTGTACGGGGCAATAATAAGAAGCAGGGTTACGGCAAAAATAATGAAGCATGGTGTATTTGGCATAATAGTAAAGAAATGGTGTACGGGCCCGGGGTAATGTGAAGCATGGGAACGGGCCAGTAATATTTAAAAGAAAGGTGTACGGGCAGTAATAGTGGAAGCAGGGGTGAAACGGGCGGGAATTTTAAAAGGTAAAGCAGGGTTTGTACTGGCAGTAATAGTGAAGCAGGGGTTTACTGGAAAGTAAAAATAAAGCATGGGGATGGCAGTAATAGTAAAAGCATGGTTTTCTGGCATAATATGAACCCATGGAGTACTGGCAGTAATAATGAAGCTTTGGTGAAACTTGGCAGAAAATAGTGAAGCATGGTGTACTGGCAGTAATAAATGAAGCATGGTGTTCTGGCAATAAAAATTTATCTTTGGTGTACGGGGAAATAAAAAATAAAGGCAGGTGTACTGGCAGTAAAAATAAGCATGGTTTCGGGCAGTAATAATGAAGCGGGTTGTACTGGCAATAAAATAAGCAGGGTGAAACTGGCATAATAAGAAGCATGGTGTCCGGGCAAAAAATAATGAAGAAAGGTTGACGGGCCCAGAAATGGGAAAAGCATGGGGGTACTGGCAGAAATTGGGAAGAAAGGTTGTACTGGCAGTAAAAAGTAAACCCATGGGTACGGGCTTTAAAAAAGTGAAGAAAGGTGTACTGGCAGAATAGTGAACCCTGGTGTACGGGGCAGTAATAGTGAAGAAATTTTTTACTGGCAGTAATAGTAAAGCATGGTGACGGGGCAAAATAGTGAAGCAGGGTGAAACGGCGGGTAATAGTAAAGCATGGTGTACTGGCAGTAAAATGAACGGTTTTACGGGCCCGTAAAAAGTGAAGCATGGGACGGGCAAAAAAAATGAAGAAAGGTGTACGGGCAAAAATAATGAAGCAGGGTGTACGGCAATAATAATAAAGGGCATGGGACGGCGAAATAATGAAGATGGTTACTGGCAGTAATAATGAAGCAGGGTGTACTGGCAGTAAAAAATGAAGCAGGTGTAACGGGCAAAAATTAATGAACAGGGGGTGTACTGGCAATAAAAATAAGAAAGGGTGTACTGGCAAAAAATAATGAAGCATGGGTACGGAGAAATATTGAAGCATGGGGGTATTTGGCAGTAATAGTGAAGCGGGTGTACTGGCAGAAAATTTGAACCCGGTGTACGGGCAGTAATAGTGAAGCATGGTGTACTGGCAGTAAAAATGAAGCATGGTGAAACTGGGCATAATAGGGGAAGCATGGTGAAACTGGCAGAAATAGTGAAGCAGGTGTCTGGCATTAAAAATAAACATGGTGAAACGGGCGTAATAGTGAAGCATGGTGTACGGGCCAGTAATAATGAAGAAATGGGTAACGGCAAATAATGAAGCGGGTTACTGGCAAAAATAATGAAAAAGGGGGCTGGAAAAAAATTAATGAAGCTTGGTGTACTGGCAAAAATAGTGAAGCAGGGTGTAGGGCAAATAATGAAGCATGGTGTACTGGCAGAAATAGTGAAGCATGGTGTACGGGGAAAGTAATAATGAACCCATGTGTACTGGCAGTAAAATTAAGCAGGGTTTACTGGCAGTAATAATGAAACAGGGGTTACTGGCATTAAATTGGGTTGAAGCATGGTGACGGGCAGTAATAGTAAGCATGGTGTACGGGCAGTAATAATAAAAGCAGGTGAAACTGGCAGTAATAGTGAAGAAATGGTGTCTGCGAAAAATTTAAGCATGGTGTACGGGCAGTAATAGTGAAGCATAGTGAAACTGGCAGTAAAAAATAAAACAGGGTGTACGGGCATAATATTTGAAGAAATGGGGGTTACGGGCAGTAAAATGAAGCATGGGTCGGGCAGTAATAGTGAACTTTGGTTACGGGCCCATAATAGGAAGCATGGTGTACTGGCAGAAATAGGAAGCAGGTGAAACTGGCAGTAATAAGAAGCATGGTGTACGGGGAAAGTAATAAGAAGAAAATGGTGTACTGGCGGGAATAGTAAAGCAGGTGAAACCTGGCAGTAATGGGTAAGAGGGTGTACTGGCAGAAATAAAAGCATGGTGTACGGGCCCAGTAAAAGTGAAGCATGGTGAAACTGGCAGTAATAATGAAGCATGGGTACTGGCAGAAATAATGAAGAAAGGGTGTACTGGCAGAAAATAATGAAGAAATGGGGGTACGGGCAGAAAATGTGAAGCAGGGGTTACGGGCAGTAATAGTGAAGCAGGGTTTACTGCAGTAAAAAATTAAACATGGTGTAGGGGCATAATATGAAGAAAGGTGTACGGGCCCATAATAATGAAGCATGGTGTACTGGCATAATAATAAGACAGGGTTGTCCCTGGCAGAAATTAATGAAGCAGGGTGTACGGGCAGTAAAAAGTAAAGCATGGTCCCTGGCTAAATAATGAAGAAAGGTGAAACTGGCAGAAAATAGTGAAGCAGGGGTGTCTGGCATAATATGAAGCGGGGTGTACGGCGGGGGAAAATTTGAAGCTGGGGGTACTGGAAGTAATAATAAAGCATGGTGTACGGGCAGTAATAGTGAAGCATGGTGTACTGGAAATTAATAATGAAGCATGGTGTACTGGCAGAAATTGTGAAGCTTTGGTTTTACTGGCGGGTAATGGGTGAAGCATGGGGGTCCCTGGCAGTAATAGTGAAGCATGGTGTACGGCAGAAATTAGGAAGCATGGGTATTTGGCATAATAGTGAAGCATGGGACTGGAAAGTAATAGGAAGCAGGGTTTACGGGAAAGTAATAGTAAGAAAGGTTCTGGGCAGTAATAGTGAAGCAGGGGTGTACTGGCATAATAATGAACATGGTGTACGGGCAGTAATAATGAAGCAGGGTGTACGGGCAGTAATAATGAAAAATGGTGTACGGGCGTAAAAGTGAAGCAGGGTGAAACGGGCCCTTAATAGGGAAGAAATGGGGGACTGGCAGTAATAGTGAAGCATGGTGTACCTGGCAAAAAATAAGCAGGGGTGTACGGCATAATAATAAGCATGGTGAAACTGGCATTTAATAATGAAGCATGGTTACTGGCATAAAAATTTTGAAAAGGGTGACGGGCAGAAATTTAATAAAAGCATGGTGTACTGGCATAATAATGAAGCGGTGTACGGGCGTAAAAAAACATGGGGGGGACTGGCATTAAAAAAAGGAACCCAAGGGTTTTCCCTGCATAATGTGGGGGGCAGGGTGTACGGGCCAGTAAAAATTAAACATGGTGTACGGGGCAGAAATGGGAAAGCAGGGTGTACTGGAAGTAAAAGTGAAGCATGGTGTAACTGGAAGTAATAAAAAAGGGCATGGGGTGTCCCGGGCAGAAATTTAATGAAGCAGGGGTGTACTGGCAGTAAAATGAAGCTTGGGGTACTGGAGTAAAGTAAAAGAAATGGTGAAACGGGCTTAAAAAGTGAAGCATGGTGTACTGGAAATAATAGTGAACAGGGTGTTACGGGCAGAAAATATGAACATGGGTGGCTGGCAGTAAAGTGAAGCTGGGACTGGCAATAATAAAGAAGGGGAAAATGTGTCTGGCAGTAAAAGTGAAGCATGGTGTACTGGCAGAAATAGTGAACATGGGACGGAAATTTAAATAATAAAGCTTGGACTGGGTAATAAGAAGCAGGGTTGTATTTGGCAGAATATGAACCCATGGGGTACTGGCAGTAATATTTAAAGCAGGGTGTACTGCAGTAATAGGAAAGCAGGGTTTGAAACTGGCAGAATAGTGAAGCAGGTGAAAACGGGCAGAATAGTGAACCCATGGTGTACTGGCAATAATAATGAAGCTTTGGTGTACTGGCAGAAATTTAATGAAGCATGGTGAACTGGCAGTAATATAAAGCATGGGTCTGGCAATAAAAATTTAAAGAAAGGTGAAAGGGCAGTAATAATGAAGCATGGTGTACGGGCAGTAATGGGTGAAGCATGGTGAAACGGGCAGAAATAATGAACCCTTGGGTCCCTGGCAAAATATAAAAGCATGGGGGTACTGGCAATAATAATGAAGCAGGGTGTACGGAGTAATAGGGGAACCCAGGGGGTACGGAAGTAATAGTAAAAGTTTTGGTTGTACGGGAAAGAAAATAGTGAAGCATGGGACGGGCAGAATTATTAAAGGGCAGGTGTACGGGGCAATAAAAATTAAAAAATGGTGAAACCGGGCCCGTTTTAAGAAGCATGGTGTACTGGCAGTAATAGTAAAACAGGGTTTACGGCAAAAAAAGAAGCATGGTGAACTGGCTTTAAAAAAAAGAAAGGGTATTTGGCAGTAAAAAAATAAAGGGCAGGGGTGTAAGGGCGTAAAATGAAGCAGGGTGTACTGGCAGAATGGGGTGAAGGGGAGTGAAACGGCAAAAATGTAAAACTGGGTGAAAACTGGCAGTAATAAGAAGCATGGGGGAAGGGCAGAAAATGAAGCATGGGTCTGGCAGTAAAAATGAAGCATGGTGTACTGGCGAAAATAGTGAAGCATGGTGTACTGGCAGTAATAAAAAAGCATGGTGTCGGGCAATAAAATGAAGCAGGGGTATACTGGCAGAAATAGTAAAGGGCAGGGTTTACAGGCAGTAATAAGAAACAGGGTGTACTGGCAGTAATATGAAGCTGTGTACGGGCATTAAAAGTGAAGCAGGGGGGACTGGAAATGATAGTAAAGGGCATGGTGTACTGGCAATAATAATAAAGCAAGGTGTACTGGCATAATATGAAGCTTTGGTGAAACGGGCAGTAAAAAAATGAAGCTTTGTGAAAACGGGCATTTAAAAAGTAAAACTGGGTAGGGGGAAGAAATTAGTGAAGCAGGGGGGTACGGGCAGAAATTAGGAAGCATTGGGAAACTGGAAAATGATAGGGGAAGCATTTTTAACTGGGAAAGGGATATGAACCCTGGTGTACGGGAAAAGATAGTAAAGGGCCTTTGGGTACGGGCAGAAAATAGGGGAACCCCATGGTGTACTGGCAATAAAAAGTAAAGGGCATGGGGGTACGGGAAAATAAATAGTGAAGCAGGGGGGTACGGGCGGGTAATAGTGAAGCAGGGTGTACGGCAATGATAGTGAAGCAGGTGAAACGGGCAAAAATAGGGGAAGCATGGTGTAATGGCAGTAATAGTGAACATGGTGTACGGGCAGTAATAGTGGGGCATGGTGAAACGGGCAAAATAGTGAACTTTGGTGTACTGGCAGTAATAGTGAAGCATGGTGTACGGGCATAAAGTAAAACCTGGTGTACTGCATAATAGTGAAGCATGGGTACTGCAGAAAATAGTGAAGCATGGTGTACGGGCATAATAGTGAAGCAGGGGAAACGGGCAGTAATGGGAAGCAGGGGGGTTCTGGCAGAAATAGTGAACATGGTTTTACGCCAATAATAAGAAGGGAGACACAGGGTTGAGAACCTAGCCCTTATTTTAAACAAGTTTCCTTTTCAGTGTGACTTATGGAAGCTCTCAAAAACAAAGAAATATTGCCCGACACAACTTTTTTCCGTAAGGGTGAGTCTTTAATTTTTGTTGGGCCCAATGTGGTGTACCCATTGGGGTGACGGTACCCCCCAAAAAAATGCTGGCAAGTTGAAAATTTTAATTGGGGGTTAGCCAAGGGTTGTGTGAAAAATTGTGGGACGGGAAACACATGCTGGAAAGGGTTAAATAAAAATTGGGGTTAGCCAGATGGTGTGTATCATTGGGGGTTAGGGTAAAACGATGCGGCTTTTTAAAAAACAAAAAGAGAATGTGCAGTTTTTTTTCCCAATTTTATACCCGAAACCTTTCCCCAAATAAACACACTTTTTAAAATTGAATACGGAAGTGACTACCTCTCTAATTTTAGCCCACCTCTGAAATTTGACTGAAGGAACTTTACTGTGTATGCAGAACTTTCTGAATAAAGGGAGCAATGTTAGCACATGTTTCTTATTCATATTTGTTTTTTAAATTTGAGATAGTCTTTGCAAGATTCAATTGGGTACATGCATGTGCCCAGATGCCCGGGGGTTGGGGTGTTGAACCCATGATGGTTTTAGTAAATAGTCATAAAACCTTCGAATTGTAAATTTTTCAGCTCTTGTTTCATTTTGTATTGTCTTTTTTTATCCTTTTGGGAAATATTTCCATTTGAAAAGAAAAAAAGAACCCGGAGCAGTATTTTAAATAAAATTCTTAAAAACCCCTTAAAATTTTTTTCCTTCGTTGGGTGGTGGTGTTTTTCCGGGTAAAAAAAAAAAAAAAGCAAAAAACCCCCCAAAAAAAAAAACCCCCAAACCCCGGAAAAAAAAAAAAAACCCCACAAAAACCCCCAAAAAAAAAAAAAAACCAAAAAAACCCCCAAAATAAAAAAAAAAATAAATAAAAAAAAAAAACCTTTCCCCCGGGGTTTTTTTTTTACCGGTTTTCTTTTTTACCCTTTTTTTTTTTTTTTTGGTTGAAAGGAAAAGGAAGGTCCCCCCCCATTTTTAGTTTTGCCCCCCAAAGTTTTCCCCCGAAAAAAAAAACAATTTAAAAGGGCCCCCCAAGTTTTCCCTATCCCCCCTTTTTCCCAAAATGCCCCCTGGCCCAAAAAAACCAAATTTTTTTAAAAATAAAAAAGGTTTGCTGTGGTTAACCCACAAATGGGGGGTCGCATCGAGAAGGGAAAAAAGTGTTAGAAAACTCTGGGGACCTTTGGAATGTTTTTATACCGGGAAAAATAAATCCAGTACCTGCCCGGAATGTTATACTTTTTTTTAAAACACTCCGTGTCCTGCTTTGGGAATTTTTCCCTGTGGCAAGAAACTCCCGTAAATCTGGAAATTTAACTGTGTAAAACACTCCCGTACCTGCTGGGAAAGTTATACTTTTTAAGACAACCCCCTTACCTGCGGAAAGTTTAAATTTGTAAGCCCCCATACCTGCTGGAATGTTTTAAAAACTTGTAAGAAACTCCAGTACCTGCTGGAAGTTAAACTTTGTAAACATCCAGTACCTGCTTGGGAAAGTTTACTTTGGGAAACACCCCGTACCTGCTGGAATGGTTTTACTTTGTTTGGACACTCCAGAAACCCGCTGGAAAATTTTTTACTTTGTAAGATAAATCCATACCTTTTTTTGTAATGTTATACTGGTAAGACACTCCATACCTGCGGGAAAAGTTTTTTACTGGGCCAAAACACCCAGTACCTGCTGGAATTATTAAAACCCGTGCAAAAACACTCCGTAAACCTGCTGGAATGTTATACTTTTTTAAGACAAATCCAGTACCTTTCTGGAAAAGTTTTCCCTTTCCCAAAACACTCCCAAACCTTTCTGGAATGTTATACTGTGAAAAACACTCCCAATCCTGCTGGAAATGTTTTTCCCTTGCAAGACAAATTTCCCTACCCTGGAATGTTATAGTGGGGTAAGACACTCCAGTACCGCTGGAATGTTATACTGTGTAAGAAAACTCCAGTTAACCCGCTGGGAAAGTTATACCGTGTAGACACTCCAAACCTGCTGGAATGTTATAGTGTGTAAAAACACTCCAGTAAACCCGCTGGGGAAGTTATACGGTAAGACCCCTCCCAGTACCTGAAATGGGATACTGTTTTTAAAAACACTCCAGTACCTGCTGGAAGGGAAAAACCGTGTAAGAAAAACTCCAGTACCTGCCTGGAATGTTTTACTGGGTAAACAAATCCCTACCGCTGGGAAAGGTAAATGTGCAAGACACTCCAGTACCACTGGAAAGTTAAAAATGTATAAGACACCCAGTAACCCACTTGGGAAAGTTTTTACGTTAAAAACACCCAGTAACCCCACTGGGAAAGTTATACGTGACACACTCCCCGTACCTGCTGGAATTTTTACTGTGAAGAAAACTCCAGTACCTGCTGGGGAAAGTTTTACTGTGTAAGACACTCCCTTTCCGCTGAAATGTTATACTGTGCAAGACACTCCAACCTTCTGGAATGTTAAACTGTGTAAGACACTCCAGTACCTGCTGGAGTGTTATACGTTAAAACACTTTCCCGTACCCCGCTGAGTGGTTTTTAAATTTTGGGAAGACACTCCATACCTCTGGAGTGTTAAAACTGTTTTTAAGAAAACTCCAGTACCGCTGGGAAAGTTTTTAAATGGTTAAAAACCTCCGGTTAACCCCGCTGAAATGTTATACTGTGTAAAAACCCATACCTTTTTGAAAGTTATACTGTTAAAACACTCCCCGTACCCTTTCTGGAGTGTTATAAATGGGGGAAAACACTCCAGTACCTGCTGGGGTGTTATACTGTGTTAAAAAACACTCCCAAAACCTGGGGGGAGTGTTATACTGGTTTAAGGGCACTCCAGTACCCGCCCGGAGTTGTTTTAAATGGTAAAACCCCGAAAAATCCATCCTGCCCGGAGTGTTATACTGTGTAAGACACTCCGTACCTGCTGGAATGTTATAAAAGGTTTTAAGAAAACTCCAGTACCTGCTGGAGTTTTAAATGTGTAAACACTCCAGTACCTGCGGAGTGTTATACTGGTTTTAAGACACTCCATACCTCTTAGTGTTTTACGTGTAAGGGCACCCCCAGTAAACCTGCTGGAGTTTTTATTTCTGTTAAGAAAAACTCCAGTACCGTTGGGAAAGTTATACTGTGAAAACCCCCCAGTACCTGCTGGAATTTTTAATTCCCGTTTAAGACCTCCCGAAACCCGCTTGGGAAGTTTATACTTTTTAAGACACTCCAGACCCTGGAGTGTTTAAAGTTAAAAACACTCCAGTACCTGCTGAGGGGTATACTGTGTAACACTCCATACCTGCGGAGTTTTATACTGTGTAAAAACTCCCAGTACCTGCTGGAATGTTATCTGTTAAAACAATCCATTTCCTGCCCGGAGTGTTAACTGTTTTTGAAACTCCAGACCTGCTGGAATTTTAAACGTGTAAGACACTCCCCGGGACCTGCTGGAGGTTATAACTGTGTAAACACTCCAACCTTTCCTGGAATGTTTTTAAATGTGTAAGACACCCATAACCCCTTGGGAGTGTTATACGGTAAGACACTCCAGTACCTCTGGGGGGTATACTGAATAAGACACTCCCCTACCTTTTGGGAAAGTTATACTGTCAAGGACACTCCAGTACCTTTTCTGGAAGTTAAACTGTTTTAAGAAAACTCCAACCTACTGGGAAGTTTTTACTGGAAAAGACACTCCAGAAACCCACGGAAATTTTTCTGTGGGACAACTCCCAGTACCCGCTGGAAGTTTTTAACTGTGTAAGACACTTTCCCGTACCTGCTGGGAAAGTTTATCTGTGTAAGAAACTCCAGTAACCCCCGAAATGTTAAAACATGCAAGAAAACCCAGTACCTGCTGGGAATGTTTCCGGTTTAAAACACCCAGTACCTCTGGGGTGTTTATCTGTTTAAGACACTCCCGGACCTGCTGGATTTTTAACTGTGTAAACCTCCGTTTCCTGCTGGATGTTATACTGTGTAAAAAACCCTCCAGTACCTCTGGGGAAAGTTTACTGTGTAAAACACTTCCCGTACCTGCTGAAAAAGGATAACCGGTTAAAAAATACTCCAGTACCTGCGGAATGTAACTTGTAAAACCCTCCAGTACCTGCTGGAGTGGGATACCGGGGGAAAAAAACCCATACCGCCGGAGTTTTATACTGTTAAGACACTCCCCTAAACCCGCTGGAGGGGTTTTTTAAAAAGTGTAAGACACTCCAGTACCTGCTGGAGTGTTATACTGTGTAAAACACTCCAGTACCCTGCTGGATTGTTATACTGTGTAAGACACTCCAAACCTTCTGGAATTTATCTTTTAAGAAAACTCCAGTACCCGCTGGAGTGGTTTTTACTGTGGGAAGACACCCAGTACCTGCTGGAGTGTTATACGTGTAAAACACTCCGTACCTGCTTTAGTGTTTATACGTGTAAACACTCCATACCTGCTTGGGGTTTTATACTGTTAAGACACCCAGTTTCCTGCTGGAAAGTTATACTGTGTAAGACACTCCAGTACCGCTGGGGTGTTTTTTTCGGGGTAAACACTCCCCGGACCGCTGGAATGTTATACCGGTAAAGAACAACTCCCTACCGCTGGATTTTTTAAAACTGTGTTTAAAACACTCCAGTACCTCTGGAGGGAAAACTGTTGTAAAAACACTTTCCCGTACCTCGGGGTGTTTTAACCCGTGTAAGACACTCCAGTACCTTTCGGAATGTTATACTGTGAAGACCCCTCCCAAACCCGCTGGAGGGGTTATACTGTTTAAAAACACTCCATAAACCCGCTGGAATGTTTAAATGGTAAGACACCCAGTACCTGCTGGAGTGTTTACTGTTAAAAACACTCCATCCCCCCTAATGTTTTAAAAGTGTAAGACACTCCGTAACCCCGCTTGGAGTGTTTTTAAATGGTAAGAAAAACTCCAGTACCTGCCGGGAAGTTTTACGGGGTAAAAACCCCTCCAGTACCCCGCTGGGGAAAAAGTTAAAAACTGGGGGCCAAAACTCCAGTAACCCCGCCGGGGGGTTTAAATGTTAAGACACTTTCCCGTAAAACCCGCTTGGGAAAGTTATAAATGTTTTTAAAAACTCCGGGGACCCTGCTGGAATGTTTTACGTGGGAAGACACTCCGTACCGCTGGAGTGTTATACGGGGTAAGACACCCCAGTACCTGCAAAGGGTTTTAAATGGGTAAAGAACTCCATACCTGCTGGAGGTTATTTTTGTAAAAATTCTCCAGTACCTGCTGGAAAGGGTTTTACTGTGTAAGACACCCGTACCTGCGGAAAGTTTTTTTCTGTTTCAAAAAAACCCCTCCAGTACCTGCGGAGTGTTAAACTGTGTAAGACACTCCAGTACCGGGAATGTTATACTTGTTAAGACAAATCCAGTACCTGCTGGGAATTTTTACTGGGGTAAAAACACCTTTCCCGTACCTGGGGAGTGGGATATACTGTGTAAGAAAACTCCATTTCCCCGCGGGGAATTTTTTACCTGTGTAAGACACTCCAGTACGTTTCTGGGGTGTTATCTGGGGTAAGCAAATCCAGTAACCCCTTCCCGGAAAGTATACCCGTAAGACAAATCCAGTACCTCTGGGAAATTTATCTGTGTAAGAAATCCAGTACCTGCTTTGGGAAATTTTTTTTCTGTGTAAGACAATCCAGGGAAACCCGCTGGAGGGGTTATACTGTGGGAAACACTCCAGTACCTGCTGGGAAAGTTTTTACTGGGTTAAGACCTTTCCCGTACCCCCGGGGGTGTTATACTGGGGTAAAAAAAAACTCCAGTAAACCCGCTGGAAAGTTTACTGGGGTAAAAAACACCCCGTACCTGTGGGGTGTTAAATGTGTAAGACACTCCAGTACCTGCTTTGGAAAAGTTTTTTAAACTGTGTAAGAAAACTCCAGTACCTGCTGGAATTTTTATAAATGTGTAAGACACTTTCCCCGTACCTTTCGGGGAAGTTTTTACTGTGGGAAGACACTCCAGTAAACCTGCTGGAATGTTATAAATGTGTAAGACACCCCCATAACCCGCTAAAAGTTTTTTCTGTGAAGACACCCGTACCTGCGGAATGTTTTTTACTGTTTAAAACACTCCAGTACATGCTGAATGTTATTTCTGTGTTTAAGGGCACTCCAGTACCTGCTGGAATTTTATACTGGGGTAAGACCCTCCAGTACCTGCTGGAATGTTTTACTGTGTAAGACACTCCAGTAAACCCGCTGGAGTGGTTTTTACTTTTAAGAATCCCCGTACCCGCTGGAATTGGGTTTTACGGGGTAAGACACTCCAGTACCCGGGTTGGGAAAGTTATACTTTGGGAAGACACTCCAGTCCTTCTGGATGTTTTTTAAATGTGAAAACACTCCAAAACCCGGGTGGAATGTTTTTTTAAATGGTTAAGGAAAACTCCATTTCCTGCCCGGGAAAGTTAATCTGTGAAGACACCCGGAACCCGGGTGGAGGTTTAAAACTGTTAAGACACCCATACCTTTCCCGGAATGTTAAACTGTGTAAAAACCTCCAGTAAAGTGCTGGAGTGTTTTTTACTGTTAAGAACCCCCAGTACCTGCGGAATGTTTTTACTGTTAAGACACCCATACCTTCTGGGAAAGTTATACTGTGCAAGACCTCCAGACCCTTTCTGGGTGTTATACTGTGTAAGACACTCCAGTAAACCCGCCCGGAAAAGTTTTTAAATGTGTAAGACACTCCAGTACCTGCGGAATGGGTTTTAAATGTGTAAGACACTCCAAATTCCTGCTGGGGTTTATAACTGTGTAAAACAAATCCATACCTGCTGGAAAGTTATACGGGGTAAGAAAACTCCAATACCCCGCTGGGGTTTTTATACTGTGGGAAAAACACTCCATTCCTGCTGGAAAAATATACTGTGTAAGACCTCCAGTTTCCTGCTGGAATTTTTAACTGTGTAAGACCCCTTTCCCGTAAACCCGCTGGAATTTATACTGTGTAAAGACACTCCCAGTACCTTTCTTTGGGGTGTTTTACTGTGTAAGACCAAAAAAAACCCGTACCCGCTGGGGAAAGTTTAATACGTGTAAGACACTCCAGTAACCCCTTTCGGAGTGTTTTACTGTGTTTAAAAAACTCCAGTAAACCCGCCCGGAATGTTTTACTGTGTAAGAAAACTTTCCCGTTTCCCCGCTGGGGTTTTTTACTTTGTAAGACCACTCCAGTCCCCGCTGGAATTTATAAAGTGTAAGACACTCCCCGTACCTGCTGGAATTTATACTGGTAAGACACCCATACCTGCTGGGAAAGTTTTTACTGTGGGAAGACCTCCAGTAACCCCCTGGTTTTAATGTTTTTACTGTTAAGACACTCCAGTAAATTTCTGGAATGGTTTTTACTGTGGTAAGACCTCCCGTACCTGCTGGGAAAGTTTAAAAACTGTGTTTGACACTCCAGTAACCTTCTTTGGGAAAGTTTATACTGTGTAAAACACCCAGACCTGCTGGGAAAGTTTTTGTGTAAAAACACTCCCTACCTTGGGTTGGGGGGGGTTTTTTTTCTGTGTAAGACACTCCCCGAACCTGCTGGAAAAAGTTATAAAAGTGTAAGACACTCCCAGTCCTGCTGGGAAAGGGGTTTTACTGTTAAGACACCTCCAGTACCCCCGCTGGGGAAAGGTTTTTTTCTGTGTAAAACACTCCCGTACCTGCTGGGTTTATACTGGTAAGACACTCCCGTACCTTCTGGGAAATTTAAAACTTTTGTAAACCCCTCCAGTACCCTTTTGGAATGTTATAAATGGTAAGACACCCGTACCTGCTGGAATGTTATTAAATGTGTAAAAACACTCCAGAAACCCGCTGAGTGTTATACTGTGAAAAACACTCCCCGTAACCCCGGAATGTTTTACTGTGAAGACCCCTCCCGTAACCCGCGGAGTGTTAAAACTGTGTAAGCCCCTCCCTACCCCGGAATGTTATACTGTGTAAGACAAATTTCCCTAAACCCGCTTTTGGGGTGTTATACGTGGGAAGCCCAAACCCCCCCCAGTACCTGCTGGAAAGTTTTAAAGTCTTGGGAAAAAGGAAAAAAACAAAAAAAAATTTTCCCGTTGTTGGTTTTACTAAAGAACACTTCCCCCTATCTCCACTTTTTCCCTTTTAAAAAAAGCTTTCTCTTTTTCTTTATCATATAAAATTTTCCCATCTCCTTTTCATTAACTGCGACTCAATTTTCCCCTTTTTTTCAGTTCCTCTTTTTCAACTGATAAAAACTTCCCTTCTCTCTTGTTTTACTTCCTAATTTTATCCTCTAATTCTACAAATTTCCCTTTTCGAAATTTCCTTTCCCCTTTCACCTCTTTCCCCCCCGTGTTTTAGTTGGCAGCTTTGGGGCACCATACTCACTCCTTCACCCCTTAATTTAAATTTCCTAGTTCCTTTTTCAAATTGTGGTTAAAAATTATTCTTTCTCCTGTATAAACCCTTCCCCTTTTGTTTTTTGTTATCTCTAAACCCATTCATTTGTTCAGTTCACTTTTTTAATACGTGGAGTGCATCTCCCCTCTCTCTCTCTCCCCTCTCTCTCTCTCTCCTCTCTCTCCCCATCTCTC